>CM067311.1:40812832-40982207 GCA_034231615.1 Meghimatium bilineatum
AGAGCCCGAATCAAGCTGACCAAAAAATGGCGATCTGCACAGCAGAAGATGGCAATGACTCATTGCTTCCCTATCACTAACTCCAGTTACATACCATAGTAAGGGCACGCGTACACTGTTCCGATACTTCTCTACCGCGTCCGCTAACGATCTCGCTTAAAATTATTTCACTCAAAAATTCGATTCGGATAATTGGGGATTCGGATAATTGAATTTCTACTGTATATATCAGCACAATTAAAATGTGTGTTCGTCCATCACAAGTGTCGATGGCCATTTGTTACATCCACTTTTTAAAATTCAGTTATGTCCATGCCTAATAGTTCGTAGATGGCTAATAAACCATATTCGAGTTGTAACTGACCTTGGACAGTTCGGGCATGAAATGGCCACTATATAGGGATTGTAGTCTATCCTTGACTTTCTAGCTACTCTCCGCTTGAAAATGACCTGCACTGAGGATTTTGAGTAAAGCTAGGAGGAGTTGTGCCTCACTCTCTTGTCGGACCTCATTTGAAACCAGTGGCAGGATGAATCGAAATGACTGGAAGTTATGTTCGATACAGTGGATGGTCATGGAGGGCCACGTGTCTCACCATGTCCGATGCGATCCACACCGCGTTGCTGGCGTTCGCCTACATTACCTGATGGGCTGATAATCTATCGTACTTCATACGTGTAAATTTCGCGGAATATCAGAATTTACGTGTAATTGTTAGACAAGCATGCTTTTTGAGACGGTCTCGGCATGACATTGCCTATTTTATGACTGCCTAACAGGGCGTCAGTCAAGCGTGGTGCCAGAACATGAGAAAAACATCTACAATTAAACTAGACCACCGCACACAGTTCATGTTATATATCACTACAGTTTTAAATAGAGCCCGACACACAAGCCATGTTATATATCACTACAGTTTTTAATAGAGCCCGACACACAAGCCATGCTATATATCACTACAGTTTTTAATAGAGCACGACACACAAGCCATTTTATATATCACTACAGTTTTAAATAGAGCCCGGAACACAAGCCATGTTATATATCACTACAGTTTTAAATAGAGCCCGACACAAAAGCCATGCTATATATCACTACAGTTTTTAATAGAGCACGACACACAAGCCATTTTATATATCACTACAGTTTTAAATAGAGCCCGGAACACAAGCCATGTTATATATCACTACAGTTTTAAATAGAGCCCGACACACAAGCCATGTTATATATCACTACAGTTTTAAATAGAGCCCGACACACAAGCCATGTTATATATCACTACAGTTTTAAATAGAGCCCGACACACAAGCCATGTTATATATCATATCAATTAAATTTACCACAACACATAGACTATGCTATATATGCATCACCACGATTAACTTAGATCCGACACAGAAACCATTTAAACTTACTATACTCCACTTTTTGCAGAAAGCTGACATCGGCATTGGTGACTTGACTATCAATTTGATGAGAGAGCAAGTTGTAGACTTCACCAAACCGTTTCTCACCACAGGGATAACCATTCTGATCAAGAAGCCGACCCCAAAGTCATTGAATCTTTTCTCATTTCTGTCTCCACTGTCTGCTGATGTAAGTTGAACGATTTCTCTTTGTCATACTTTTCTGCTGTTAGAAATTTCTTTATTTCTATCATAATTGGCTACTGATGTAATTTGAACATTATATTTTCCTTGTCACCACTGTCTGCTGATGTAAATTGGCATGTATATTTCCCCTGTCACCACTGTCTGCTGATGTAAATTGGCATGTATATTCCCTCTGTCACCACTGTCTGTTGATGTTTTCTTCTATCACTTCTGTCTGTTGATGTTTTCTATCACTTCTGTCTGTTGATGTAATTTGAATGTTTTCAATCTCTACCAGCACTGTCCGATGATGTACTTTTAAATTTAAATTACTTCTCTTATCACTGCTTGCTCATATAATTTAAAATTTATATTCCATCTGCCACACTAGTCTAGTGTCATCATTTAGAAAATGACCATGTAAAAATCTGAATATCTCATTCCTGTCCACAACTAAGTCTTCTACTATTTTGAGACATCCAGTTCAAGATAGCTAAGAGAACGTACGTGTTCTCCTATGGTCATATATATAATAAGTTGTTCCTTCTGAAAGCAACGGCAAACTATAGGAATGTTGTGCCAAGAATTTCCTTATGGATGTGTTGAAATGTTTGTTTGGAATTTGCTTAGAAAATCAACGGCTCGAGAAGGCTGGCTTTTAAACACCATATTACGAGAAAAGTTAGGTTTTTAGGCCAAGTGAAGAGACATGATGACATGGGAAGAGTGTTTTTGGAGAAGGCGGTAGAAGGCGCTAGAGACAGAGGCATATCAAGACGTCGTTAAACAAGAGATATTCATTAATGCATGCACATGTCGCTACAGGAAGCGGGGCAGTGTGCCAGAGACCGCGGGTATTTCAGGAGATTCATCAGGAAGACTACTTTCTGGAAAGAATACGTTACATGTTAATAATGATTGGTGCTTTCGACGCTAATGTGTTGCCACTCATTACCGAAAAATCTTGCATGTACAGAAGACTAAATCCACAAAATTCACCACAGATAAGAACATACAGTTTATTCCATCTACTCATGTCAGAGTCATGCAATCTCGATCTTTCTAAGCATGGATTGAGGTTTATGCGACTATTACAGCTTCAAATGTTATGGAGCTTAAAATCCATTTAGTGCCGCCGTTACTGTCTCAATTTCTTTTCTTATACTCGAGGTTGCTGCCATGATAGCTCAATTCTGTTCCTGCACAATTCTACTACAAGCTCTTGCTGTAAAACCCCACCCTGACGTTTTTCCAGGAATCACAGAATAGTCAGTGCATATAACGACATAATTCACTGTGGTGTTATCTCAGAGCAACTGTTGTATTTCAAGCTTCACTTTCCCACTGTGCCATGTTCAGAACTGCCTAGCTGAGTAATAATGACCAGCAATATAGTTTTACCCCAGTGTTAATCCACATATCTTGTCTACTCAATAAATCGGTTGTGGTAACCAGTAATCAGTTGCTCCTGCTTGCGCCATCCCTCTCTCAAGTATAGAACATCAGTGATCTGTAATTTTCTGTGGATTGAGTGCTGCTTGTCACTTGTGACTTTTGGCCTGGTAAAGGACTATCGCAATTTGATGGATGTATGCTATTCGTTCGTCCATCACAAGCGATAATGACCATTTGTTACATCCACATTTGAAAATTCACTTAGATTGATGTCCTTGATTATGAGTTCGTAGATGGCTAATGAGCCGTATTCGAGCTGTAAATGTCCTTGGACAGTTCGGACATGGAATGACGACTGTAGACGGATCTTAGTCTATCCTTGACTTTCTAGCTACTCTCCGCTGTTTAGCTGCTGCATTTCGCCTCCTTTCACAAGATGATGCGCTCTTATTGATTTTAGAACGCCATGTAGATCTATTTTGTGCAAGTTTTCCCATGTATCGTGGTCTATTTCAAAGGTTTTTAGTGAGTTCCTTAACGATTAAAATGTCAGACAAAAATGTAATTGTAAACTTGAGGTCACTGCATGTTCAAACCCCTGACTGTGTGAGCACAACACAAGTGGTATTGCTAAAACAAAAATGAAGATTACATTATGACTGTATTATGATGGGCAACCACCATGGTGTAGTTATTAAGTCATGGGATCTCCCTGGTGAAGGGGTTAAGTCAGGGGACATTCCTGGTATGGTAATTAAGTTAGGTAATCTCTTTGGTGTAGTGGTTAAGTCAGGGATCTCCCTGGTGTAGTAGTTAAGTCAGGTGATCTACCTCGTGCAGTGGTTACGTCAGGGGACATCTCTGGTGTAGTTGTTAAATCAGTGACTTCCATGGTGTTGTGGTTAAACTGTTCACGTTGTGCGCAATATGATTGGGCTCGAGTTCTGCTCTCAATTTATGCTCACAATGTAACGGCTGGCGACGTGTCGCTTTGTTGTGACAGACCGATTACATATGGGGTAAACCAAGTACAATAAGGTCAATCCTCTAAGCTTTTCCCTATTTTTGAACCGTATGACTAATCTTGATTTCTTCTAAGTTCAAATTACAGGATATGTTCATCTCTGATCTCATGATATTATCAGTGTTACTTTATTTGTTCGTATTCAGGTATGTGCATTCATTACATTGCTTGAATTCGTGTGTGCGTATTCGTTTCATTACTTGTATTCGTGTGTGGGTATACGTTTTCATACTTGTATTCGTGTGTGCGTATTCGTTTCCATACTTGTATTCGTGTCTGCGTATTCGTTTCATTACTTGTATTCGTGTGTGGGTATACGTTTCCATACTTGTATTCGTGTGTGGGTATAGTTTCCATACATGTATTCGTATGTGCGTATTCGTTTCCATACTTGTATTCAGGTGTAGGTATTAGTTTTCTTACTTATATTCGTGTGTGGATATTAGCTTCTATACTTTTATTCCTATTTTGGTATTAGTTTCTATACTTTTATTCCTATTTTGGTATTAGTTTCTATGCTCTTATTCGTGTGTGGGTATTATAATCTTTTTGTATTCGTGTATAAACATTATATTTATGATTACTAACTTGAAGTTTCCGAGAGCTAGTTTCTGTGTTTGTCTTTAGAAAGAAGATTCTCTAATTGTGTTCTAGATTTAGTTTCTATGAATATGTTCTAGAGCTAGTTTCCGTGATTGCGTTTTAGATTGATTTCGTTTCTATCCCTGCACTCTAGAATTATTTTCTGTGATTGTGTTCTATGGTTAGTGTTTGTGATTGTGTACTATATTTTTTTCATTATTGTGATCTGAAATCAATTTACGTGATTGTTTTCTACAGTTAGTTTCTGTGGTTATTTTCTATGTTTATGATAAAAAATGAATTTTGTTGATTGTGATCTAAAGTTAGCTTCTGTGCTCGTGTTCTGGAGGTAGTTTTCGGGATTATGTGCTTTGTTTAGGTTGCGAGCAAATGATCAAGATTTATTTTCTGTGATTGTGTTAATATCAATTTATTTTTAGATCTGGCGTTAGTTTATGTGTTATCAAATTAATTTCTGTTATTGCAGTTTTGGTGTTGACTCTATACTTGTGTTCTGGAGTTAATTTATGTGATTGTGTTCTGGAGTTAGTTTATGTGATTGTGTTCTGCATTTCGCGTTTACGATCGTGCAGAGTTGTGTTCATTAGTTTTTTTATGTGTTCAGTTTTGTGTTTGAGATTCTATAATGGTGTTCAGGTGTCAGTGTTATGTTCTATGATTGTGTATAGTCGTCGGTGTTATGTTTTTGTTGTTGGAAATAGAAGTTAGTAATCGCTGGCTTTGTGTATGATGTGCAGGTATGGGTCTACATGATAGCGGCATACCTATGTGTTAGCTTCATGCTGTTCATCATTGCCCGGTTCAGCCCGTATGAGTGGTGCAACCCTCACCCCTGCAACCCGGACACTGACGAGGTTGAGAATCAGTTTACAGTCATGAATAGCCTGTGGTTCACTATTGGCTCCATTATGCAGCAAGGTCAGTTATTAAAGAAAACAACTAGTCAAGGTTATTCACAAAGTGTCTTTAACACCAGTTGAACACTCGTGATCAATGTCAACTACATAACCAGCTGACTGCTAGTAAAAACATAATCGATCTAATTTATTGATGCATAAAACATAAGTAAAGTTCACTAAAAGTTTCAGGTTCATATCACTGATATTTGTACAGCAAACTTCATATGATATATGCTCACAATGTTCACTCCGTGTGTACATCAAACTTTACATTACGTACGCTCACAATTTTATGTCTCTTGTGTACAGTTAAGTGGGCGTGCGCATCTTAAACTCGCGTCGGCGTGCGCATCTTAAACTCGGGCGCGCGTCCGCATCTTAAACTCGCGTGCACAAGCGCATCTTAAACTCGCGTGCGCGTGCGCATCTTAAATTCGCGGGGACGTGCGCATCTTAAACTCGCGTGCGAGTGCACATCTTAAACCCGCGTGCGAGTGCGTATCTTCTAACCTCACATGACGTACGCTCACAATTTTAACTCTCTTGTGTACAGCAAACTTCACATGATGTACGCCCACAATTTTAACTCTGTTGTGTACAGAAAACTTCACATGACGTATGCTCACAATTTTAACTCTCTTGTGTACATCTAACTTCACATGTCACGCTCACAATTTTAACTCTCTTGTGTACAGCTAACTTCACATGACTTACGCTCACAATTTAACTCCCAATTTTAATATTCATTTTAAACTGGTACGTCCTGTAGATAATATTGGGCTATCTCTTAGTTTAAACATAATTCATATTTAAATCTATTTCTTAGTTAAATACGATAAACATTTAGAAGTCTCTATTTTCTTGATGTATAAAAACTATTATCTTAGTTTGCACTATAATGTGTTGTCGCTCGTGTGTCTAGTGGCGCCTGTGCGTCTAGTTCAATGCGCAAAGAATAGGGCTACTGTCTTCTTTTCATGAATGTCGTAAAAGGCGACTTAGGAAAGTTTGGAGATAGGCTAAGAAACTGTAACCTGTGAAAAAATAATTGTCACATCTTGTCTCAATCTCTTCTTTTGCCTTCTACAAAAAAACCCATGAATGAAAAAGATATGGAAACCAGCAGACAGTGCACATATGTCCATTTCTAGCCGATTCCAATGCGACGAGTAATGCTAGATGTGTCATCACTGCTAATGGATCATCAGATCTGACAGAAGAATGATGAGATTGTTGGCCATTAAGTGTGTGATGGGCTCCTGTAGGACGTGATAGTCTTAGGATACTGGTATACTGTAGTGACTCCCTAGGGGGACTATATACGCTTCTATAAACTTCCTAAACCGGCACCACCCTAATCTTGGAATATATTAAAAGACAGCAGATTAAATGATTTGCACACATCATCAGACTACCATCAGACAGAATGCTATGCTACACAGATACAGTGAAGGCATACCTAGAGGCTGACCACGAAAACGATGGACCACCGAGATAAAAGAGGCAACAAATTCCACAATATATTCATCACATAAGAGGATCGTCTCCAGAAAACTCTTCTATCCCTGAGGCTGAAAGGCAACAAACGGGTTTAGCGAATAGATAGATATATAGAAAACTCCTTTGCGCAACCCTGCCTTTGAGACAATCGTATATTACAAGTGTCGTCTCGGTTACACAACTGAGAAGAACATGTTGGTTTGTCAGAAAAGCTATGTGCTGTCAAGAGCTACCTGCTCACAGCTAAAGCGATTATTTCATCATCATCATCATGTCTCGTTGTATATTCAAATAACTCTTAGTTTAGTTTATACTATACGTGTTTAGCTCTAATAATTTTTGCTTGAGTTTAACGTCAACTATGGCAGCTCTATTGACACATTATCGTCTGCAGGATGTGAGATAGCTCCGAGAGCTCTGTCAACTCGTTTGGTAGCTGGTATGTGGTGGTTCTTTACCCTCATCATGATCTCATCATATACCGCAAATTTGGCAGCATTTCTTACAGTCGAGAGAATGGTCTCTGATATTAACAGTGCAGACGATCTAGCTAAACAGTCCAGAATTAAATATGGTACTTTTGAAGGAGGGGCAACAATGGATTTCTTCAAGGTCAGTTGAAAATTTGGATCCCTAGCATTAGTTTTGTTTTAGGTAGTTGATAATTTAGTTGTGTACACATTATTGTAAATTGAGTCTGATTATTTGCTATAGTTACATTGTTGATGGAACGCAATGTGCTTCATATGTATACATCGCAACGATACCAACAATGAGACAGTGATAATAGGTAATGTTATGTAAATAGTTAACGAGAATAAAGAAAGAGAGAGAGATAGATAGAGAGAGAGAGAAAGAGATAATAAAGATATAGCAGCCGAGCTCATGGCAATTCAGATTGAATGTGAACAGATAACTCAGACAAATAGTTCTTGTTTTATACTTTTTCGACTTTTTTCGATGTGTGCTATACACATCATATAAACGTTTCTGACAGTAACATTACCGAAAATGAGCATTAGTGCAACAGACTCATGCAATAACTAAGCATAAACCTATAGATTGTTGCATCCGACTGATGTAATAAATATATGAAAAACATATAAATTGGTGCACATGACTGTATTAAAAAAGGGTAAGAAAAGCATTGACTGGTGACACTTTATGATATACAAGTTAAACCTAAATGATATAATTAGAACTTCTTCTGACCATGTATTACTGAACGCTAAAGTGGGCATGTAAATAATAACAATACTGCTAAAGACAGGGATATCGTAAGAAACCATTCAGGAAGCATGAAGATGGAGTTTGCTGTTTCCATACCTTAGAGAGTGATAGAAACCGATAAAACCACACTGAACACGATGTGCCCGGCCGAAAGTTGCAGGCATCGCAGAAAAGCTGTAAATAATACATACTCCGTTCCATGAACTACGACCTGTTAATCTGCAGGAGTTTGAGATCACACTGTAGAATAACTTCACAGCTCAAGAATATACACCCAGGTGAATACAACAAGAACACAACGCAACAATAATTGCGAAAACACGCAATATATTCAGGAAATATATACAGTAAAAATAACTTTTACATTCAAACAAATCTTGGAGTTTTCTATTTATTGTCAATCATACCAACAATTCATATATACCTAATATAATGTGTGCTTATCTGTTATTTCTGTTTCATACCTTAAAGTAAAAGAACACCAATGTAGCCATCCTGAGAGAAATGAATGCAAAATAAAACTGACTAAACAGCATGGTTATTTCCAGAAAACATAAATATTTTGTCCATATCAAGCGCCATGACATCACAGAGAAGGCTATAATGGAGGGTATGATGCCAGGAAGACGAACAAGAGGTAGGCAAGAAGAGGATGGACGTAAGACATCCGGGACTGCCTGAACATGACAGTAACAGAAACAGGAAGACTGACTCAGGATCGACAGAGATTTGGAAAAGCTGTCATCACTGCAACATCCTTTTTCAGGATATACTACCTGATTGTGATCTTAAAGTATTGATGCCGATTAGCTCTTTGCCGTGATAGGTGATGCGAAGTGGAATATCAGTAAATATAAAACCCTACTTAATAAACTAAACGTTATCCTCTATAGGTTAGCTTCAGACGAAAAGTTAGTCAGTGTTAAGGTATTTGTAAAATGCTTTATACAAAAGTGACTGTAAAGTTATCTTATTTGTCGAAACTGCATTTGTACATACACAATATTACATTATAGCACTTGTATAAACTTCGTCAGGACCAGTGATTAGAATTGCGAAATTATTAGTTAGGCATACTCCAGGAAGACACGTAGTTACTCAGTCTACCACAGTAAATGTCGAGTGCTATGTGTACTAACAACTGATGTGGCACGCTGGTGAATGCTCTACTCATTCAATAACGTATGTATCCAGTTTTACTAGTTCAACATTATCATCAACTGCCGTCTCTGCATCAAAGGTTAACTGCAACGTATCTCCAACAGTGTGCCTCTTGTATTGGTGGAAAACTGTATAATGTCCATCTCAAGACGTTTCGCTCAAAGTGTGTCTCCCCTACCTCCATCGTCGCTCCAAGTGTGTGTCTCCCCTACCTCCATCCGGTTACAAATTTTGACATAATTAAGCAGGGCTCTCCCCTGAATTACGACCAGTTGTTGACAGAGGACAAACATGTGAAGAATTACTGACATGGTTTATGGACAATCCCATGGAAGTTTACACTAACCGTTGACATAATTTATAGACAACCTCGTGGAAGTTTACACTAACTGTTGACATAGTTTATAGACAACCTCGTGGAAGTTTACACTAACTGTTGACATAGTTTATAGACAACTCGTGGAAGTTTACACTAACTGTTGACATAGTTTATAGACAACCTCGTGGAAGTTTACACTAACTGTTGACATAGTTTATAGACAACTCGTGGAAGTTTACACTAACCGTTGACATAGTTTATAGACAACCTCGTGGAAGTTTACACTAACTGTTGACATAGTTTATAGACAACTCGTGGAAGTTTACACTAACCGTTGACATAGTTTATAGACAACCTCGTGGAAGTTTACACTAACTGTTGACATAGTTTATAGACAACTCGTGGAAGTTTACACTAATTGTTGACATAGTTTATAGACAACCTCGTGGAAGTTTACACTAACCGATCACAGGCGCTCGCTCATATTCTCCGTATGCATGTGTCATAATAAGGTTAAACATTATTTTTGTTGAAAGGTTAAACATTATTTTTGTTGAAAGGTTAAACATTATTTTTATTGAAAGGTTAAAATTTATTTTCTTCACTACAAAATTTTTACTCCAACTTTTATTATTTCATTAACACAAGATTCATAAAAGACAAACATAACTAGAAGCAGTAGTTACTTAAGCTACACATATGACTTGTTGTGTGTTTGGTTTAACTTTGTTTTCTCAACGTTTCAAAAAATTCAAAAATAGTAGAGGATTGCCTTTATTTTACTATGGTTTTCCCATATTATACTTTTCTCCATTTAGCAGAGAAGCACACCAATTGCTAAGTGTACAATATAGAGCAAGTAACTTCTTAACTTCATACGAGAATCGCACACGAACTCTGGATAAAATGCCCTGTCAACATGACTTCATGGCCTGGTATGGAAACCACGACTTCTTGCAAACACATTGTTCGGAGATCCCCCGATCTCAACTGTATACTACCAACCTGTGTCCAGTTCATTTGGAACACCATACGTGATCAGGTCTTAATCTATTGATTGTCAAACGCACTAGAGATGGTTCTGAACCCTAATAATGCACATTCGTAGTATGAACCCCATCCTTATTTCATATCTAGCAAAAATAGATACTTGTTGACTATTGTATACTGAGACTATCTATCATTGCTGTTTTATACAGTCAATCTATTCTAATGGAGATCCATATTCTTGATATGTTTCTGGAAATAGCCTGATGAAGGACCCGCAACATGTTCTGATTTATTACCAGTTCTCACACACATATTCTTTTCACATACATTCATCCCTCCTCTTCCATACACTTTCTCCCTCATCAAACACACGCCTCTTCACTCACATACTATGTCTTCATATATACATAAGCACATAAAATATCAGTGACACTATATCTGTTTATAAATGTAAACATCTGGCTAAACATTCCTTATTACTACCATTGTATCTAAATGTGGCTTCCTGACTCCTGTCAATATGTATCTAAATGTGGCTTCCTGACTCAAGTTAGTATGTATCTAAATGTGGCTTCCTGACTCAAGTTCGTATGTATCTAAATGTGGCTTCCTGATTCAAGTTAGTATGTATTTAAATGTGGCATCCTGACTACTGTCAGTATGTATCTAAATGTGGCTTCCTGACTCCTTTCAATATGTATCTAAATGTGGCTTCCTGACTCAAGTTAGTATGTATCTAAATGTGGCTTCCTGACCTCTGTCAGTATGTATCTAAATGTGGCTCCCTGACTCCTGTCAGTATGTATCTAAATGTGGCTCCCTGACTCCTATCAGTATGAATCTAAATGTGGCTCCCTGACTCCTGTCAGAATGTATCCAAATGTGGCTTCTGTCAGTATGTATCTAAATGTGGCTCCCTGACTCCTATCAGTATGTACCTAAATGTGGCTTCGTGACTGCTGAGGGTATGTACTATGATTGAACTTGTGTTGACAGAACAACCGTATAGCAACCTACGAGAAAATGTGGAAGTTTATGAACGCCACACCAGAAATGAGTTTTGTCAAGAATCTTACTCAGGCTGTGGAAAGAGTCAAAACAGGAGAGTACGCTTACATCACAGAGTCTACCACAGTGGAATATGTTATACACAGGTAAGTGGGCTGAAATATATATATATATATATATATATATATGTACATATACATAGGTCTAATTCTTTTTCTTTTGTTCGCTCTCTTATTGAGATCACTGGGTGATGTAGGCAACCACACATCCAAAACTCCTTAATCACCTCATAAAACATGCATGGTAAGTGGCAGTATTATTATTCTTTGGACCTTAGTAACAGGTTGGTACTAATGATGGTAATAATATTAAAATTACAAAAAAATGTATAGTTTTTTTTCCCCCACTTATTGAATGTGCGGTCAATTACTGACGTAAATATGGAGAATTATTCGCAATTTCCATTTTCCTGATGGTCAACTACTGAAGCATAATGTGATACTTTAGAAAATATGATAAAAGCTAACAATTAAGGTATTCACTAAATTTGACTTCATTAACTAATTCAGTAAATTATAACAAATACTTGAAGCCTCTGAGCTAGTTTGTTATTTTGGTGCCAAAGACGGCACATATGGCAGAAGTCATGTTTCTTCATGTCTTGCTCTTCGTTGCAAGCTATTGTATTCAAGCCAGTAAACATACATTGAGAATGATTAAAAATTATGGAACAATAGGGGTGAAACATTCCCTAAACGGTCAATTACTCATGCGTTTATTTCAGTAAATGTATGAAACATAGTTCTGTATTGAATATATTTAAATGGGTTTAAAAGCCGTAGAAGATTGACTTCACTGTATTCGGTTTCCCATATGTACTCCGTTCCTCTCAACGAAGCGGTACGACACCTGCCGAAAGTACCACTCATAGCACGTAACTCTGTAGCTTCAAGTGATAATCCACAGGGATCTCCGAAAAAAATTCACCTTATAAACAAGACGACACGAGTCGGATTCGAACCCGTGACCTCTTGAACACAAGGCGAACAGCTTAACCACTACGCCAGGGAGATATATTTATATGCTATTAGTGCTGTATGTTCAGTCTGCCATGCGTCATATATGTCTTGTGTTCTACCTGTTGTTATGTTCTGTTTAGTGCTGTACCTGATTTTGTGTTCTGTCTTGTATTATACCTACCTGTTTGTGTGTTCTATCTTATGGTATACCTTTTTGTGTGTTTTATCTTGTGTTACACCTGTGTGTGTTGCATCTTGTATTATACCTGTTTTTGTTTTCTGTCTTGTGTTATACCTGTTTTTGTTTTCTGTCTTGTGTTCTACCAGTTTTTGTGTTCTGTATTGTGTTCTACCTGTTTCTATGTTCTGCCTTGTGTTCTACCTGTTTGTGTTCTGTATTGCATACTACATGCTTTGTGTCGTACATGCTATGTAGCATGATATATTCTCAAAGTATACCATCCAGTTGTTCTGCTGTGTTAGATATAGCGAGCTGAATCATGGACTTTCTATTCAAGGCATCTGAACTCTTTTCTCCTTCGGCGTTCTAGAAAGCAAATTGGTATGCTATGACAGTCACATCCCTGACACGAAGTACCTCCGATCTAAGATGGAAAACTTGTTTTTCTTGTCGAGCAAGTCTCAACTTCGCTGGGTCGGTTGCGTCCTTCGCATGCCCGACGACCATCTTCCAAAAGACTTTTCTAACGTAAACTGTACGTAGATCAACATTGAATTGGAGGCAAAATAAAGTTTCAATTGGTACTGCAATATTTTCTAGGCACTGCAACGCTAACACAAGCTCGTGAGAAACGACATCTCTTGGTATCCCAGTATAGCAAGGACAGATCAGTGCTGCTATTAACAGCTTTCAACAGAATGGGACACTACATACAATTCGAATGGGACAAAAATAAAAGAAGTGAGACTGTTTTCTTTCACCTAAAGGCATTCTTCATTCCTGATCCCGATACAATAGGTTTTTCCGAGATGAGATTGGAAACACCAGTCATCTTAGGACTCACAAACATCAGTCATCTTAGGACTCACAAACACCAGTCATCTTAGGACTCACAAACACCAGTCATCTTAGGACTCAGAAACACGAGTCATCTTTGACTGACAAACACCAGACATCTTAGGACTCACAAACACCAGTCATCTTTGACTGACAAACACCAGACATCTTTGGACTCAGAAACACGAGTCATCTTTGGACTCAGAAACACCAGTCATCTTTGGACTCACAAACACCAGTTATCTTTGGACTCAGAAACACGAGTCATCTTTGGACTCACAAACACGAGTCATCTTAGGACTGACAAACACCAGTCATCTTAGGACTGACAAACACCAGACATCTTAGGACTCACAAACACCAGTCATCTTAGGACTTACAAACACCAGACATCTTAGGACTCACAAACACCAGTCATCTTTGGACTCACAAACACCAGTCATCTTTGGACTCACAAACACCAGTCATCTTTGGACTCACAAACACCAGTCATCTTTGGACTCAGAAACACCAGTCATCTTAGGACTCACAAACACGAGTCATCTTAGGACTGACAAACACCAGTCATCTTAGGACTCACAAACACCAGTCATCTTTGACTGACAAACACCAGACATCTTAGGACTCACAAACACCAGTCATCTTTGACTGACAAACACCAGACATCTTAGGACTCACAAACACCAGTCATCTTAGGACTCACAAACACCAGTCATCTTAGGACTCACAAACACGAGTCATCTTAGGACTCACAAACACCAGTCATCTTAGGAGTCACAAACACGAGTCATCTTAGGACTGACAAACACCAGTCATCTTAGGACTCACAAACTCCAGACACAATTGACTTATCACTTACATGCTCATCTTTACTTGCGAAGGAGGAAGACTTTCATCACTATCATGTAACAATCTACCGTTGCTAAGATGTTGTTCGTCCATCACAAGTGATGGTGACCATTTGTTACATCCACTTTTGAAAATTCAATTTTAGTTATGTCCTTGATTATGAGTTCGTAGATGGCTAATGAGCCCTATTCGAGCTATAAATGTCCTTGAACAGTTCGGACAAGGAATGACGACTGTAGATGGACCTTGGTCTATCCATGACGTTCTAGCTGCTCTCCGCTTTTAAGCTGCTGCATTTCTCTTCTTTCCACAAGATGATGCGCTCTTTTTTATTTTAGAACGCAATGTAGATCTATTTTGTGCAAGTTCTTCCCATGTATCGTGGTCTATTTCAAAGGCTTTCAGTGAGTTATTTACGAGTCCTTGTAGCGCTTCCTTTGGCCACCTTGAGATCGTATACCCTTCTCTAGCTCACCATAGAGAAGTATCTTTGGCAGACGATGGTCTGGCATACGCACCAAATGACCTGCCCAACGAATCTGTGTCTGCATCAGGATCGTGTCAATGCTTGGGATGCCAGCTCTATCAAGGACAGTGGTATCTGGAATCTTGTCTTGCCATCTGATGTTCATAACTTTTCTGAGACAATTTGTATGAAAATGATTGAGTTTTTCACATGCCGTCTATACACAGTCTAGCTAAGATATCGTAAGCTCTATATATCATATTTACATGTGCCCTTAGTGCCGTACGTTACCTTTGTCACGTATTCTACCTGTTCTGTGTTCTAGTGTCTATGTTACAGCCTGCTACTCTTAGATATGACATTTACATGTACTTGTCTTGTGCCTACCTGCTTTGCACCATCTGTATTATTTTCTAGCTGTCATGTAGTTTTCATGTATGATAAGTAATGTCACCAACCTTAGTCGACGTGTATCATACCTGCCTTAGTTGACGTGTCTTACCCGCCTTAGTCGACGTGTCGTACCCGCCTTAGTTGACGTGTGTCATACCTTCCATGTATCCTACATATCATCTTCTCTCCTATCTGCCGTTTGTCTGACTTACACTGAATGACACAATTATTTTAACAGAAACTGCGATCTCATGAAAGTTGGAGGACTTCTGGACTCAAAAGGATATGGATTTGCTACTCCACCAGGTAATGACTGCTACAGCCAAATACTTTTCATATATGATCTTGTTTAAATCCTCAACTCACAGGATGTGCTTTGCCGCAATGAAATCTGACTTTATAGAATGTCGTGGATACCATGCGTTCTGCACGTAATGCAAGATGTTCGTTCGTCGTAGTCGAAAAATTACCATTCGGCTTGACTGGGATGATTGTGAAGAATGTGACGTCTGCTGTGTGTCCGACTATGACTAATGAGTGTCTATGTGTGCCTATGTGTGAAACTCGTTATTATGTCACACATAGTTGCCACATCAAAAATCGCCAAAATATGTTAGAATCTGTAAGGTACTAATTTTCACTATTAAGTAAATGGAAGACTTCAGCAAAACTGTACACCAATAGTTAGGTAAGTATATATATATATTGTTATATATTGTTGAATAGTATTTTTACGTGGAACAATGCACAAAATTCGACGTTTCGTCCAAAAGATCTTATCAAGAGAGGAAGAAGCAAAGACGGATATGAACCACTAAAGTCAAGCGAATACTACGTCAGCCATGTGGTTGCATGTAGAAGAAAGTACAATACAACAGAAAAATATAAAATAAGGTAAAATCAACCAAGATTCGTAAAATAAGTAAAATACAATTAAAACTGTCTTAATTCAGTGTAGACTATCCAACGAGTCATGACCAGAAGGGGATGTATTGGGCCTATTCGACAACTAGTAACACGGGATATCCGGCTAGGATAAGAGGTTCTAAATAAAAAGGACGATTACCAGAACAACCGAAAGAGAGGAAGGAAAAGAGAGAGAGAGAGAGAGAGAAAGAGGTATAAGAGAATACAAGGGAAAGATAAGATATAGATCAGGATATTCGACGTATTTATGAACTTGGTTGATACCTGGGGGTTTCAGAGTTTACATAATGTAGGTAAGACGGTTCTCCATAATGAAACGACTCCTATGATACGATGTGCATGATATAATAGCAGTGACTTGAGATGTCCCGAGTACCACTATGACTGGGACTATTGAAGTGGGCCACTACCAATAGTAGTAAACAGAAAAATGAACAATTTTATACAGTTCTTATTTCCACTCATTGAATTGTTTGAAGTTGCTCAAATGTTTTTGCTATCTCTCCACTCAATGCAAATATGATGCGGACTTTTCCCCCTATGTGCAGGTTCGCAGACAAAGGGGAGAAAATGATTATTAAATGTCAGTTGTCCTTTATTTGTGAAGTAAAACCTTAGAGACATATCTTGTCACTTTTTACATTTTATCCTGTACCCGGTGTCGTGTATGTATTTTTGTTGCGAAAAACTTCAGAGACATGTCATGTCAACTTTTTCACTGCATTATGTACCCGGTACTGTATGGGCATATGTCACTTTGTGAAATACAACTTTAGAGACATGTCATGTCAACTTTTTCACTGCATCATGTACCCGGTACTGTATGGGCATATGTCACTTTGTGAAATATAACTTCAGAGTCATATCGTGCCAACTTTTTCATTGTACCCTGTTCTCGATCCATGTACGTCTTTTAAATTTTCTGAAAGTAAGAATGTAAAGTTGTATTTTTGTTAAAGATGCTTTTAAACAATTTAATTTATTATAAATGTAGATCCTCTATTTATTTTTATATGAAAATAATAATATTTATGTTGTTTCCTGTTAGAATATGTGTAATATAAAACATTACTTTTTACATATGAAAGGCCATCTCTTTTGTTTCCATAAAAAAATGTTTTATGTGTCCCATTGAGAAGAATGTACAATGGTAACCCTACAGACTGTATCCATATTTGTAGACTATGCCTAATTTAGAATCTGCTGTTGACATATTTGTTGACAACGTCTAATTTACAATTTGCCGCAATCAATAATTGTAGATTAGGGCTTTTTTCTAGTTTACAATTTTCTACGTGTTCGTTTTAAAGTTGTTATTGTTGTTGGCATATATTATATTTCTAATTTATGTTGTTGCAAATTATTTTTCCAGTACTTGGACCAACACAGGAGTCTTTGAGGGAAGCTATAACAGAGGAGATATTGCGCCTGCAGGAGGAGCAGGTGATTGATGAGCTATACAACAAGTGGTGGAAGAAAGAGCTGGGTGGAGGAAAATGTGTGGCGGAAGAAGGCTCTTTGAGCGGTAAAGCAGCAGAGCTAGGTGTGGAAAATGTGGGTGGAGTTTTTGTGGTACTTATGGGAGGAGTGATTGTTGGCTTCTTTGTTTCCTTGTGTGAGTTTCTATGGAAGGCTCGCAAGAATGCCAAGAAGGATAAGGTATGCAAACGTGATAATGACAGGAAGAACTGCCATTATTTTTTGTTATTTGTTTCATTATTGTTTTTTTTAGATTATTACTATTCAGTTTGTGTTTATACGTCTTGCCTAAATATACGTTACATGCTTCAATAAACTACAATAGAGCCTATGATAGGTCTATTTCATGTAATCATGTTTCAATAGCCCTGCAATATGTCACATATTTCAGTAACCAACAATATATCATATCTCTCTATCGGTATTCCTTAAGAGTCGAAAAACATGAATAGGACAGCAACCAGTGCTCTTCAGTTTGAGAGATGTGATACCCACTGAAGACAGATGTGTCAGTCCATTGACACAAATAAAACGGCGACACAGCGCATATCTATTCCCTGGACTACATCCTGCTGAAAATCTAGTAGGACCACTCGTCATATCTTTCTTCGTAGTTGTTCTGCGGAGAGTTTCTCTTGGTCGCCCTCTCTTTCGTTTGCCATCTGGAATCCATTTTTGTGCTTATAGGGGCATATATTTTTTAATAATTATAAATATATGTCATATTTAAGTCCAACGTTTTCTTTATATTGTTGTAGAAACATATTGCTGTCTGGTATCATCTCTTATTCAATTGATTGATTTGAATTCTAATTTAAGTAGCCTATTTCTCTTCTTGTCAGAAAGCTACATTGGGTCATAGCGGACATTCACTGTTAAGTCTGTTTCTCAAACAATCGTTTTTTACGAGAACATTTTATTAGGCTGTTGATCAATCCTGACTTCCAAATTATACATTTTTTGATCTGGACTTTCAAATTTAGATGTTCAAATCAAGAAGTATTATTGGAGCAATTATTCATTACATAGTTCAGTATATTTGCTGTATTTTGCAGAATTGCGATTATTGTTGCAGTATTTTGTCTGTAGTATGCTTATAACATTGTATAAACCTACATTGTATAGGCCTACATTGAAAAAGTGAATAAAATGTTATGAAAAGACAATAACTGAGAAAATCATCGAAAAAAATGAAACAACACTATTAGATAAACAAAACTTAATGAACTGCAGTGGTGATTACAATTACTTATGACTTATGTTTACAGTAGGACTAACAGAAGACATCATTGCCAGACAATATTTATTATGAAATCCAACAAGAAAAGAGAAACAGACAACTCAACTCGTTTGTTAAAAAAAAAATTATAAGCCAACATTATAGTACATGGGACATCTCCATATATGCCAAAAAAGATCATATACGGAATAGTTTTTGCATGTTCCAGAATGCACTCCAATGGGAGGACTTACACCAGAGGTGGACACGCTGTGTGGGATAGCCAATTTGAACATTTCTCCTGTGGTTAATGACTAAATAATTATTTTGTTGTCCTTAGGAGCTTCAAGTAATAATTTCTGAGCTTTGGTATCCAATATATGTAGTACTTTTAGAGCAGCCTGGTAAACAGATAAAATGGCGTGTAGGCATATTTTCCCCCACTGACTAACACCAACCAATAATCCACACAAAACTGGTAGATAAAACAGCCAATAAGAGAATAAACCCACAATCTTGATGACGTGTGCTTCAGACACCGTAAACAGCTATTCATCATCAACAATCAAGACTTACACTGATGACTCAGCTTTCAGAAGCACCTGTTTTGGAGGATCTATAGCCGTTACCATGATGAGTCTACTTGGGAGTTATGTGACTCATGTAGTGAAAAACGCTCCAACTATGAAGCTGAGGCCACCAAGATAAACATTGAACTAGTATACATTGAGCTTGTGTGTTGTTGGGCCCCAAAGGATAGCAAAGAATAACAACACTGTTAGCCGTTTATGCATTTCGCAAGAGACGACTAAGGAGGTTTTAAGGTGGGATTGGCTATCGTATTTCATATGTTGTCAAAGTGCCAAAGAAGCCATGCTGAAGTTGAATGTGCCCGGCCAAAAGGCACATATATCACAGCTATTCTTGAAACCATAACACAACATGTTGCTTTTTCTGGAATACATCCTACTAATCTGAACTTTTATAATGAGCGCAGAAGAAGAAGTATACCTCCTGCAACAAATACCATCAGTCATGAATATTTTTACAGTTTGATCTCATGCAACAAAAGCCATTTGAAATCGGTTTTTTTACCGACTATATCTCTGTGTGATCTTATACAAAAAAACCATCAGACATAGTATTTACTGACTATATCTATACTGAAAGAATTTTATCAGATTATACATGACTATCAAGATATCCTGCATATATTAAGAACAGTACACACTCTTATGTTCTCAACTCTATCAGAGTTATCCTCTAGTGAATTCTAGTCACTGCTTATCCTTTCCACTGTTTCCGGCACATTTTTTTAAGAAAGGAAGTCATGCCAGGTAACATGCCTGCTACAGAACTAATATGTAAGAACGAATATGTGCTCCAGCCAATGACATAATTAGAAGATACATGTTTGATAAAGACTTGTCCTGCGTATAGAGCTGAAATTTCAATAGTAAGCACTGAAACTATTTGTGATCATTAGTGACTTGGACAGAGGTTACACTTCAATCTGCAGCAAACATTGTATACCCATACACCGTTAACTCAACCTCAATCATCCTTATACTCCACTATTCCCTTTCCTTGACATTAAAATCTGTATACACTAAATTGTTCACTTTGTCTCCAATAAATCTTTCACTATATCTGCAATGATCTTTTATCTCCAATAAATCTTTCACTATATCTGCAATGATCTTTTATCTCCAATAAAATTGCACTCTATATTAATAGGTTTGTATTCTCCATGCCATGACCTGCTATGCTCTTCTATGAGTCTTCCTTTTAATAATTTTTTCTTTTATTCACACATAATGCTTCTCTCTGCAATGCTCTCCTATTTGTATTCCATTCACCTGTTTATTTCAATGCATTGACTTTTGGCTCTTCTTTGATCACATGCAGCAAACATTGTGTTCTGAGATTTCTGAGGAGATGAGATTCGTTGTTCGCTGCCTTGGGTCTAAGAAGAAAAACAAGACACGACAAGAAGAGATAATGGACAATGGTCTCCAATTCATGCCGCTGACAGGCTACAATCAAAACTCCTATGGAAAGGAAGTCTATGCTTAACATATCATACACTTAATTTCATTGTTCATTGTAAAATACAAATTATTTCTCATAAATGAAGGGATTTACCAGATAAAACAGTACATTGAAAAACAGTAAGAATGTTATGTAAAATGTTTCATTAGTATGCCAGAATTTAAGAATAGTTTGGTTAGAAAGTGCCTTTATTGTGACCAAATTATTGTCCAAATGCATACAAATCGTAATGATGTTGTGAGGTTAATAATTAATGAATTGTCCTATTGTGAAAGGACAGTTAAAACTGTAGTTAGAAAATTCCATGAAAATTTCATTCATGGAAGAAGATAAATCTAAACTATATTTACATGTAGCCTATATTATAATATATATATATATATATATATATATATATATATATATATATATATATATATATATATATATATATATATATATATATATATATATATATATATATATATTTACATATATATGTTGTGTTCATTTAGCAGAGAGAATATGATTCTAGCAAGGTGATCACTTGGTGATAACGTGGTCACAACAAATGTGAAATATTTTTGCCGGTACAGAAAGAACTAACACCTGATGAACTATCCGACTATGCAAGAGATACTATCACAAAATCTCATATCCAGAAAAAAAATGACAAAGAAAAAGACGGTTACATCTCAGAAGAAACTCACCGGTTAATAAAAAAAAATGAAGACAAATGAAAAGCAACAAAAACACCAGAAAAACACCCGAAAAAGAGCAACACACAATATGCCAAAAACATATATATCCTACTGGTGACCTGCAGCAAGATAGAGTAGATAGACATACAAGTAACAAACGACACCTAGTTCACATCGATGAGAATTATTATTTTTAACAGAAGACTTCAAACCAACAACTTAATAAGTATCTTAAAAAAGATAAACACATAAGAGGAAACTCGTACTGGAAGGATATAGTGAAAAGAATAATGCGAGGAAATGTATAAAGAGAGCAGCACAAAACCTGACAACACCTATAATATATAATAGCAATGAAATATATCAGAACCAATTGTATTTCGATTACATTGTGGATAATCAGCCTTTGAATTGCATGCAAGTTGAATGAATTATATTTATGAGACAGGACTACAAAACATTTACTACTAAACTGACTGTGCTATAATTAAGTCTTGACAATCTTGATTGATTTACTCCATGTTTATTGTATTTTCTGTGATCTTTAGGTTAATTTTAATGATCTTACCCGATATTTTTTATTCATGAAATAGTCCATCTAATCTTTCTAATGCTCATGTTTTAAATTTTTTAGTCCATTGCACTATATCTGAACAATGTGATGCTTCTTTGGTTATTTTAATCTGTAGCGATTTAGAGTTACTGAAAGATTGTTTGAACATAAATGAAGATTCAGTGAAGCATGAACAATTAGTATAGCATGAACAAATTAATTGTTGTGTGTGTGTGAATTTCCACAGATTATAAGTTTGGAATCTTGAGTGAGGATCATGTAACTGTTAAAGTTTTCTTTACAGTTTCAAAATATTGGATTGTAGTTTCATCATCTAACTTCACTTGATCTTATTCAGACATCTCTGATGTACGGCAGTCAAGTTATCATTAGTAACACACGTTCTAAATTCAACTTCCTGTAAGAAACTCTGCATATCAACCGATATCATGTATCACCAACCTAAGACGGGTGAGATAATTTATCACATTTCCATTTATGTAGATCTGTCAGCAGTTGCCAACTGATTAAGGTGCTAGCATGCCTGATAGCTTGAGGATTCTGTCATCCTAAATGTAGGGACCCCTCTTCAACATTAGGTAATATATTTCAAATATTAATGCTCTCAAGCAATTGTATTTTTTTGAAACTAATATATCCAGTATCAGTTCAGCAGCAATAGTTGTGATACTAGGCACATTAATCCTGCTCATTAGACATTCTGAGAAAATGAAATTACATTATTCCGTCAAAATTGTTGGTATTTCATACATGGACTTTATGACACACTAAGAGTTGAGAAATTTGGGCCATCTGAAAATGTAATGTGAAACATGATAAATAAGGAGAATGTAATATGAAACATGACAAATAAAGAGAATGTAATGTGAAACATGATAAATGAAGAAAATATGAGATATGGACATAATGTTTTGACATCGATAAATCTATTTTTCAAAGAATGGTTATAATGATAAGAGACATTGAAAGAATGAGAGTGTGAGACAAAGAAATGGACCGAGAAAAACAGTGAACATACATCAGTGTAAATGATAATCAGAAGAAAGCCCACAATAGATCCTAAAAGAGCTAATGTGGAGATCACTCTCATTATTGTGTGCCCATGACAGATGATCTAAAAGAAGAAGACATCTTGAAAACTTTATGAAGGTTTAGGCTGTCATAGAAAGAGAGAGATATATCACATGTATGCCGATCAGTCTACTCTCTCTTTCTATGTGACATGTCCTTTATAGAATGTTATCCTCACTGTCATTCTGTAAGTCTCTTGGTTTTGTGCAAGCTGCCCAGCTTCTTCTCGTATCATGTTTAGATCTTCGATGTCATGTGTCTTTTGCAGTCTTGGTCTGTCTCTTGTTCTCTTTCCCGGAACTTATCCCTTCATGGTTAGTTTTTTTTCTATACCATTGTGTCTCTTTATATGATGGTAATATCAACCAGTCTACACAGATAAAATAATAGAGACCTCGCTTCTTAAGGAGAAATATTTCAGAAGAAGAGACTAATAGAATTAAAAATGTGCAATTCATTAAGGAGAAATATTTCAGAAGAAGAGACTGATCACTATAATTATAAATGTTCAATGTACACATGTCTACTATATTAAGTAAGGTTTATTACAAGTTATGAAAGTCAGAGAGAGTGTATGTTTTTATGAGTGATCTCTATAGTTTGTGTTACAATTGTACTTTGTAAACAATTACCACAAAGCCTTATAAAAGCCAACAATACAGTATGTTTATGGGTCGTAGTAACACAACTACAACGTAATTCTAGTGAATCAGTAAAAATGTTAGAAATACCTACAACTACTAATAAAAAACGTGATAAAAATAAATATAATAAAATGAATAAAGACGACCATTTATGACATTTTTTTTTATATATGATCTATATTTGATTTGTTAGTTGAGACAAAGATTATAGATCGGATTGTTAATCGTTCTCATCCTTAATCATTTTATTACACTTGGTTTGTTAATTGTTTATATTATTAGTGGTTATCATCATCATGTGCAGCAACGAAGCTTGGCTGAAATGGATCTTCACCATACTCTGTCTCTTTCTTTGGTGTACTCTGCCAGACTGTAGCCTATTCTGTGATGTTTCTATCGCACTTGTATATCTGCCTACCTCTTGCTGGTAGGTATTTGTAAAATATATTTACTTATTAACTATAGTAACTGTACATTGTAGTTGTTTCAAGATAAAAGTTTAACCCCCCCCCCTAGTCATATTTCATTTAGTCTTACACTACTAATGTTTCTGCAATATATAGTCTTTGTAATTATGTTGGAAATACTGGATTCTTGATGACTAAAATGTTGACCAATTTCAGGCGTAAATGCTATATGTCTGACAGCAAAATGATGTGCTGGTTAGTGACAGAAGTACTGAATGATTAATAGCAAAATGTCTTAATGGTTGATGGGAGAAATACTGGATGACATAGTAAAAGTCTTGGTTGTTGGTGACAGAAGTACTGGATGCCTGATAGCAGAAGATATTTTATGATTAATGGAAGAAGTGCTGGATGACTGATCACATAATCTCTTGATTGATAACAGAAGTACTTGATGGCTGTTAGCTGGATATCTTGATTGATGAATGATGTACTTGATGAATGATAGCAGACTTACTTGATTAATGACACGAATTTACTAAATGTCCGATAGTAAAAAAGCTTGGTAATTTTATGGTAGAAGTACTTGCTGACTGATTACTGTGTTCCTTGGTAATTTTATGGCAGAAGTACTTGCTGACTGATTACTGTGTTCCTTGGTAATTTTATGGCAGAAGTACTTGCTGACTGATTACTGTGTTCCTTGGTAATTTTATGGTAGAAGTACTTGCTGACTGATTACTGTGTTCCTTGGTAATTTTATGGCAGAAGTACTTGCTGACTGATTACTGTGTTCCTTGGTAATTTTATGGTAGAAGTACTTGCTGACTGATTACTGTGTTCCTTGGTAATTTTATGGTAGAAGTACTTGCTGACTGATTACTGTGTTCCTTGGTAATTTTATGGTAGAAGTACTTGCTGACTGATTACTGTGTTCCTTGGTAATTTTATGGTAGAAGTACTTGCTGACTGATTACTGTGTTCCTTGGTAATTTTATGGTAGAAGTACTTGCTGACTGATTACTGTGTTCCTTGGTAATTTTATGGTAGAAGTACTTGCTGACTGATTACTGTGTTCCTTGGTAATTTTATGGTAGAAGTACTTGCTGACTGATTACTGTGTTCCTTGGTAATTTTATGGTAGAAGTACTTGCTGACTGATTACTGTGTTCCTTGGTAATTTTATGGTAGAAGTACTTCGTGAAAGATTATCATCCTTCTATGTAGTTTGATGATAGTAATACTTGATTATTGATTACTGTGCTTCTTAGTAGTTTCATGGTAGATGCACTTGGTGATGGATTACTGTATTTCTGAGTAGTTTGATGTTTTAAGTACTTGATGATGTAGTACTGTGTTTCATAGGGGTTTTATGGTAGACATACTTGGTGATTTGTTAGTGTGTTACATGGTAATTTGATGGTAGAGGTACTTGTGGTATGCATTATTATGTTTCTTGTTACTTTGATGTACTAGATGCCTGATGGTAGAACAATGTGGTAGTTTTAGGGCAGATGTACTTGCAGATTGATTGCTGTGTTTCGTGGAAGATATATGGTGGAAGTAACTGGTAATTGGTAACTGATTACTGCATTTCATTCTAGTTTGATGGTAGAAGTACGTTATGATTGATTACTGGGCTTCTTGGTAGTTTGATGGTAGAAGTTCATGATCATGGATTACTGTGTTTCTTAGTAGTCTGATGGTATAAGAAGGTGATCTTAAATTACTGTGTTTCTTAGTAGTCTGATGGTATAAGTAGGTGATCTTAAATTACTGTGTTTCTTAGTAGTCTGATGGTAGAAGTACATGAATACTGACTACTGTGCTTTTTTAGTAATTTGGTATTAAAAGTACTTGGTGATGGGTTACTGTGTTTTTAGTAGTTTAATGGTAGAATTACATGATCATGAATTACTGTGTTTCTTAGTAATTTGATGTTAGAAGTACTTGAATATTGTTTACTGTGCGTTTTAGTAGTTTGTTCGTAAAAGTATGTGGTGATGAATTACTATGTTTCTTAGTAGTTTGATGGTAGAAGTAAAAGTAATGTTAATCCATATATTTATTAATGCAGTCGTGATGTGAGATGTTAGCGATCTTACATTTCAGTGGCTCTGTTATATGAGGGTGGTAGTCATCTCCTCTCCCTGGCAGTTTTTATTTCCCACATTTATCTGGTATCAAATTAAGGCTAGGTCGACGCGGGAGCTGTTGCGATCTGAAAAACATTTCCGCGTCAACTGGGGAATGAGCCCAAGACCACTCATATGCGAAATCAGTGTGCTAACCACTGAACTTAGTGGCTTCCTTGTATGTAGAAGTGTGTGGTGATGGATGGCTGTTTTTCGTAGTAGTTTGATGGTAGAAGTACTTGATGGTGGATGACTGTGTTTCTTGGTACTTTAACAGTAAATGTACTTGATTACTGATTACTGTACTCCTAGATATTTGGTGACTTAAATCTCTGTTGATTACAAAAAAACAAAACAAATGACAAATGAATTATCACGGCTTGCTTTCACATACAATGTATAATCTTAATTGTTCTAATTTAAATAATGCTTCATAAATAAAATGCTATATATATTATTTTTGAAGAAGATGGACTCAGATGGAAAATAAACAGGCTGATTATGTAAATGTTGTATAGCATAGTGGTAAACCATTCTCCTAGCCATATGTAATCCTAGTGACATTTAACAGTGTAGTGTCCTACAATATCTCAGATAATTGTCATTACCCCATTATATGGTGGAAAAATGATGGCAGCACAACAACAGAATTTGATAGTGTTGAGACCTAACAGACATTGACTGTTTTTGTGAAATGTGAGTCTGTGAATAAAGAATGAAGTGTTTGTGAACATTTGTGTGTCCCTTCTGTTGATAGTGATAAGTAAGGCAGCATTAGAGAATGTTGTGCATAAATATAGAAGTATATTAGTATTCTTCAACACAGCTAATCTCAGCTTGTACCAAACATTCCTAGTTAGCATAAACAGTTCAGCCTGGTATATACAGTATCTGTCCAGGACAAGCATACGTTCTTAGTGTGGAGTTAAGAATGGAAATCGTGCACATACAGGGCCCAATCTCCCATATAAAGTTTAAAGGGCATAGTCTGGTATGAGCAGTTTCCTAATTTCTTACACAAACAATTTTACAAAGGCTCACTTATGGATGGACATTTGTACACAAGTAGGTTGAACTAGTTAGTGGATTATCTTAATAACAGAACAAATCTGAGATTTTGAGACACTAGTCTAGTTTTAAAGTACTAAGTTCTTAATTGAAATTTGTGTGAAAGTCAAAAAGACAAAAGTTGTAAGACACATGCCTATGTTTAAACAGACTGTAACCAAACTACGAATGTACAGAATGTAAGTTTGAAAATATTGATGCTGATGTTTTGTCACTTGTACAAGTTTTTTTGCAACAAATTTGTGAGTATTGTAAATAAAATATTTTGTTTAAATATGTCATAAAATGCTTATTTTTAAACATGTCATAAAATGCTTATGATCATAAATATTTATTGTTGTAGCATACAATATTTATGTAACATGCTTATTCTTCTTCTTCTTTCGTTCACTTGAAACATGTCTATATCTGTAATTCTGTCTCCTTAATAAAACTCACTGTCTTTTGTAGTTCATACAGTGTCCCATAGAGCTTTGATTCCAGTGTTGTTTCCTCTGGCCAATATGTATGCCTCAGCGTTTCATGCTCAGAACACTCTTGAAGTATATGTTTGGCACTCTGTGCTGCCTGTCCACATGTACACATGGCCGTGTTGCCAATCTTGAACTTTGTATACATGTGACTGCGGAGTCAGTTGTGTCCTGTTCTGAGACGTAGAATTATAACTTGCTCTGATCTGTTCATAATGTGATAGTCATCTTGTGTTGGCGTTTGTGGCTTTCTTATTGACTTGATCATCTGTTTTTTCTGATGGTAGGTGATTTGTATATCTGGTTGGTCTTCGGCAGGACCTTCCTTAGCCAGTTGGTCTGCTTTTTCATTTCCTGGTATTCCACAGTGAGAGGGTATCCACTGCATGGTTACCCTATACTGGTAAGACAATTCGCTAAGTAGTTTTTTCAAGTCTGTTAGTTTTCCAGACTGGAGAGCTTGAAGCACTGACCTTGCATCTGTCAGGAATACCACAGGCTGTAGGCCAGAGTTGGAGATCAGCAGTATTTTAGCTGCCACACTAATTGCCTGGATTTCTGCACCATAATTATTGCAGAATTTTCCCATCGGTGTTCTGATTGTATCTCTAGGCTTGTGTGGATAT
Source organism: Meghimatium bilineatum (assembly GCA_034231615.1). Lineage (NCBI taxonomy): Eukaryota > Metazoa > Mollusca > Gastropoda > Stylommatophora > Philomycidae > Meghimatium > Meghimatium bilineatum. The sequence continues at coordinate 40,841,652 of CM067311.1, forward strand.
TCTATATATACACCTGCACCTCCATTCCTCACAGCATTCTCTGCTGACCTATCTGTGTACACTCTGACCCATATATCTTGTGGATATTCCTCATCCAGGAAACTGAGGGTGACTGTCATTCGCTGCACACTGTTCTGTTCGTCCTCGCTTAGTATTCCTTTCACATGGGTCTGAATGTATATTGGCATTCCATGGCTTTCACTCCACGGGGTTTGTTCTGGTACAGGCCTTAAGGGGCTATCAACTTCAGGTAGGTCTGTAAGTTGTCTACGAAGTTGTTTAACTTGATGGATAAAGCTGCTAACATGCTTATAATTTCTGCCATAAATTGGCACTATCATATTTTTAGTGGAGTGTCAGTTTGGAATGGGAAATTATGCCAGAAATAAAAGAAATTAATGTTAGTTGGTATCATTGAGATGAAAAAAACAAAACAAAACCTAGTGCCTTACCTGCATGTTCTAATCTGTATAATGAGATCAAGAAATATCATTGTTCATAGTGCCATCAATAAATGACATACCATAGTGTACTGCTACCAATTTATGTACTAATTCTGTATGTTGTCTCATATACATGAAATACTAGTATAAACTACCTGTAAAAATATGATTACTATAAAAAAGTGATATAATGTTGCATGATGCCACAATAAATTACTTACTTTTTTACACGGCCACGGATACATGACCTTTTCTCATATTAATAAATACTGTTCTTCCCAATAATTCCACCAACAATGTATGATTTCATGCTGTAATGCATTCCGAAAGCATTGTTGTGGCAGAGGTCACACCCTGGTAACATCTTTGACAAGAACGCTACGCCAAGTGAGGGTCACTGATCGCTTGAGCCCTAGAGATAAGCCTGTCTACCCAGGCATCAGAGATTTGTTCCTTAACATGGTGAAAGACATCTGTGAAATGCAGAGGAGTTTATGTACATTTTGAACACTTGCTATTTGCAAAATCTTGTTGCACCATCACTCGTCTTGATTGATCCTGTTACTGGAGTATGCTTGAATCAGAAAGACATAGTCTTGTATGAATTTTGCAATAACTGTTCACTTTAAATACAATTTAGTATTAATCGTAATTATATAATTATCATTCATTGTAATTGAATAACCTTCACCCCTTGTGGTGATGAGAACATGGCAAACCAGACTAGTGATGAAAGTGCGGCAGGATTAGTGGAGCTACTGCAGAGCACTGTAGACAAGATGACACCCAACACAAACGTGTTATAAGAAAGGCAAGAACTTCTCAATGACTCCTCCAACATATATACAGAATGTGGACGGTATTTGAGGTTGTTGATAGGCTTGATTTGTATGTTTGAACACAGTGCAACCATCATCATCTCTATTACAGTTGATCTCGATTAGTTTTTGTCAACTCAGATGTACAAATATATTAAAGGTCCTTGTATACATACAGGCTATAAGACTATTCGGCTATAAGACTATAATGATATAAAACTATAAAGTTATAGGCTATAATGCTATGTGTTTATCATAAGTTTAGGCCCCTATACTGTAGAAAATATATGGCAGTAGAATTGCCTTTTGCGTCTTGACGGTCAGGAAGCAGCCCTGTGTAAATTACCAAGACACATAGTCATTACATTTCACACATGACACGGCAGTTGCACGTCACATGACACGGCAGTAACACTTCACACATGACATGACAGTACCACGTCACATAACATGGCAGTAGCACTTCACATGACATGGCAGTAACATTTCACACATGACATGCCAGTAGCACACCACACATGGCATGGAAATAACACTTTACAAAAATAGAAATATATGATCTTACTTATGATAATTTTTGACTTCTGTATAGTATCAAGAAATACACAACTTATTGCTACATTTTGAGAAACAAATACATGACTTGTATGTAATACATGCCAATTGCTTCATGACCAATTGCTGCATGCAATACATGACTATTTGTGCATGTAATACATGACTATTTGTGCATGTAATACATGACAATTGCTGCATGCAATACATGACAATTGCTGAATGCAATACATACATGATTATTGCGGTATGTAGAGAACAGATACATGACTTATTGTTGTATGTAGATAGTAAATTAACCATTTCTGTATGTTGAGAAATAAATACATAAAATAGACCTATATGATTAACTTTTTTAGAAACACACAATACGCTTCTGATAGAATCCACAATCTAATTCCATATATTACTAATATATCTATTGTGTGTAATTTCATAAAAAAACATGAATAACTTTGTGCAAGCTGTCACACATATATGATCTACATGTTTTTTCTGCTAAAAGGCATGGTCCAATTGTATGATCTTAGAAATACATGACATAAACTTAATATTGTGTTAATTTTACCACATACAGCATTTATTTGTGTTTGTCAAATATTACTGATGCCAATATTATAACATTACAAGCAAAGTATGAAATGTGTGTTTGTATATGAATATATGTTTGTATTTATGGATGCAAACTGACATGACTTTTATTTAGCGGATGAAATATTAGTCAACATATCAGATTTTAATAATAAACAGCCAAGGAATCAGAGATAGTCATAGATGATTACGAGCAAAATGGAAATACATGAAACATCATGAATGTGATGAAATACGTGAAACATCATGAATGTGATGAAATACGTGAAACATCATGAATGTGTGTTTAGGATAGTCTCAGAAATTCAAGGTTAGCATATCGCTATCTGTTATTTGACCTTGTCCTATATCAATACATTGGAAATTGTTCCTTAACCTGTGATTGTGGTAATCATTCATCCGTGCATGTAATTATTTGTTATTTTGTTTTGAATAATGTTAGTTATGTAGTAATGAGAGTCAGCCATGTGACGTAATCTCTCTTAAATGTTGTCTTTCCAATGAAGTGCCTGAAACCTTCGCAATCTACTGCTTGCACTTTCCAACGACTTATTCAGGTTATCATTAAAGTCGTCAGTCCATCGTCTTCTTGCACTTTCCAACGACTTATTCAAGTTATTATTAAAGTCGTCAGTCCATTATCTTCTTGCACTTTCCAACGACTTATTCAAGTTATCATTAAAGTCGTCAGTCCATTATCTTCTTGCACTTTCCAACGACTTATTCAAGTTATCATTAAAGTCATCTGTCCATCGTCTTCTTGCACTTTCCAGCGACTTTTTGAAGTTATCATTAAAGTCTTCAGTCCATCGTCTTCTAGCACTTTCCAAAGACTTATTCAAGTTATCATTAAAGTCGTCAGACCAAAAGTTATCAGCAGAAAAAATCACAATAAAACAGCAAAAGAAAGATCCAATTTTCTCCAGCTGGAACTGCAAAAAACCAAATTGGAATATATTTACATAGTAGACCTATCTAGAAAGTTTATTCAAAGAAATTAAAAGAATAATAAACAACTCTAAACCTCAAGATTCAAAACCTCAGTACGCTAGTTGTCAAGGCAGCATAACAATATTAGAAGCGGAGCAAGAGTAGATTACACTTCATACTGGAGTCCAAAACTCGACACACTTCACAAAGAACTTATACAACCAGGCATCATAGAACATAACCCAATAAACGCAAATGTCATACTACACAACAAAGAAAAAACAACATTTACCACAGAAAATAAATGCCAAAGAGATAGTTTGCACAAAGAGACAGCCTCAGTTTATTTAGAAGAAAAATGCAATAACACTGTTGAATATCACAAAATCCTTAACCGGAGACCTAAAAGCTAAAGTTAAAACTACTCCTCATATCAACCAAGAAATTATGATCCGCAAAGAAGTGGCCAATCTACGACATATAAATACGAATTTTCTAGCCACATTCAAATCCACAAAAACAGTAGATGAAGCTACCTCCCATTCAAATTATATTCTTCACAACCTAAAGAGAAAGTTCTATCAAAATGTAGTTCAGGCAAATTTACTTTACAAGAACTAGAAGTTTAAATTAAAAAAATATAAAATATAAAAATGTCACCTGTAGCTGATAACATCACAAATGGATTCCTTAAACATCTTGGTCCTTTCGGTAACAAGTATCTCCTCAATATCTTCGATTGAAGTATAACTTCAATCGAAGTTAGGATGTAGCAGTATACCTTCTTTCTGGAAAAATTCCTTATACAGTCAATACTGAATTCTGGAAAGTACATAAAAAAATCAAGAAAACGCAGACCAATTAATCTCCTCGGTTGCGTAAGAACACAAATGGAAGATTAATTCACATAAAAAATATGGTTTCTGGAAAATAATACAATATTTTACTCAAACTTTAGGATACAGACAAAACAGATGCACAGACGACAAACTAGTATACCTCACACACAAAAATAAAAAAAAATAAAAAACTGAGAATGCCTGTCAAAAAAATGCAGAAAAAAAAACACAAAAATAATATTCTTCGATTAATCACACGCCTTCGATAAAGTACGGCGCGCAGGTTTAATGCTAAAAATCCTTTAAGAAGGGCTTGTTGACAATATGTTTTCATGGATCATACAGTTATTATATTAAAGACCAGCAGGTAGACATCATTCTTAGCAGACCATTAAAAAAATGAGGAAGTCCGCGAAGCGTACTGGCGCCAACAATCTTAATCTACATAAATGGCATTACTACGTCCTGCAATTACAACGTCGTGTATGGCCTGCGCACAAATGACTTTGCAGTTTGAAGTTCCATAGAGTTAAATGAAGCCCATGCAGCTTTCAGTCAGGGCAGAGGTGCCAGAGACCATATTTGCAATATGGGGAACATCATAGAGAAATGCAGAGAATTTAATATCGACATCTACACATACTTTATTGACTACACCAAGGCATTCGATTGAGTACAACATCCAAAACTTTGGAATATCATGAAAGGCATGGGTACCCGCTACACCTAATACGACGTATCAAAACATTGTATCAAGACCAACAAGAACAAGCTGTGAGTAGATAGGGAAACATCTGATTGGTTCAGGGAAGGAGTCAGACAAGAATGTGTCCTTTTACCATATCTCTACAATATTTATTCAAAGAACATAATGAGGAATGCAAGAAATGACCAACAGAGAAATAACTTGAACCCACTCAACATCTGAGATTACGAGATACCAGAAGTAAAATATGCTGATGATACAACATTATTGATACACAGGAAATCAGCTCGAACACCTCATAAAATCCACTAAGGAACATATTGAAAAAGAAAACCTATTTCTGAATGGAAACAAGATCAAGATTATGACAAGCGACAAAACCACTAACAAGTGCTCAATCAATATCAATAACAGCGTATTAGAAAGAATCAACAGTTGACTTCATTAGTTCTCTTGTCAATAGTAACAGTGATTATTGCTATGAAGAAGTCAGAAGGAGGCTGACTATCGCATCAAAGAAGCTGATACGAATTAAAAACATACGGCTTTGCTGCTGCAAAGCTACACAACTGCATTTCAACTGACACATTCCCAGTGGCAAAATGTGGGTGTTAATCCTGAACAATTACCAACAAAGAGAAAAATAAAATTTCAGCAATTGAAACAAAACGCTACAAAAAAATCCTCAGAATACAATAGATCAAAAAGATAGAGAATATCGCCATCATGAGAGAAATAAAATTTCAAGAAAACTGGCTAAACAGCATCGTTCTCTCCAAAAAACTTCAATATTTTGACCAAACGCCTGGACAGCCTAGAGAAGACCATAATGGAGAAAATGATGTCAGGGGAACGAACAGGAGCCAGACAAAGAAGATGGACACAAGTTATCAAAGACCAGCTTAAGATGGCACTGACACAAGCAAGAAAACTGGTTCAATATCGACAGAAGTTTCGAAAGTCTGTGATGACTGCTACATCCTGTTCTTCTTCTTCAGCGTTCATTTTGCACTCTCCCGCTGGATCTCTCATTTAGCAGGATCACTGTTCTACTAGATTTCCAGCAATATGTAATCCAGAGAATGGAAATGCGTTGTCACCGTTTTATTTGTGCCAATGGTCGTCGGCGGAACATTTTGCTCAGTACATAATACCTGATCATGATGAGGTATTGCTGTTATTTATTGAAAACAAATGGAGGTGTTATCGAGTTGACAATTTTAGTGGCTGTCGTTATTGGAATTTAAATTTGGTGAACAGTTGTTCAGAATTAAAGGTGCAATATCGTTATTGATAAGATAGTATTGAAGAGCTGGTGTGACATAGAATTGTTGTCGTGGTTAAATACACCTACTGTGTTGCAGAGTTCTAAGACTATCATTGATATGACTATAAAATGATGATTTTTATGTTGAAAACAAAAGCTGATAAATTAGTTGCTCGATTAAAGTACGTGTTATGGTTATGTATCTAAACAAAGTATTATTCTAGTTGTATTTGATTATTGTGAATTTCTTAACGTTCATCAACTTTGTGATGAGGAGTAACACACATCTTTTCTGCTCCTTTTCTCGATTTATCTTACAGAATTGCAGATGCACAGCTGACAACTTAGCAGCCATTTGCGCAGAGGTAACACGTATCCCGCAGTTTCAAATATTCAAAAATATTGACCTAATATAAAGCTACATTACATCTTATCTTACCATTCCTAAATCAATTGAAGCATTAAGTAAAGAAGTATGGTTTATTTTTCGTGATAATGTGTTATGAAATGAGGCGTTATCAGTGATTTTAAAAACTCATCTTCATTGCTATCCGAAATATCTCCCTGACACAGTGATTCAGATTTTTGCTGTGTTATGTCCACGAGGTCGCCTATTCTAATTGCGCTTATGATGAGCAAACAAGTGAATCGTTACGCACGAGTTACGAGTTGACATTTCTGCAGCCAGGGCATACCGCGTCTTTTTAGAAAAATAAACTAAATATTGCGTATCCCGAGTACAATGTAGTCAATCCCTATGCCATTTCAGTTTTTAAGAAAGCTAAAGGGAATCATTTGCAGATAAGTGTCAATATGATTAATAGATAAATGACAATATTAACACAAAGTGTGGATATTTCCAAACGACAGAACATTATCCATCAGATTGTTGATTAAAAACATTGGGTTTATTATATACACTCACCACTAACATCATTTATACACTACTTAGCAAAACTGCATATATCATTGTTGATAATTACTTGTTTACGGTGCAAGCTGTAGATGTGGCTTCACTTTCTGTTGATGTGAGTTTCCTGCGTTGCAGCTTATATCACACATTTTAATAGTATAATTAGTGATGAAATAAATGTTAAACCTCCCGATTATATAGATCGATATACTAGACAGTTATATACGTTTTAAAGTCACAAATACTTCAAGAGTGTTCTGAGCATGAAACGCTGAGGCATACATATTGGCCAGAGGAAACAACACTGGAATCAAAGCTCTATGGGACACTGTATGAACTACAAAAGACAGTGAGCTTTATTAAGAATTGCCTCCATCGAGACCAGCACCGTGCAGAGGTGATGGGGCTTAGTTCAGCCATCAGGGGCTGGAAACTAAGACTGGTCGGGCAGTCCCACTCGAGCAGGACCATAGTCCTGCCCTAGTAAGCAGAGTGCTGAAGACGGAGGCATCCAGCCAAAAGGCGCACAGATAATCAGGATGCCACGCACACAACACAATGGAAACATGTCTACATCTATAAATAGTTATGGTGCCTGCCCTGTGGCGGACGTTCAGGCAGGGACGGTGCCGGGCCCTATACCTCGAAAGGGCCCAACCTCAGTTACTGGAAGTCCTTCTCAATTGCCCCGAGGAGCCAGGAGGCAAGGGAATAGAGCTACTGGCCAAACAAACAAACGACCAATAAAAATAATGCACTGGAATGCTGAGGGTGTCAACAGTAAAAGAGATGGATACAGCAAAAAATTGGAACTTGAAAATGTCCTCAGTGAAGAACAAGTTAACATATGCTGTATCCAAGAAACACACCTCAGCAGCGACATAGCCTTCAAAATCAGAGGCTACCAGTGCTACCGATCTGACCGAAAGGACAGGCGAAAGGGTGGAATTCTGACACTTGTTAAAAACAATATCAGCGCATGTCAGCTTGAAGTATATATGGAAGGGGCAGAATACCAGATGCTCCACCTAAAAACAGACAGTGCAGAATTCCATCTCCTGAACTACTACTGCCCAAATGATAAACCATTGGCCCTAGACACAATTCCAGACAAAGAGAGACTTATGGTGTGTGGTGACTTCAACAGCCACTCTCAGAGCTGGGGCTACGATCATATCGACAAGAGAGGTGAGGAACTTGAGAGCTGGCAGGATGAAAATAATCTCATCCTTATTAACCAGCCAGCAGACTCGCCAACCTTCTACTCGAGAGCATGGCACACCACCTCTACACCAGACCTAGCATTCCACTCACCAGGCTTGGAATGGAACATCACACGTGTTGTTGGAAAGCAGCTTGGAGGTAGTGACCACAGACCAGTATTTCTGGAAATCCACAATGAATTTACCACGGACAGCAGCACGCTCACTAGGTGGAACTATAAACGGGCAGACTGGAAAATGTACCAGCATTTAACCAGTGTTCTAGCTAAGGACATGAACTTTGACAAAGACATCAATAGAGCAGTGAGTGAATTTAATAGATGTATACTACATGCTGCTAGTAAACCATACCCAGGGGGGCACGCAAAAACTACAAACCCTACTGGAATGATGAACTGGAAAAGCTGCAAAATGAGATGGAAACATCTAGACAGCAGGCTGAGAACAGACCTAGCCAAGAACATCACAACAAATATCAGCAAACAAAGGCTAAATTTCAAAGAGCCAAGTTACAAGCCAGACGGAGCAGCTGGAAAGAAAAAACAGAGTCGCTGAACCTAGAAAGAGATACTAGGAAATTATGGAAACTTGTAAAACAACTAAATGATGAAGGTACAGGGAGAAATACCAGGATCACACTTTATAAAGATAGAAACATTTTAACAGGTAAACATGCAGCTGATTACTTTGCAGATTCCTTTGCAGAAGACAATAACGTCAAAGTCAGCCCAGACAAACAACAGGAGGTTCGAGAGAACCAGCAAAACATTGGACAAGGTGAACCTATACCTGAAGTCATGGAGGCACCAATCACAATGAGAGAACTGGAGCATGCAATATCCAAATTGAAAATGAAAAAGTCCCCTGGAGCTGATGGAGTGTCCAATGAAATGATTAGAAACCTGGGAAGTGCAGCAAGAGCAAAGCTACTGCAGATCTTTAACACAAGCTGGTCCACAGGTAATGTACCACAGGCGTGGAGAGAAGCAATAATGATACCACTCCTCAAATCAGGAAAAGATGGCAACACAGTCTCCAACTACAGGCCCATCAGCCTCACAAGCTGTCTATGTAAAACAATGGAACGCATTATCAATCTTAGGATGCAGTGGTACCTTGAAAGTGAAAACCTTCTGGTATCACAGCAAGCAGGTTTCAGACAGTGCTACTCTACTGAAGATCAGGCAACCTACCTCTCCCAAGAGATTGAGGATGCCTTCCAAGATAAGAAACTGGTACTAGCAGCATGGATAGACCTCAGAAAAGCATTTGATAAGGTCTGGAAAGAAGGGCTCCTAAAGAAATTGCGAAATTGCAGGGTTAGCTCAAGAATGTACAAATGGGTAAAAGCATACCTGCATAATAGAAGAGCCAGGGTACAATTAGATGGTCACAAGAGCAAGAAAGTTCTACTGCGTCATGGAGTCCCCCAGGGAGGAGTCCTGTCACCCACACTTTTCTTGGTTTACATCAATGACCTAGTTGCTGAACTACCACACGGGATCAAAGTGGCAATGTATGCTGACGACCTGGTGATCTGGTGCACGGAAGAACATGCAACAGTGGCCACTAAACAAATACAAAGAGCTATCGATGCCCTAACCTTATGGGCTAATAGATAGTGCGTCAGCATTAACACAGATAAGTGCAGCACTACACTCTTTACCCTCTCACCAAAACAAAAAGCTGGTCATATCAAGATAGATGGAGAGCTCTTGAAAGAAGACAAACAACCCACATACCTCGGAGTTACTTTTGATGATAAGCTGACATGGAAGCAGCACATAAACAAAGCAACAACAAAAGCCAGGAGGAAGCTAGCTATCCTGAGAAAACTAAGTGGAACCACATGGGGAGCCAGTGGAAATATACTCAGTAAAGTTTACCAGCAAGGCATAAGACCACACCTGGAATACGGTTCAGCTGCGTGGTGTCCTGCATCAAACACCACATTACAAGATCTAGATAAAGTGCAAAACCAGGCACTTAGAATAATGTTGGGAGCAATGAAATCAACACCCATAGCAGAGATGCAGAAAATGGGAAGAATGCAAACACTTGGCGAACGCAGAGACACAAAAGTACTAATTCAAGCAGAAAAGTTTCAGTGTATGCCAAGTCATCCAATGAAGGAAAGATTCCAAAATCTAGCAATGGGACGACTGAAAAGGAGCAGCTTTATCCATCAAGCTAAACGACTCCGTAGACAACTTACAGACCTACCTGAAGTTGACAGCCCCTTAAGGTCTGTACCAGAGCAAACCCCGTGGAGTGAAAGCCATGGAATGCCAATATACATTCAGACCCATGTGAAAGGAATACTAAGCGAGGACGAACAGAACAGTGTGCAGCGAATGACTGTCACCCTCAGTTTCCTGGATGAGGAATATCCACAAGATATATGGGTCAGAGTGTACACAGATGGGTCAGCACAGAATGCTGTGAGGAATGGAGGTGCAGGTGTATATGTAGAATATCCACACAAGCCTAGAGATACAATCAGAACACCGACAGGAAAATTCTGCAATAATTATGATGCAGAAATCCAGGCAATTAGTGTGGCAGCTAAAAAACTGCTGAACTCCAACTCTGACCTACAGCCTGTGGTATTCCTGACAGATGCAAGGTCAGTGCTTCAAGCTCTCCAGTCTGGAAAACTAACAGACTTAAAAAAACTACTTAGCGAATTGTCTTACCAGTATAGGGTAACCATGCAGTGGATACCCTCTCACTGTGGAATACCAGGAAATGAAAAAGCAGACCAACTGGCTAAGGAAGGTGCTGCCGAAGACCAACCAGATATACCAATCACCTACCATCAGAAAAAACAGATGATAAAGTCAATAAGAAAGCCACAAACACCAACACAAGATGACTATCACAATATGAACAGATCAGAACAAGTTATAATTCTACGTCTCAGAACAGGACACAACCGACTCCGCAGTCACATGTATACAAAGTTCAAGATTGGCAACACGGCCATGTGTACATGTGGACAGGCAGCACAGAGTGCCAAACATATACTTCAAGAGTGTTCTGAGCATGAAACGCTGAGGCAGACATATTGGCCAGAGGAAACAACACTGGAATCAAAGCTCTATGGGACACTGTATGAACTACAAAAGACAGTGAGTTTTATTAAGGAGACAGAATTACAGATATAGACATGTTTCAAGTGAACGAAAGAAGAAGAAGAAGAAAAATTAAGAATTGCAGATATAGACATGTTTCATGTGAACGAAAGAAGAAGAAGAAGAAAGTCACAAATAGATCAGAACGAAAGTTCCAATATCTCTATACTTTCTGGTGCTCATTAATATATTCCTCAATGGAATCTGTATTTGAATTTATATTCATGTGGATAATCTTTTTGCACAACGTAAAACCACCAAAACATACACACAATATACTAATGCATTATATCAAAGTGTTAGCCCCCGATTATAACCCTAAGTGATATTTACTATTATATTTGAACGAATGTATATCAGTTTTAACTCAATGTGACACGACACATGTCAAAAGTATCACTCATAGTGTGTAACTACGTAGCTGCAACACAGGGATCTACTAAATAAGAAACATGTAAACAAGGCGCAGAACCGGGGATCTCCTAAACAATGCACATGTAATCAAGGTGCAGAACCGGGGATCTCCTAAACAATGCACATGTAATCAAGGTGCAGAACCAGGGATCTCCTAAAAAATGCACGTGCAAACAACGCGCAGAACCATGGATTGAACTCTCGTGAACAGAAGGGGAAAAGCTTAACGACAATATAGTGTTTAACAATAGTGTTTTTATTATTGTCAAAAAACACTAAAAAGAGATTGCAACACATAGTCTCTTAGATACAGTGATTACAGTTAGAGCTGACATTTGAAATGCACTAGAATTGCCAACAGCCAACAAAGGCTGGAAACTAAGAGTGGCTTGCGCCATCCCTTCAATCCTGCAAGCACATTTGCTGAAGTCAGAAATACCATGCAAGAAGGCGCACTAGCAACCAACGGTTCATGCATCCCGATTAGTTAACATGATTTCACTTCACAATTGCACTAGAATCAAACTCGTTGTTTTATGCTGTCAAAAAATGTTGTAATTTGGCACATCGCCGAGATATTATAGCGTTAGCCTCACATTTGTGAGGTCCAGGGTTCGACTCCCAATATGGAGTCACTTTGTTAGGAGGGTAAATTAAAAGATCACCCTATATATGATGTGGCGACAGGAAGGACCAAAAAAAAAAGAAAAAAGAAAATTGGGAAAGGAATATCAAAGAAGAAAAAATGGACTCTGTAATATCCAAGATTACTGCAATACATTCAGTATTGCTCGACGATGCCCTACCAGTTTAGAAAGTGCCAAAATCATTTTCTGGTGCTTCTGAAGGTGAAGAATAAGACATTTCCGAGCTATCAACCTCAAAATACTCAGAATTTGAACAAAGTATATCTAAAAAACCATACTATCCCAAAGTGACCTGAATGATCTTGTAAGAGACATGAATTTACTCAAGAACAAGGCGGAGCTTCTGGGTTCCAGATTACAACAGTGGAATATTTTAGCAGAAGATGTTAAAATTGCGGAGTTTAGGAACCGCGGGAAGCCGCTTACTACATTCTTTTAAAAAAAGGGTTACCTGTCTCTGTGCCACAATATTTATGGTTTAATAGCAGCCATGAATATCAATTACAACCAGGAAGAGTGGAGACTATTCACTGTTTCTTCCAAGACAAGTTTTAAAACTGTTTTGTTGAATAATGGTAATGTTTTACCGGCAATTCCAGTTGGTCATTCATCTCATATGAAAGAAACGTATGTAAACATTGAGCAACTTTTGAAGTGTATAAACTACGATCATCATCATTGGTCACTTTGTGGGGACCTAAATGTGATTGCGCTTTTGCTTGAACTACAGGTTGAATACACCAAGTACTGTTGCATTCTCTGTGAGTGGGATAGTCGTGCGGGAAGTAACCATTATATCAGAAGACATTGGCCAATCAGGCAGTCATTACAGAGTGGCATTAAGAGCGTGGAGAACCTAGCACGTGTTTACAGTAGCAATATTTTGTTTCAACCCCATGCACATTAAGTTGGGTCTCATGAAAAACTTTGTCAAGCAAATCGATAGAACAGATAATACTTTCAAATACCTCTTCAGAAAATGTCCAACACTGAGTAAAGCTAAAATAAGAAAGGGAGTATTTGTTGGTTCGCAAATTCGAAAGCTTCTTCGCGATTATGAGTTTCTGTGCTTGTTGTATGGATAGGAAAAAGAAGCATGTCTAGCATTTAAGTCAGTGGTGGATACTTTTCTTGGAAACAACAGATCTGATAAATACAAAGAATTTGTAGAAAATCTTCTGAAGTATTAGACTCTATGCTGCAACATGTCTTTAATTTTCATTTTCTGAATTCTCACTTGGATTTTTTGGAAATAAAGTTGCGGAGCCGTCAGTGATGAGCATGATGAAATATTTAATTGAGACATTGCTGCTATGGTGACAGGATATCAAGGCAATTGGAGCCATTCACTGCTCGTTGATTGGATTGTGTTGGACTCACTGTTGGATTGTGACAAGAGACACCAATACATCAACAACAGAAAATACGAAAATATGCCGAGCTGCAGAACAGATACAAGTTTAACGGAAAAAAACTAAAACAGACATCAGAATTTAAATATCTAGGAAGCATTTTACAGAACACGCCAAAATTGATAAAGAAATTGAGTTGAGGTGCCAAAAAGCAAACGCTGTAACATATCAACTGAAACGGCTGCTTAAAAACCCAGCGATAAACATGGTGACCCAACGACAGATATATAAACACCATATTTATTCCAACGTTATGTTGCCAGTACCAGACATGACACCTGACAGAAACACTAGTCAGAAAGATTACATGTGAGATGAAATGTCTGAAGGCTATAAACGTTACTAGAAGAGTGACGTTTTCGGACCTAATGAGGTGCCAAGACATCATAAAGATAGTAAAGACCATATCATGCAAACAATATATACAGAGACAACAGATCAACTGGTTTGGACACCTTATGCGAATGGAACCATCACAACCATCCATCCTTGCGTACAACAGCAGAAATAACTGCTACAAAGCCAGAGGAAGACCAAGAACAAGATGGGAAGATTCAATCAGAGAGATTGTGGGAAAAACCACTGCCTAACGCAACTTTGTTACGATGATGGTCAAAGACAGCAAACTTCTACTCCCCACTACGCCTAACAGCATTTGTGGAAAAGACACTAGATAGACGTGTGTTTTTCACTACGTAATACACAGTTTTACTGCAGTACTCAGTACATTCAATGCATTACAGCTGTCATAAATGATATGTAAAAAACATATTTTAATACTAATCAAAGGACATTATTTCTTCACTGAACTTGAAACTGTTATTGCATCACTGATATAGGGACTGTGCATAATTTATACCAACAAGTTTTTAACCTGCTTAATTCATTTTGCTTGACTATTTGTTCATTAGGTTACTGCGGCACCATCCACTTTGTCGGACACCCTCTGACCATTTGGTTATTTATATTTATACCAACAATTAGGGGGAAGGGTTGGAAACGTTTGACTGCTGCTAACAAGAGGGAGTGGGAGGTTGATAAAAAGTGAATTCAATAATAGTGTTTTTATACACCAAATAAATTATGTAAAAGTGAAAAATATTTGGAAAACATTTTTTTAGTAGTGTTTCTACAAAATATATTGCTGGATTTTATTTGGGGTGGAGGTGGTGGGGTGGGGGTTTGGATATATTTAAGCAGGACAGTCACCAAATTCATGACTGTTGCGATATTTGTGGTATTATGTACCCTTTCATCAGATTTCTGTTTCTCTGCAAGTTAAAGAAAGTTTTACTGTAGGCTGGTTCTGCAGTCATGAGGACTCTTTTGTTTCGGCTTATCCATTATTTTATTTCTTTAGGGGAGTTTCTGTATTATTTAATATTATGGCTTCCTGCGCAAACGTTAGCTTTCAAGAAGTCGCCCTTGATAATTCAAGCAGACTCCAAAAATCTGAAGAAAGTCCCAGCTCATGTCGGTCTCGTTGTCGTGGAAGATGAATATTCCTTAAAGGATCTGGCAAATGTGATCGTGTGGTCCGTTACATTGGGCATCTCGTACATAAGTGTTTATGACATAAATGGTAATAATTTTTTTTCTTGTTTTAGTGTGTGATTACTTAGAGTAGGAAGAAAGGCCTATGGCCTAAATAAAAAATTATGATAGACTACCTGCTACCAAGGCATAATAATATATTTATAACTAAATAATATTAATATAGAAGCATCTTGCAGAATTCAGGATTAGAACCAGGTCCGCAGCAATATTGTTTATTTATATGTTTACAAATGATAGGTAGGCTTAATTTGGTCATTGTGCTATTGAGGCCTTCTGGCGCGTACTAATGTTAAACGTGTGTGTGTTTTCGAGAAGTTTACATAGGCCTATCTGTGTGTTGTTGTTGTCCGATTGTCGATCGACTGGTCCATATTCATATTAGCTTGGGAATATAGGCCTACTGGAAGTCTTGGCTAAAATTGCATCTTTTTTAAGGTAACGGGGTGGTTGAAGGCGGAAGACGTTGTGACTCAAGGTATGAGATAATAATAATAGCCTACCTATAAATTATAGGCTATAGGTCTAACCACTATCAATAGAAGCTATACCTATACATAGCAATAATGCTATAGTAAGTATATGATATGTTTAATACAAATTGTGATTGATAATGTATTATTTTGTAACTTGCCTACTTTATTCCCCTAGCCTTCAATAGCAATAGGCCTACATAGTAATAATAGTGGGCTATCTAATCAATAGACATAGTCGGCCAAAATTCAGTATAGGTCTCCGTTGTGTTCTTTGTTCTACTTTCAAGGTATTTCCTACGCTTTGGGTGTGCTTTGGTTAGGATAACTATAAATAGTATTTAGAATTAAAACAAGTTTTATCTTAGCTGGTCAATCACGCGCCCCTCTCCCAGTGTGTAGCGGGCAAAAATAATGAGCGTGCAGTACAAATCATTGGAAAAGAAAAAAATTGTAAAATCTCATCTCTGATGAACGTGTCTTGTGTTGTGTAAGTAACCAACGACATGCGTAGCTGTTGGTGCACATGTGAATTGGACATCACTTTTCGGAAATATGTGATGTCAGCTAGTTAAAAGTGTAAACAGTGTGCTATTTATAGCCCAATAGAGACCTATACTGCATTTTCACCACCTAGTCAGCCTAGTCATATTTGGCATATAGAAGATAGAATGCGTGATGCTATCTACATCATCCATTGTATGGTGTATGCCATTGGTCAATAGAATGTGTGATGCTATCTACATCATCCATTGTATGGTGTATGCCATTGGTCAATGCTAAATATGGGCCTAACACCATATTCTCTTGATTAGCCTCTGGATGAATAAGAGAAACTATTTAATTTTTTTACATAGTATAGCCAGACATACACAGCAGATAGTACTGGAACCTATAGACTATAGATAATATAATCAATTGAATATTAGTCCTACATGAGAGATTAGCAGTGCCTCTAAAAACATGCCAAGATAATTAGACAAAATTTTTTATTCCCCTGTTGATAGCGTCTAAGTCGTCAACAGCAGCTCAAATTACATTGAATCTGTTAACTGTAGTCACTCAACAGCATGGTAAAGGTTAATTTCTGTGGTACTTGCTGATGATGGTATTTTTTCATCGTATGCCACTGAGTTATGATAACATGGGTCAAAGGGCATGAGCCCATGGACCACTGAATCAGCAACCAGTTATGATAAGATGCATTGTATATTACAGGACAAGATAGTCTATCTAATAAAGGAAGAGCAGTTTTCTCCCTCCATTCTTGATATATATATATATATAGTCATTAAATTCTGTGAGGTAGTCTCTATTGTTGGTGGACTTTAAAGCAAAAACAAGTTCTGCATTTGTCAAGTCCATTTCTCTTTGATTAGCATGCAGTTATCCATTTTTATCCTTTTCTACTAGGTACAGATCTCTTACTTATTCCATCTGAAGACTGCCAAACTCTTTCGATTGTGTGGTCTTTCACATTAATCTAATTTTCATCCAAATGCACAATATCATAACCATCTGTCTGACATGTACAGTAAATGCTTGCTTCTAAGGGCTATTATTTGTTATTAAAATATCAGCAGGTATCATATCCTAAACAGGATGTAGCAGTCATCATAGACTTTTGAAACATCTGTTGATCTTGAGCCTGTCTTTCTCCTTCCGTTACTGTCAGGTTCAGGTGGTCTTTGATATCTTGCGTCCATAATTATGGCAACTCACAAATTATTTTCATCATCTAACATACTTTCTGAAAGTGAATCTTGCCCCTCTTACAGATCTCCATAATGTTGTTTTTGATACATCAATGCCATTATTCTTTTTCAGCCACATCTTCAGTTTCTTTAATTTTACATTTTCTTTCAACTCAAATATTCTACAAATTAACTTTTAAGAGGGGTACAAAGGGAACGCAATGTTCCTCAAAACGTTCCTCATCGTAGCGCTACCTGGTAACAGAAATACAGCGGCTCGTGCTGATTCCGGCTAAACATTTTGGGGATCGTGTCCGTGAATGTGGAAGTATCAGATGGAAAGAGAATTGACTGCAAAAAGATAGGCAATATCTCCGACACCTCTGTGCCATCACATGCAGCAACACTGTAGACACACAGTGAAGCTAGTAAGTTCGGTAGAAGCATTGGAGGGCGGTCAATGTAGTCGGTACGAAGCAGGCAGATGTCCCAATAAAAATAAAAGCACATTGAGTACACTGAGAAAGATGTACAGCGCTAGAGGGCAGCGTCATGGGTAAAGAGTATGGAAAATGATTCGATGAAATCGGAACTAAAGCATTGTTTGCTCGAGACAAGCTTCTAGTTACCGGTGATCCCAGCCTGGGTGATCCCAACTCTACTGTCGAGTCTTTCCTATAACGGAAGCCTGCTCGCGGAGAGAAAAGGTTCAGTACCCGATGGGCACAGGCATAGCAGTCCGAGGTGCAAGTACTGTTCAGCTCTAGAACAAAACGCAAGTCCCTAACATTCCTAAATATGTGTACAGATTCAGACTTGGACGAGGGGCTCACGACGTTGGTGAACACCGCTTCGGCTAAGAAGACGAACGAGCCCGAGCCAAACTCTTCTGTCAAGTTCTTCCTAAACCGGAAACAGGCTTGAGGACGAGAAACGGTTCAGTACCCGATGAGCACGGGCACAATACGCCTAATTACACGTGGCAAGTTCACTATCTGCGGAACGCCTCGTGCAGGACAGACGTGAAGGACAACCCGTCTTACCGTAGAGTCAGTACACATTCGCTACCTGGCCACAGATAGGAAGGCTGTCACGGGCTAGGGTAGCTGAAAGGACAGATCAGTGTGTTATGGGTAATATACTTCAATATATTTTTTCTCACAAAATTGTGTTTGCAATCTGAACATAATCCAATACTAAAACAATTGTTTATAAGAATGCAGATCTTCATATCGCGATATACTACCATCAATGTACAGTCCTTGAAATTGTGAAATTTTTACAACAAAAACAAACAAATATAACACAAATACCAGAATATTAACTCATGGGCACTCAAAATAAAAGAGAAATAAAACAAGTTTGTTTGTAATTTCAAGTTTGTTGAATAAGGAATGAAATACAAATGATAAATATCAATCGATCTTGATGCTATTTACATATCAACCGGACAGCCTGGTGGAAAACTAATGAAATATATACATGAATGTTATATGTATTTTAATGTGAACTTGTGACAGTTTCAAACACTGTCTTTAGCATGAATGTCTATTATAGCACGCTTCACTAACTTTTCCCTCAAACATATGTAATTATCTGATTAACCGCCTATTAATGTCATGTTTTGCATACGATATTATATTTAGTTAGACTCAATAAATATATACTTTATATTTATGCATCATGTCCAGTTTTTATACCCGAATGAATTCCTTTGATCTTTTCTGGCATACTAATTATTATATAGGGAGAAAATGAGTTTTACCACTTCAGACACAGATTCTGTGAGTTGATTAGGCATAGGCGTGTCTACTATATCAACAATGTGTTTACCATAATTGGATATAATACATGTTGAAGATGATTTCTTCAAGAAGATTTTTGAAGAAATTATATGTGTACGAGATACTCATCGTGACACTGTTTGTAATTGACATTTAGTGCTCTAATGTTATAAAATGTATGGGCAGACTCATTTTTCCTACTAATACAAACTTTATGTTAAAATATTTCTAATGGAAAATTATTTGAGTGTGACGCCGAATACAACCTTTAAAAACCGTTTGTTTTGTGTCCAAGAGTACTAAATAGTGCAATTTCACGCTTAAATCTTACTACTTGTATGATAAACTAATCATGTGTAAATGAAGTCTTATAATTGACTGTAAACATCTTAATAAATGTGCGCGAGTGTGCGATGACAAGCATATTTGATGTACATCGTAAAGAAGCGAAAATTGAAACCATTGGATGCATTTTAATTTACAAAATAAATTAAATGCATATGGTCTATACCATTTCAAATTCACAAAGCAAAATTCAAATATATATGGTCTATATTTACTGATATATATAATTTTAAAGTTGGACAAAGATCTTGAAACGTTCTAGAGATGCCTTATTACACAATGTGATATTTGTATAATTACATAATGTCTGATTTGTAACATGACTGCAAGTATTCATATGGTATCAGTAGCCTAATGTGGAGCGTTCATGTGTGTTTAGTTACAGGACAACAAACATTCGTGTGTGTTTAGTTATAGGACAACAAACATTCATGTGTGTTTAGTTACAGGACAACAAACATTCGTGTGTGTTTAGTTACAGGACAACAAACATTCGTGTGTGTTTAGTTACAGGACAACAAACATTCGTGTGTGTTTAGTTATAGGACAACAAACATTCGTGTGTGTTTAGTTACAGGACAACAAACACTCGGGTTTGTTTAGTTACAGGACAACAAACATTCGTGTGTGTTTAGTTACAGGACAACAAACATTCGTGTGTGTTTAGTTACAGGACAACAAACATTCGTGTGTGTTTAGTTACAGGACAACAAACATTCATGTGTGTTTAGTTACAGGACAACAAACATTCGTGTGTGTTTAGTTACAGGACAACAAACATTCGTGTGTGTTTAGTTACAGGACAACAAACATTCGTGTGTGTTTAGTTACAGGACAACAAACATTCGTGTGTGTTTAGTTACAGGACAACAAACATTCGTGTGTGTTTAGTTATAAGACAACAAACATTCGTGTGTGTTTAGTAACAGGACAACAAACATTCGTGTGTGTTTAGTTACAGGACAACAAACACTCATGTTTGTTTAGTTACAGGACAATAAACATTCGTGTGTGTTTAGTTACAGGACAATAAACATTCGTGTGTGTTTAGTTACAGGACAATAAACATTCGTGTGTGTTTAGTTACAGGACAACAAACACTCGAGTTTGTTTAGTTACAGGACAACAAACATTCGGGTTTGTTTGGTTACAGGACAATAAACATTCGTGTGTGTTTAGTTACAGGACAATAAACATTCGTGTATATTTAGTTACATAATAATAGACATTCGTATGTGTTTGTTACGGGACAACAAATATTCGTGTGTGTTCTATACCTTTTGTCCATATATTCATTGATTTGCACAGTTTTTTATTGCGTCTCTGAAAGACAAAACTCCTTGTCCCAGCCGTAGATTGAACCCGGGACCTAAGTCCTTTGAGACCGGCGTTCTAGCCATACATGATAACAGGCATTTGTGTGTTTAGTTACATGATAAGCTATTATGTGTGATTATAGTTCTAGATCAACAGTGTTCACGCTTGTCATATTCAAATATCGATTGGTTTTCACACCTGTAGATTCACATGCCCATTATTGTTCACAATTATCGTTTATGTAATTATATATTAATTAGTGTCCACACACATTTTGAGTCACATGTCATGGGTATCTATACCTTTTGGCCATATATTCATTGATTTGCACAGTTTTTTATTTGCATGACCATTAGTGTCTTAATTTGTGATTCACATATTCATTAGTGTCCACATTTGTGAAGCAAGTATCAATTAGATTCCTCATTTGTGGAGTTACATATTCATTAGGAACTACCTGTGCTAAAGTACAAGGTTCATTGATGTCCACAGCGGATTAATCACATGTCCAGTATTGTCCAAACGTGTTTAGTTATATGTCTATTATAATCACAGTTGTTTTGTCACATGCATATTACTTCCACAGTTATTTAGTTACATATCTGTTACTTCCACAGTTGTGTGATCACATGCATATTACTTCCACAGTTATTTAGTTACATATATGTTACTTCCAAAGTTGTTTGATCACATGAATATTACTTCCACAGTTGTTTAGTTACATGTTTACATGTCTGTTACTTCCACAGTTGTTTAGTCACATGCATATTACTTCCACGTATGTTTAGTTACATATCTGATACTTCCACAGTTGTTTAGTTACATGTCTGTTACTTCCAAAGTTGTTTAGTTACATGTCCATGACTATTCATAAATGTGTAGACATGAACACTAGTCACAGGAACAATAGTGCACACAGTTGTTCAGTCACAATAACTCAAGTGCCCACAGTTGTTCACGACTAGACAATTGTGTATTCAAGGATCACCTAAACAACTCTCTAAGCACTGCAGCATCCATCCTATCTACTGGGAGACTACATCCCTTGATCGCTCTGCTTGACACACCTAGATCAGTGCTGGAAAACACTAAATATGAAAAAGAAAGACCAATGCGGCCAATTTACAAGCGACAGAAGCGGAAGGACAAATCCGAAAATTCTCCTACGCGGGACCCTCTGCACTTCTGCATGCACTGCAATAGTGTTCACAGTTGTTCAGTCACAAGACATATGGTGCCTACAATTGTTCAGTCATTATAGGACTAGTGTCCACAGCTGATCAGTACACACGAAGACTATTTTATTGTCCACTGTTTTTCATTCGTAAGAATACTAGTGTTCATACTTATTCATTCACAATAACTACAGTGCCAAGAGTTAAGTCGCAAATACACTATTATCAACAGTGGTTCAGTCATACATAATTTAGTATCCACAGTTATTCAGTCACAAGAACACTAGTATCCACAGTTGTTCAATCACAAGAACACCAGCAACCACAGTTGTTGTCACAAGAACACTAGTCGTCACAAATATAGAGCTGTATTGTTCATGTAAACGTTTTATGCCTTCATTCTCAAACTGCTTCCTATTAGCATGATGTACATCAGAGAACAAAATGAATTTTCACAGTTTAAATATGTACTGCCAATGTTATCGCATTTTGACCTTATATATTCGACTTATACATTGCTCTTTCTTTACTTTGACCAAAGGAGTGGAAAAGGCGATCCAACACATAAAAACTCCACAATAACTTTCTCCGCCATGCATAGTAGGTAACAGTTGTACTTTTCTTTACTCCTTTTTCGAGTCCCTGCGAAACGTGCATACTCATCACAAGAAGTTATGACTAGATAAGATAAGTGTGTATGAAATGATGCATAATTATCACACTAAGTTATGACTAAATAAGATGCGTGTGTATGAAATGATGCATACTTATCACACTAAGTTATGACTAAATAAGATGCGTGTGTATGAAATCATGCATACTTATCACACAAGTTATGACTAGATAAGATGCGTGTGTATGAAATCATGCATACTTATCACACTAAGTTATGACTAGATAAGATAAGTGTGTATGAAATCATGCATACTTATCACACTAAGTTATGACTGGATACGATAAGTGTGTATGAAAGCTTGCATACTCATCACAAGAAATTATGACTAGATAAGATAATTGTGTATGAAATCATGTACACTCATCACACAAAGTTATTACTAGATAATTGTGTATCATATAATTTTTTTATGAAAATACAAAATGAAACAAACATCAATGAAATACATAGTATTAAATTATTTTGTGATAAAATTGACATAAGTGTGACAATTTCATTACGGTAATTCCGTAGATCATTCTTGTGAATCTTAGAAGTGTTGACATTCAGGTCGGCTGAAAAGTGAACTCAAATGAAAGGGAAAGACATCGTATATTCTGGCGTTGCTACCATCCATTACCTGCATTCACCCACTGCAAATTTGTAACATTGAATATGTAGTATGATCATAACAATAATCATTTCTAGCAGTCAAGAAACATTTTATCAATTTATGTTGTATCACTAAAGATGTAATGTTATAGAAGAATGTTAAGAATACCATGGAAAGCTAGAAAAAAATAACGAAGAGCTGCTGAAAAAAATTACATGCCAGACGGTAGCCACTTAATTATGTCAGATGACAATTATTTTTTTTTGGGGGGGGGGGAATGCGGGCACTATGAGATAGGGAGGACTAAAGAACATAGTTACAACGGGTCGAATAGAAGGCAAAAGATATCGAGGACAACAGAGGGAGATAATATTAGATAGTCAGACATCGTGGCATGAGTCTATATACACTGAGATGGCTGCTGAAACGGAGAGCGGATCACTTATGGGAATGCCCCATGTTATTTGAAGCCAGTTTCTAATCAAGAATCAAGAAACATCGTGACATTGAAAAGAGATAAGAATGCTTCTGATAAAGATACTGGAAAATGTAAGTCCTTAGATTTAAGAGTGGGGTGTTCACATCCAGCATATGTCTTTTAGTTCTAGGAATGTAGCCAGGAGGCTGGTAACACCTACCATTTCCTCGCCTCGCTTACTGATTTTCAAAAAACACCAAAATTTTTCATGAAATTCAAGGAATTCCGCACGAAATAAAAGAATCACATTTTTTTGAAAGGTACAAACCACACTCCCTATATTGAAACCGAATCTGCGGCCCTGCTGGAAATACAGATTTGACAGATCTATGCTTGCATACGCCAGTCGGCATGGCACCTAATGAATGCTCATGTAGAATTACATAGATTTTCCGAGCATGCCTATTCAGTACAATTACATAGTAACTAAATAACATACTTATTGTGCAACAGACATGCAGAAAACTCACCATACAGTCGTTGGTATTTTATCTATCG
The DNA here is from genome assembly GCA_034231615.1 of Meghimatium bilineatum. NCBI lineage: Eukaryota > Metazoa > Mollusca > Gastropoda > Stylommatophora > Philomycidae > Meghimatium > Meghimatium bilineatum. The sequence continues at coordinate 40,866,130 of CM067311.1, forward strand.
CAAAATATTTTCAATGTTAATGTCTGACCTCATTGATCAGTAAGGCAGTTTTCATGTAGTCAAGTGTTCACGGTAGGTAGCAATGTAATGTGAGACAATATACTTCTAATGTATTTGAATGTGAAATTTGAATTGTTACTATCATGAACCAGTTATTGCAAATTATGCTCCAGTTATTGCCAGCTCCAGTTATGCTCCAGTTATGCTCCAGATTGCAAGTTATGCTCCAGTTATGCTCCAGATTGCAAGTTATGCTCCAGTTATGCTCCAGTTGCAAGTTATGCTCCAGTTATTGCATGCTCCAGATTGCAAGTTATGCTTCAGTTATGCTCCAGTTGCAAGTTATGCTTCAGTTATTGCATGCAAGTTATGCTCCAGTTATGCTCCAGTTGCAAGATATGCTCCAGTTATGCTCCAGATTGCAAGTTATGCTCCAGATTGCAAGTTATGCTCCAGTTATGCTCCAGATTGCAAGTTATGCTCCAGTTATTGCATGCTACAGTTATTGCAAGCATGTCTCAGGATTGCTGTCTCATAATCCAAAGCAAAAGTGATGGCTAGCTGAACGTAATTGTTAACAATGTATTTCAACGAGCCCGCACAAAGTGAGTAGTCGTGTGGTTCACAGAGGTCCTACTAATGCATACTAGCAACTCGTTTATATCGCAGCTTTATTCTTGATAACTGAACAAAAATGTAGGACTAGTCACTTATACGAAGTTAATTAATTGAAAGATAATGTTACTGAAAATCGAACCATTTGTCCAAATGTGCTCGAATGCTATTTTCAAGACATCCTTCAGCCCGTAGTGGCTGATCACACAAACTCTGTGCTGGTTTACTAGTCTCCTTTGTGTACCTGCATAGTGATCTTGTTTAGCCACATCCTTACCTAGATAGCGATCGTGTTTAGCCACATCCTTACCTAGAAAGCGATCGTGTTTAGCCACATCTCTACTTGGATAGTGATCTTATTTAGGCACATCTCCCTTTGCATTATGTTCATGCGATCTATTCAAGGTTGCAGCTTCCCAAGCAACTTCCTGCATTGGTCACTCGTCCTGTCCCTTCTAAAGCAATCAGAACATTAGCTCATGCCATTTCGTATCTGGTCCTGATGATCATCGTACCAGCAAGCATGACTGTGTGTTCATTTCCTCGCATTCCGGCTCATTAAGGCACACATATGATGATGATTCTTGTGGGATCAGACCGCTTCACGAACACCGTTTCACGAACACCAATCACCGTCGTCGTTTCCAGTAATTCTCAATCTTTCTATGTTCATTGAGTCGCTAGAAAGCATACGTGAATGTAGGTTGGAGATTACAACCACCTAATTGCGCTGATTACTGCCATGCTTTCCATGGTCATGGTAACTGTTGTTACCGTAACTGCACCGCCATCCTCTCTCACAATTATATTTCCAACATGTGCCCTTAGCGCACATGAACTACGAATATTCTCAATAACACAGCCATCTGTATACATTAATGTTTTCCTCAAACGAATTCTTATCAATCGATGCCTGTACTTCCGACTCCATTGTCAAAAGGTTTCTCGGCCGATATTTTCCATTAAGACTGATGTGAACTGAAAAGGCATTACGTAGTTGAATACATTTTCATATTTTGAGCCAGCCTCCCTTTTATTTCATAATTTCTCCGTGCAGATGATTATTTATGTCTACACTAACTCGAAGGAAAGGAGGCACCGCCAGTTCCTTGTTCATCCTTCATGGCTGGAAAACTTGGAAGCAGCGCATTGTTACAGATGTTGTGTCTTTAATACATCTAAGTATGATGTGCACTTCCTCGTTCTGAACTCTCTCTCTAGTCTTTCTATTTGCGTATGGCCGAGAGTTAGGATTTCCAGAGAGTATGCAATAACAGAAAGGACCAGACCTAGTACAAGAGAACGGGGTGGCGGTACTCATAATTTGTAGCAACCATTATCTTCATTGCTCTCAGATCTTCTCTGGCTTTATCTATCACCTGATGTGAAAGTGATGTGTATGTGAAAGTGAAAGCCAGACTTCTATCAAATCGTGATCCTACATACGTCATTGTATGTGTTCTCCTAATGACCTACGTACACGACTCCGCCATTGGTGTGTTAACAATACGATTATTATTGATGCTAATTAGTCGGGTATATACTAATCGAGTTGACTAGTGCTCCTGCATCATTACACTACGTGCCTAACCGGCACTGTTCTTTCTGAAGTTGTCCGACCTCATTGCTCCCGTCATCGGCATATGATAAAGCTCTTCCTCTGCTCATGATCTGTTCATCTGTGATTCTCACATTATAATGCCTTATATAGTACAAAAGACAAGAATAAAACTCCCTGTCTATCATTGTCAGTTTAGCAGTCCAGCTGCCATATCTGAATATAACAATTCTCTGGAAAAGTGCTGCAGAGATTCAATTTACAAGGAAATGATTGATCTAGTTGTGGAGAAACCACTCATTAGAAAGAGGTCACCTGCTCATGTTGCAACAAGTTGGAAACTATCCTGCTCATGTTTCAACAAGGTGGAAACTAACCTGCTCATGTTGCAACAAGGTGGAAACTATACTGCTCATGTTGCAACAAGGTGGACACTAGCCTGCTCACGTTGAAACAATGTGGAAACTAACCTGCTCATGTTGCAAGATGGTGCAAATTAATGACTTATACTATATCGTGATGTCTGAACAGGAATGTATGACTATTTGCTTATATTACACCGTGGAGTTTGATGAATAAATAGGAATGTATAGAGCAACTAGCCTCAGACAAATTATAATCTGTACACACCCGTATATGCATATGGGTGTAAATTTACGCAAAATGGAGTAAGAGACGGATGATTTGTTCAACTGTGCACTGGCAGATGGCACAGATAATCTGAACGTATACACATGTAACAACAAAAATGTGTGTATTATCAGTTTAAACGTTCGATGTCATTCAGTATCCAAACTGTTATAGAATATATTACAAATTTGTCGCACTATTACCAACAGTGTTTGAATAAATGCGTGTATATATATATATATATATATATATATATATATATATATATATATATATATATATATATATATATATATATATATATATACACACACACATAATTCTAATATGGCACATGTATTTGTTGATTAACAGTTAGACTGGATTAAAAAAATTGTTCAGTGTTTTTGCTGACTATGGTAGTTCTGGAACAGACATAATGTCATTATGAAGACGCGATACAAGCAGATATGACTTGTCATCACGTGATGCTTCTAGAGCATGTCATGTAGAGGCAATGATTTGTAAATCAGGGTTTCGATCACGAATCATCATACTTCGTTGTCGCTGTTGTCAACGTGCTGGTAGTCTCCACGAAACTCTCGTGTTGTGTGACTGACAACTTCTGAACCGCATTCAGGTCTGAACTCTGTTTCGTAACGCGTTATTGGAATTCGAGCTACCGAAGGCACTGTATTAGGAATCTGACGACTCTGCCTGAGCTGAATCATACCATTTGGAGATTCTGGACCAGGTTCCTAGGAATAAAAATAAACATAGCATAGAAAAGTAAACTATTTTTAACAGAGATAGCTGCATACAATAATAAATGTTAGTATATATTTAGATTATGTCAGTCATCAACCTTGACAAATATCTCTCCCCCCCCCCCCCCAAAATTGATCTTCTTTCTAAGAATGTTTGCCGATATAGATTTACATCGGCTAAGAATTTTTGCCGATATAGATTTACATCGGTTAAGAATGTTTGCCGATATAGATTTACATCGGCTAAGAATGTTTGCCGATATAGATTTACATCGGCTAAGAATGTTTGCCGATATAGATTTACATCGGCTAAGAATGTTTGCCGATATAGATTTACATCGGATAAGAATGTTTGCCGATATAGATTTACATCGGCTAAGAATGTTTGCCGATATAGATTTACATCGGCTAGGAATGTTTGCCGATATAGATTTACATCGGCTAGGAATGTTTGCCGATATAGATTTACATCGGCTAAGAATGTTTGCCGATATAGATTTACATCGGCTAAGAATGTTTGCCGATATAGATTTACATCGGCTAAGAATGTTTGCCGATATAGATTTACATCGGATAAGAATGTTTGCCGATATAGATTTACATCGGCTAGGAATGTTTGCCGATATAGATTTACATCGGCTAAGAATATTTGCCGATATAGATTTACATCGGCTAAGAATGTTTGCCGATATAGATTTACATCGGCTAAGAATGTTTGCCGATATAGATTTACATCGGCTAAGAATGTTTGCCGATATAGATTTACATCGGCTAAGAATGTTTGCCGATATAGATTTACATCGGCTAAGAATGTTTGCCGATATAGATTTACATCGGCTAAGAATGTTTGCCGATATAGATTTACATCGGCTAAGAATGTTTGCCGATATAGATTTACATCGGCTAAGAATGTTTGCCGATATAGATTTACATCGGCTAAGATGGCCACATCAGTTTTCTTCGTTTACTGTATGTTGATATGAGTTATTATTAGAATCATGTTTACATGTTTAATTTATTTCTGACATGTGTTACGTGATGTCTATATGAAATCTGGTGTGTCGGTATATACTGTTTATGTTCAAATGATTGTCCCTTGCTCTAGACTTTTCGAGAGTGTCCAACTCTTCCTTCCGTATTATAATAACTGAAGCATGCCACATATGTATGTAAGTAGTGTGTTATGTGTGTGTATGCGAGTATGGTCTTTGTATTTTTAAGACAATTATTTAGCACATATATGACGTCACAAGATGGCGACTGATTGTTTTCGGAACTTGCTTTGATGTTTACTGTTATATGCGTGAGTTTATTTTCAGTTTTATCTAGTTTAAATGGTAAATAACGATATATTGTGACACTGATTATTTTTTGTCGTCAGTAGGTGGCATGTAATTTTAACTAGTCTACAACACACTGTCTTGTGGGCATTGAATGCACATCCCTGTACACAAAAATTGTGTTACGGCGACAAGATTCATATAGATCAACTGTTGGTCGCACAACAGAAGCACATTCGGCGCATATTTATGTATCGTGACTGACCATAGTAGAAAAGACTAGGGTCTTAACTCGTTCATACTAATTTCAATCAATATTAAAAGGCATGACACCTTGTTGTGATGAGTACTTGAAGGTAAGTCAAGCAATATTAAAAGGCATGGTACCTAGTTGAAGAGAGTACTTGAAGGGAGAGACAAGTGTCGGCGCTCAAGAGGTAGGCAGAGATACAAGTGGTAAGGAAACCTCAAGAAATCGACAGGTTACAGTATAGCAAAGTGCGCTACTAAGGCAAGGCACAGGCAATTTTTGGATATCTTCTGTTGCAACGAACCTTCGTTGCGGAGACGGCACTTTATGATGATGATGATGATGTTGCTGACAGTGACATGAGTCCCCCTTATATATATATATATATATATATATATATATGTGCTCAATAAGTGATGACGTTTAAGAGTAACGATTTTCCTCACTGACGTTGGGTTATTTCATTAAAATCAAATCATTACGCTACCAGCGAAGAAAACGTAGGTATTCTCATATGGTTAAATATAATTGGATACTCCTCCTGAAAGTAATGACAAATTACATGAGTATTGTGCCAAAAAGTTCCTTATGTACAAAAATAAAATTCCCAGGATAGTAAACGTAAAATTCCCCAGCAATCACTATATTGGGTGCTACCTGGAGTAAGAAGAAGAGGGAGACCTAGAGAAACTCTACGAAGAACCATTAATAGAGAAGGCATGTCAATGAACCTAAACAACACGCAACAATTGAAAGACCTGGCAACACAAAGACAGAAATGGAAAGGTATGGTTTCAGCCATATGCACCGCCTGTGGCCCTAGAGGAACATAACATAACATAACATTTACTCGAAGGCCGTGGTGACTAGACTATCAGAACCGTGACTCCCACATTTTTAATGGTTGTAAAGTTCTGCTATAACATAATTTAGTTAATTTCCGCTGTTGAAATGAGCGCACCTCATCATAACTTAACACAAAAAACAACAAAAAACACGAGACTGTAAAAGTGCTCACATTACTTTTCAGTTCTGCAAACAAAAATCAATTCATGAAGACAACTGTAATAGTTAAACTATAATACCTTTAACCATCACAAAAGCCAATGGCAAAGGTAACAAATATAAAAACTGATCAACTGGATGTCTAGAGAGCTCTTATATATCAAGAAGCATATGAAAGATTATCTGTGACATATTTCTGGCATATAGGAGTAAACTGATAGAACCAACATGTACGTATAAGCGTGGACGGAGAGCACATACATGTAAGAATTAACTGAGAGCACCTACATGTATTCATAAGAGTGAATCAATAGCACCTACATGTATATGCCGAGTGTGGTTCGTGTGTTTCCTACAACGGCTACAATCTGTACTTGGTTCTCTTTTCTTGTGCTTGCGCCGCTTAGATGAACCCCCACATCGGATAGCAAAACGCAATTCCTTGACAATTTCGGCACACAGTGATTGCTGGAAAAAAGAAAGTAAAAATATTCGTATCTTGATGTATAAATATTGATAACTAGAAAATATGACATTGTAAAACCACCATCAATAGAGTGTTTAGTGTGATCTAAAAACTATCACATAAGGTAACGTTAAAAACATTACATTACATTAAAATACGTTAAAAGACAACATATCGAGTGGTTTTCACAAGTTTCGAGACTACCAACAGATAGCATGCCACAAATGGCCATTACACATAGACATGGTGGCTATAAAGCCAGAGGCAGGCCATATGAAAGATGAATCACAGAAATCAAAGAAGCCACAGGATTAAGCTTATAAACAGCACTCAAAAAGGTCATCTCCAGAGAACTCTTCCACCCCTGACGCCGCAGGGCATACAAGGGTCACAGCGTATAGATATATAGATTTAAGACTCGGGAGCCGTTTTGATCTGGAAAAATTTCCAACTCAACTAGGGAATGATCCCAGGGCCACTCAAATGTGAAACCAATGCGCTGATCACTGCGCTATGCGTCCCACAATGGATCTATACAGGAACCTGAATATGGTCGATTTGTAACAAATGAGCTACATCGCAGTACATTGTAGTGTGCTACAATGTTGACAGACACATACAGAGATACATATATACATCCTGTACTAAAACACACGAAGAAACATACAGATATAAAACTAGCGTGCTACAACGTAACAGACAAAAATAGAGAGCTGGAACTAGAGTGCTACCAGGTAAACATATACATAAAGAGATGGAACTAGTGTGCTATAACGTAAACATAAATATGGAGAGATGGAACAAGTGTGCTACAACATAAACATAAATATGGAGAGATGGAAGAAGTGTGCTACAACATAAACATACATATGGAGAGATGGAACAAGTGTGCGACAACATAAAGAGAAACATAAAGTTATATAATAATACTAAGCCGCAGGAGTTTGAAAACGAAGACTAAGAAAAAAAAGGGAAACCACCGATGTAAATTTTAAAGAGTGTAGTATTGGGTCTCGTTAGAGATGTTCTGTCTGCTTCACTAGCCCACGGGGTGATCGGGAATTGCTGATAAGAACTCTTACTATTTTGAACTCAACTCTGAAGCTCAGGATCGATTCGTTTAGTGAATAGACGACCGTAAAACATATGGTTTGATATCAACAGGTTGTCAAACGCGAACAACAATTATTCTTACACAACCTGACCTGGACTCTGCTAAGTAGTGCTTGACCCACAAGATATCGGTATTTGTGAGGTAATTTACTGTGTTTGAGTTTGATTAGTTCTGTATTTTCTCTTATTGTTCTTATTTCCGTCATTCTCTTATTTTATTAGTGTATACCTCACTCTCAAGTTTGTTTACAGTTGACATCACATCAACATTTCTCTAATATCTCGTATATATTACTGAATGTGGCTATATCTTACTCTTACTCATTGTATTCATGTATCATTGTATCTTCTCATTGTTCTCATACATCTATCTTCTCATTCTGTTCATACATCTATCTTCTCATTGTGCACCTACATCTATCTTCTCATTGTGTTCATACATCTATCTTCTCATTGTGCACTTACATTTATCTTCTCATTGTGTTCATACATCTATCTTCTCATTGTTTTCATACATATATCTTCTCATTCTGTTCACACATCTATCTTCTCATTGTGCACCTACATCTATCTCTCATTCTGTTAATACATCGATCTTCTCATTGTGCACCTACATCTATCTTCTCATTGTGCACCTACATCTATCTTCTCATTGTGCACCTACATTTATCTTCTCATTGTGCTCATACATCTATCTTATCATTGTGCACCTACATCTATCTTCTCATTGTGCACCTACATCTATCTTCTCATTGTGTTCATACATCTATCTTCTCATTGTGCACCTACATTTATCTTCTCATTGTGTTCATACGTCTATCTTCTCATTGTTTTCATACGTCTATCTTCTCATTCTGTTTATACATCTATCTTCTCATTGTGCACCTACATCTATCTTCTCATTGTGCTCATACATCTATCTTCTCATTGTGCACCTACATGTATCTTCTCATTGTGCTCATCCATCTATCTTCTCATGGTGCACCTACATCTATCTTCTCATTGTGCTCATACATCTATCTTCTCATTGTGCGCATACATCTATCTTCTCATTGTGCTCATATATCTATCTTCTCATTGTGCGCATACATCTATCTTCTCATTGTGCGCATACATCTATCTTCTCATTGTGCGCATACATCTATCTTCTCATTGTGCGCATACATCTATCTTCTCATTGTGTTCATACATCTATCTTCTCATTGTGCGCATACATCTATCTTCTCATTGTGCACCTACATCTATCTTCTCATTGTGCACCTACATTTATCTTGTCATTGTGCACCTACATTTATCTTGTCATTGTGCTCATACATCTATCTTCTCATTGTGCTCATACATCTATCTTCTCATTGTGCTCATACATCTATCTTCTCATTGTGCTCATACATCTATCTTCTCATTGTGCTCATACATCTATCTTCTCATTGTGCTCATACATCTATCTTCTCATCGTATTCTCAAGTATTTCTGCTCACTATTTGTATACGTCTATTTTCTTATTTTGATCAGTCTATCTTTCTTCTGATTGTTGCGATGGGTCTACCCTGTCATGTTCTGCACACGTCTATCTTCTTATTGTGTTGATATTCATCTTCTCATTGTGTTGATATTCATCTTCTCATTGTGTTGATATTTATATCAAATGAATTGTTGTTATATACTCATCATCATGTACTCAGCCTGTTGTTATGTTCGTTTTTTTAAAGAAGAGAGTGTACGTAGTTTCTTGAAAATTGCTGATTAGGGAAGGGGGAGAGAGGGGCTGGTGTGGAGAATGTTAAACAGTGGAAGTATAATGTTGACTTAATTTACAGACATTGTCTGACCTCAAATAAAGAACACGCGGACATTATTCCACGTGCATTATTTGACCATTATCACAATGCACGTCGTTGTTTATGTAGTCCTGCCACAGCGATACCCCCCCCCCCCACCCTGATGTCATATAATGACTAAGGCACTATATTACCTGCACGGTGTATTGTAACTACCTGGGACACGTACTAAGACTAGATGAGACTAGATTGAACCAACATGCACTCGTGTGGGCACCGGATGGGCACATAAAACGAGGAAGACATCAATTACTTTAAAAAAACAATACTTAAAGAAAGGAAAACAATGGTATGCAAGTCAATACAAGAACTACAATTGCAGGCAGCGCACCGCAACGCATGGAGAATCAAACATTTGTCCTTTATGTCGCCTATGACGCGAAAGGAACAAACTAAACTAAACTCACAAAATGATAGCGTCAGAGAGATCAAAGTCACTTGAAAAAGTATCATTGGTTGGTTGATAATAGATGATATGATGATGCCGGTGACATTGAAGGTGATGCTAGTTATACGTTGTTGAAATGAGGAATGTGGTAGCGTAGACTAGAGGTGTCAATAATGGTGATATGATATATGGTAACTTAAGTTGTTGTGATGCAGCAAATTCTGATGCAATGGTACGTCATAGTATATGTCTAAATGTAGAAAGTTGGTGAAGGGATGTATTCTGATGTCTCCGATGTGCTGTAATTAAGGTGATACATGTAATTGTAACTTTTTTTAACACAGTAAACACGAATAGCGACATTTCTTTACCCGTTCTTCTTCGGCATTCTCTTTAGACTTGTAGATGAACTCTACTACAGCTACCACCACAGCCAATGTTAGACCACACAGAAGCAACACAAATATACCGCCGACATTTTCCAAACCAAGCGCATTGGCCTTAGATTCTGTCGTGTCATCCCTGGTACAGGTAAGAATTTGAGATAAAATGACATTATAGTGAACACATTTAAGGAATATATTGTAGCAGCTGTAGTCACTGCTGAGCCGAATGTAAATAAGATTGCTGTAAAATAAATTTCTAGGCAAGTCACACCCCTTTGAAAAAAATGTATTACAAAACAGTTGTAGTTTCTAATCCCTTTAAACTCAATTCAATATTATTGTATATAATTATTATTTCTCTGTTGTCACTGAAGGAAGAGCTTTCTAGAAGGCACATTTTGCTATAGTCGTCATGTTATTTTTCTCGGTTGATATCATAAATGCCCTCAAATTGACCACCTTTAATTGTTCTCTTGCGTTAAAGAGTAGTTATTTAGACTGAGCAATTCGGGTGAATATGGACGTTTTTGGAATAGTGAAATTTTCTAATTCGTCAAACATTCGTTCGTGGGGACATACCGTGTGCATGATCATTTTTATAACGCATTACCCAACATGTGCTGGAAATCTCAGTGCGGTTTATGCGCACAGTGTCACGAAGACATTACATGATTGATTTGTAGAACTCTGCTTTGACAATCTGTCATGTGAAAAATCATACCATCACTGGCTAAAGAAGACAATAAACATGATCTTGTTAATGGACTTAACCTGGCGAGCTGAAAGGGGTAATCTTTGCATGATATTCCAATTTGTAAACGTAAATACAATTTACATGTTCTAGATATACTGAGACATGACTCTAACGAAATCTAAATGTAGCGGTAAGTTGTGGAACATTCTAATTCCAAGTTAAAAGCAGAGAAAATGCACACACATTGTTGAAGATTAACGGCTATTTTTGAAATGCGATGAAACAAACTGAGTCACCTTTAGTTTATTTGTTCAAACAAAGAACTAGCCAGAAATTACATACTGATGTATTTTTAAAAGCATAAATTACATACCGGACATGGCGTGTTTTTAAATACATAAATTATATACGGCTGTATTTTTACATATATACATTACATACTGCTGTATTTTTACATACATAAATTATATACTGCTGTATTTTTTCAATACATAAATTACAAACTAATGTATTTTTAAATACATAAATTACATAGTGCTGTCTTTTTAAATACATAAATTGACACAAAGCAATCACAAGCATCTGGTAAAAAGCAATATTGTGGAATGTCTAATGATCAGAATGGAGAAGAACGTGGAATGGCTGATGATGAGATTTCTAGAAGAACGTGGAATGGCTGATGATGAGATTTCTAGAAGAACGTGGAATGGCTGATGATGAGATTTCTAGAAGAACGTGGAATGGCTGATGATGAGATTTCTAGAAGAACGTGGACTCGCTGATGATACGAATGGAGAAGAGCGTGGAATGGTGGAATTGCTGATGATCAGATTGAAGATAGACGTGGCATGGCTGATGATGAGATTGCAGAATAACGTGGCACGGGTGATGATCAGAGTGGAGAAGGAAATACTGTTTAAATAAAACTCTACACATATTAGAGTTATGGTGGTGAAGCATAAGCACTCTTAACCATGTCAGAAAAGATTGCACTATGATTTGTTCAATGTAGCAATGCGATAATACTTACATACTATTTTTGGACTTTATATGTGGTAGAAATTTAACATGTAATACATTTTGGAATAACATTTGAGCTGTTATTGATGAGGATGAAGACTTACCGCGAGCAAGTGCTGGTGTCCTTCCACCACTTGTTATACAACATCTGAATCTTGCCTCCTTCTTGAAGCTCAAGAATGGCCATTGAGAGTTTGTCACGGTAAGGAGAATCTGTGGTCAGAATGGTTATTTATAAGCAGGATACAATTTTATCATAAGCTGAAATTTAAAACAAAGATACAGATCTATCAAATATGAGTTCTGAGTACACTATACTAACGGATCTGAAACATGGACTACCTACACCAAACATGAGAGGAGACTTAACATCTTTCATCTAAGATGTGTGTGCAAGTTCTTGAACATCAAATGGCACGACAAAATCACTAACATGGAAGTGTTGCTCCACAATCAGCTACAATCTGCCATGAAAATGTTCAATACAAATATATTGCTTTGGCTGGGTCACTTCCGCAGAATGCCACACTGCCGCATCCCAAAACAAGTAGACCTACTATTCGGGGTACTGGCTGAATCCATCGAGCCCGCGGTAGACCCATACTGAGGTATAAAGACATTAGTAAATCCTCAATGAAAGGCATCCACATAGAATCCACAAACTGGGAAAGCTCGGGATGTCTGAGGCAGAACATATGTGCGGGAGCAGCAATGTTCAGAAATAATATGTTTAAAGATATGGAAGAAACAAGAGAAAGACATAAACATTTACAGTTCCTGTGATATGATCGCTTGAAAAGTCGCATTTCTGAGAAAATATTCAACATATTGATTCTTCTTATTGTTAAATGACCGTCTGCAAGACGCAGAAGGTCATACATACACAGAAAGACAATTGTAGAACGACACTGCAAATAGAGATTGTTTAAATGTATATTCCATTCAAGCTGCTAATTAGTGACAACATACAGTAAGACAGTAAGTCTGCTCACGTGGGACTGCTGAAGTTAGATGTGCCGGGCCATTTAAAAAAAGACACATTTCCATTAGCTGGAAAACATGCTGCTGGAAATCCAGTGGGATAATTGTCTTGCTACAAGAGAAATCCATCAGGAGTTGGAGAACGAACGCGGGAAAAGTAAACAGAGGGTTTTTATTGAGACACCTTACTGCCAGGAAGCTTAACTAGATACACTCTACATGCAGGGCGTGTAACATTCATGTTAATCAAAGAGATAAACTATAACCGCCGAAGACGGATGTGTTGGGCCATTGGCGCAAATAAAACGGCAACAAAACGCATTTCCATTCTCTAGACTATATTCAACTGGAAATCTTGTAGGACTATTGTCATGTTACAAGAGAAATGCAGCGGGAGCTTGAGAATGAACGCTGAGGAAGAAGAAGAAGAAGATAAACTAGATACATTCTACATGCAGGGCGTGTAACAGACACGTTTCAGTCACATAGATAAACTAGAGACAGTCACATAGATAAATTAGATACAGCCACATAGATAAACTAGATACACTCTACATCCAGGGTGTGTAACAACAGACATACTACAGCCACATAGATTAACTAGAGACCTTTGCATTCAAAGAGTTTAACTGGAGACACCCCGCATCATGGAGTTTAATTACAGATACCACAGTCAGGGAGTTTAACTACAGAAACACTACATGTCACAATAAATAACTAGATACATTTAGAGTCATGAAGTTTAGCTAGAGATTCCATACCTTCATGGAGTGTAACTACAGGCAAGCTACAGTCACGGAGTTGAATTAAAAGATATGCTAGTCACATATTTCAAATAAAGTCATGTATAGTCAGATATATATATATATATATATATATATATATATATATATATATATATATATATATATATATATATATATATATATATATATATATATACTGTATATATATATATATATATATTTATCATACATTCTTTTTGAAATAAGATACTACATTAAAAGCCTGAGTTGAATGGGGATGGATGAACGTGTATGGTGCGGGTCGAATAAGATGTGGGGTGTAGGTCGGATAAGATATAGGGTGTGGGTCGAACAGGATGTAGGGTGCGGGCGATTAGAACAAGAGTGTTGACGTGAAGCCCCTCCCGTTTACTCTCATCGCCGCGGAAGCTACCGTATTGTTTAATATTACGCTCCTAGAACAAAGTTTCTTCTGCACAATATATCAATAGAAGACTAGAGAACAATGTCATATGCAATATTTACAATGTAATCCTATTACAGACATTGACCACTCCATCAACACTTTTAAATAGGGCACGTGGTTCATCAAGAAGACCCGGACGGACATTTGTTTCAGGTGACTTATCAGAGGATAGCATTAGCAAAATTTTAGAAACCCGTGCGAAGTTTCCACCACTGAAAACTTAATAACTATTTGCGCACCACATATGTCACTGATCGTGGGTGAACCACGTTGGAATTTTCAGAAAGTTGACTGGATTAGGTACATCCAGGTAACTGATGCCGGGTCCAGTGAAATAAACAGAAAGCCCAGCATGAATGCAACAAACAACCAACTTTGCACCATAATACTAACATCCTTCAAAGATTGCACCTAAAGGAAAACGGTCAAGAAATATAAACTTTACTGAACAGGTAAACTATCTACTGTAGTAGCTAAGGAGAGGAAAAGATCAGACAGAAGGATAAAAAACATCATACCATCGTAAATAAAACATAATACGACAGGTGAACAGCAACATTAAGATATATCACAAAAGAATAAACAAAAGACATGGGAAGAAAATTGAAGCAAACTAAATCTAAAAGGAGAAGTATCTTGGAGACTCTATTATAATCACGAGGGAAACAATAAAAAGACCAAACAAGCATTTAGTAGTTGGTTGCGGTGACTAAGTAATATACTTCAGTAAGAATAAAATGTATTCCATATGTTCTTAATAATAATCAAAACAATAATAATAATAATAATAATAACAATAATAATAATAATAATAATAATAATAATAGTAGTAATAGTAATAATAATTCTCATACACCTTTTTTTGGTGGCACAGGTGCCACACTCGAGACATCAGCCTAAATTGTCTTCCAAACACCTCTTTCCTCAAACGTTAAGAAGAGTGTAGTAAAATTATGCCCATACTTGATGTTATCAATCCAGGATTTTCTTTCTTTCTTGTCTCCTTTTGACCCTCAACTGTTCATTGCAAAATAGTTATAGAAAGTGTATCGTTTCTCGTTACACACAAATCAAACAAGTTCACGCCGTTTCACGCCATTACTGATACTCTCACATAGTATTTCATGTGAAAGAATTTTACTCGATGAAGTCCAGCCGCTCTCCGAAATTAAGCTTATGGGCAATAAGAGCAATCACAGTTGTTATTCTACGTAATTGTTAACGGAAGTCCAGGTTTAAAAAAGCGAAGAGGAACAGGTGCTAAACATAAAAATATATGGATCGATTCTACACGCAGATCATTACCAAGATTTTGGGCGCACAGTAACAAATGTTGGTAAATGTGAAACAGAAGTTGAAAATACAACAGGAGTGGCTAAAAATACTTTCAATGATATGAGGAAAATATTTAAATATACACTATTAATTAATTAATTATTTGAAAATATTTATCTGAACAAAACACAAACGAAAAATGAGAATTATAAAGTGCTACATCTGTTCTACAGAAATATGATAGTATGTCTCAGAAAATTGGATACTGAACAATTAGCAAGAAGACATAAGTGATACTTTGAGATGGGGATATATAGAAGAATAGTGAGAACTTATGAAAAAAGAATAGAACGAACACAGGGGTTATGACAACGCTGCGTGTGAAAGAAGAACTATTAAAGGAAATCAAAATCAAACAAATTAAAGACATGATATTTGCTTGTTGAAGCTCTTACTTGAAGATATTGAGGCAAGGAGAAGTCGGCAGTTATACAATTGGGAGGGTAGCATTATGAGCTTAACTGGATACAAATTAGCAGAGTGCACCCCAAAGCAGGAGGCATGTTGAATTACTGTTGCATAAAATTTCGTTCTGGAGACGAAATTTGATAATGAGGATGCAAGTGTCAATATATCACATCAAAGGAAGATAATATATTGCAATCTTCAATGATTTCACAACACATTCGGGTACCGTATAGTGTTATAATCTGCAGCGAAATGATACCACACTCGGAGAAAGTGTAATGACATAGTCTACAATGAGATGCCATCACACTCAGGTAACGTATAGTGAAATAGTATACAATGAGATGGCATCACACTGAGGTAACGTATAGTGAAATAGTCTATAATGAGATGACATCATACTCAGGTAAATTAGTGACACAGTCTGCAACGAAATGGCATCATACTCAGCTAACGTATAGTGACATAGTCTACTGATAAACAATCTGCATACATTGGTTCTTCCAACATGTTGAGACCAGGAAACTTACTCATAGGTAAGCCGATACCATAGCCCTTGGAATCAAGCTGCCCCCCGACCTGCATCAGTTCGCAATCTCTCTGGGCTTGATAGTCAATCATCAAATTCTCCATGAAGAATGCGTAGTTTCCTTTCTTTACCCTATCTATGCCCTGCTGGTATGTCTCTGCCATCACATGGGGTCTTTCCTTCATATAGGCATAAATCCGTTTATAGGTGTCAATATTTGATTCCTGATGGAAAAGAGACATAACGTGTAATTGTTTTGTAATACTGTTGACATAGTAATAGAAACACATGTTCCAGTTTGATAGTTTAAGTACATTAACCAATACAGAAATATGATAGTTTAAGCACATTAACAACATCACGAGATATAATAGTTTAAGTAAATTAACCACGTACATAAATATGATAGTTTAAGTTCATTAACCACATCCAGAGATACAACAGTTTAAGTACATTGACCCCATCCAATGATATGCTAGTTTAACTTCATGAACCACACCAGATATGCGACATTTTAAGTACATGAACCACATACAGAAATATGATAGTTTAAGAACATTAACTTCAGCCAGGGAAGTGATAGCTTAAGTATCTTAATTACATCCAGAGTTAGGAAAGTTTACTTTAACAATAGATAGCTGTATGTTAGTCTAAGTACTTGAACCAAAGACAGAGATATGCTAGTTTAAGCATCATAACATTCAGAGACAAGATAGATTAAGATCCTAATAACATTCACAGATATGCTAGCTTATGTAGCATACTCACAGTCCAGACAGAACAATAATAGTTTAAGTACCTTAATCACTTTCAGACATATGCTAGTGTATCTACATTACTCACAGACAGAGATATGCTAGCATACAGTCCAGACAGAACAGTGATAGTTTAAGTACACTAATCACATTCAGAGATCTGCCAGTGTATCTACTTTACCCACAGACAGAGGTATGATAGTTTACGTACCTTAATCACAAACACAGACATAAAAGTTTAAGTACTTTTCCTCACAGACAGAGATATGATAGTTTACGTACCTTAACCAGAGATAAAGACGATAGTTTAAGTAAGTTACACACATTCTCAGATATGATAGTTTATGAACGTTAACTTCAACACATATATGATATGAACTTTAACTTCAACACAGATATGATAGTTTGGTTACTTTAACTACAGAGATATGGCAATTTAGGTACTTTAACCACATTCAGAGATATAATAGTTTAGGTACTTTAACCACACCAACAGACATGATAGTTTAGGTACTTTAACCACATTAAGAGAAATGATAGTTTAGGTACTTTAACTACATCCAGAGATATGATAGGTTAAATACATTAATAAGAGCCCGGATTATGATAGCTTACGTACTTTAACTACAGACATAGTAATGCTAACCTATGATTGATCCTATAATCTTCTAAACTTGGCAGGTCTAAGATGATACCATTTCACAGTAGAACAATACATTATGTTCGATGTGGTTGGATTTACTACTATGTGAACTATTCAAACCGGTGTACAGGAAAATATGTAACATATATGGCTATGATCCGACTAATTGTACTTTGGATAAATCTATAGGAGCCGTCTTGCCTAAAGCTACCCATTTCTACAGTTCACTTCATTCGCTCATGAAACACATTTCTTACTATCTGATGTAGGTATTCCATTTTACATAGGGCACATATATTGCAAATTATTCCTTATAGCGTACATATTTGGCGTCAATAACTAATGACCACATCATCTAGGATGTCATTAAGCGAATCCCTGACTTCCTCTTGGGCCATCGCTATGTGACTATTTGTGGTTATATCGACAGCGGCGCATGACAATGGAAAATAAGTTACCTTGATTAACTTTGAACTTGGTGACCAGCGTGGAAGCGCGGGTGCCAGTTCTGTCGTACGGCTGGTTTACTATACTAGCGATATGGTTACAGATGTCCACCGTTTAGTGAAGTGATAAAAACATTGAACGTAATAGTTATCAACGCCGAAATCCGATGTTCCATACCACAGCGCAAATAAAACTATGACAAAACGCATTTACGTTCTCGTCTACATCATGCTGAAAATATAGTACAATCTTTGACCTGTTGTAAGATAGATCTGTTAGGAGTCTGAGAAGAAAATGTGGTACAATCATTAAAAAAAATATGTCAATACTGCATTTTACCAGTTAGGCGTTGCAGGGAGGGGATTGAATAACTGTGTGATAAAGGCCACATACTCTTGCTGTCGCCACGTCATGTACACGGTGAGATTTTAATTTACTCACCGACAGAAAAAAAACCCAGTCCTTACCGGGGATCGAACTCTAGACCTCACACGTGTGAGACTAGCGTTCTAACCTCTCGGCAATGCGCCACACAATCATTGACCTGCTGTAAGATAGATTTGTTAGGAGTCTGAGAAGAAAATGTAAAAAGAAACAGTATCGCTATTTTATGTATTCGATGTAATCTTGTGTTTTTTCATAACAACGAACTTCAGGAAGTTAGTGGCAAGTAACATATCTGGGGAGTTTAGAATAATATACGGCTACCATCAATGGGTCCTTCATGTTTTGTATTAAATTTGTTGGAGTGGGTGACTGAGAATTAAATACTAACTCCCTTGCGATTGAAATCTCTTAGTGTTATTAGAGGCTGTTTTAATGGACATATTCGTACTGGAAATGTGTACAATACTATTCCATTTTACCCACCTATTCAAGCTATTGATTAAGTTTCAAACATACCCAATAGCTCGTATAGCTGGGTAACTTCTCTAATGATCACATTACTGGCTGTTACTGTGCCCATGTTTGTTTGATTTCTGCATCAATTTACTTTAGTTTACTCAACATTGAATTGTCACGTGTATTTATTTATGATTTCTTCTGAAAATATAATAATGTTGCACACGTGATCTGCTGTCCACCAAAATATCTTTCGAACGTCAAATCTCTGCTGTCAACCAAAAGGTCTTGTGAACATCATATCTATTTATATAGAACAGGGCCGTGCATTCGTCTTCGGTAAGGGGTTTCTAGTTTAGCATAGAAACAGTTTTTCTACTCTGTGAGATTGTTAATGAACCTTTGGTACACCTTTAACAAATCAATTGTATAGTTGATTTTTGTAAGGGGAGGAGGAGTGTGCACCCAAACATTTCTCGCCCTGTCTACTGGTTAATACAAATAATACGTCAGTGGTGCCATCAAACTATTGGGATCTGTCATGTCATTTTAATGTGTAGTTGTCAGGGGTGCAATCATACTATTGTGAGATATATCGTGTTATTTTATTGTGTAGTTGTCAGGGGTGCCATCAAACTATGGAGATCAGTCGTGTCATTTTGTGTAGTTGTCATGGGCATACAGTTATGGACCTTCTGATGAATCTTTTTCTTTTCATTCACAATTTAACCTCTAACCTCCAAAATATGTCTGTCGTAATAAATGCTGTTAATTTTGAATAGCTGCTCAGTGCTGTCATACAGCTTTCTATGGATATTTGTTTCTGTGGGCCAATGTTTAGTGTAATTTGTGTAACTAATCCTCCCGTAACTGGTTTAGTGTAATTTGTGTAACTAATCCTCCCGTAACTGGTTTAGTGTAATTTGTGTAACTAATCCTCCCGTAACTGGTTTAGTGTAATTTGTGTAACTAATCATCCCGTTACTGGTTTAGTGTAATTTGTGTAACTAATCCTCCCGTAACTGGTTTAGTGTAATGGATATTTTCCACGATCTGCGCTGTCTGCTCACATCGATACAGAGGTTATGGAACCGATATTTGTCTCTTCAAATGGTTGCTTAGTCCTTTCTGTCCTGATGCAGAAGATGATAATCTGCTAAGCTTAGTCAAGATAGTAATAGTTTCTGGCGAATACAAGACAGTGTCTCTATAAGGTCACTTATGGAAATTGGTGGTGTCACTACGTAAAATGAAATGTTTTTAATGATCATCTGTGTAACATCAGTCAGTCCGCAGCGACTCTATTGCCACTCTATGAATTGTCCAATAGCTTGATATGAGTGCTTGAACAGTTATTAACTCGTAGAAAAGAATTTGATGAAAAAAATAAGACAGCACTGAAAAGTGAATAACACTTATTCAACTGAAACCATTAAAAATAATATAATTGCTCCAATTGACAACATTTGACATTATTGTTCCATTAGCAACATTTGACATTATTGTTCCATTAGCAACATTTGACATTATTGTTCCATTAAGAACATTTGACATTATTATTCCACTTGAAAAACAGTTTACTTTATTATTCCACTGGACACCATTTGACACTAGTGTTCCACTTGACGCCATTTGACACTATTGTTCCAATTAACAACTGTTTACGCTTTTTCTTCACTTGGCACCTGCTAACACTAGCGTAGATAGCTGTTATGCACTATTTACGGGCACCCAAACTTGATTCGTGACCCAAAATTGGTCACAGGTCACGAACATATTTCTGTTGGATCGTCGACTGAAATAGTAAGCTCAGAAAAATATTGATTTGAAAGTCATATATTTTCTTGATAATCGATGTAACTTTCAGTGTTTATACTATGATTATTATATGAAACTGAGAAAAAATATATTATCAACTTTCGTTTACATAATTAAACAAGCATTGCATCCGTTAAGGGTAATTTTGTTTTATAAAATATTGGCTCAACACTTGTAAAGGTTGGAAGCATGTTGACTAGAATTCTGGTTGATTTCATGAGTTATTTTGTTGAAACAATATGTAATTAGAAGTAACAAAATGCCGCACTTAATTATGTAACATCAGTTTTAGTATAAAATGCTCGTATAAGTGACGCACCACATAATCACGTAACAAGTAAATTCAAGTAGGATGCATGAGTATAAATGAAAATAATTTTACAGCTACGGTATTTGAACCAGGTCCGTTCTAGCAGCACCGAATCGCTTTGCAACACAAGTAAACAGGTTTTCCGAATTGACTAACCACATCCAGAAACAAAAAAAAGATGTAATTTCGTGAAGACATTCGACCTGTGTACTCAAGTCACTGAGAACACACCAATGGAAATATGGACTATTACAACATCAACGAACATCACGTACAAGTATTTAAACATCCTTAAGAACACAAACATAGAACATTCATATTCGTACTACAAGGACCTCAAGGTCTTCTTCTAATAAAATAAATAACATAGAGACAGAGCAATGCTGCTTCAAATAATAAAATATAATATTTGAAGCAACATTGCTCTGTCTCTATGTTATCTATGTTATTTATGTTATCTATGTTATTTATGTTATCTATGTTATTTATGTTATCTATGTTATTTATGTTTACAACATTGTTCTGTTTCTATGTTATTTATGTTATTTATTTTAACAATATTGTTCTGTCTCTATGTTATCTATGTTATTTATGTTTACAACATTGTTCTGTTTCTATGTTATCTATTTATGTTTACAACATTGTTCTGTTTCTATGTTATCTATTTATGTTTACAACATTGTTCTGTTTCTATGTTATCTATATTACTTATGTTTACAATATTGTTCTGTCACTATGTTATTTATGTTTAAAAGAAGGCCTTTTAATTCCTTGTAGTACGAATATAAATATTCTATGTTTGTATTTCTGATGATCCTTAAATACTTGTACGGGATGTTCGTTCCTGATGTAATAATCATTGTTTCGATTGTTCTGTTCTCAGCGACCTGAGTACACAGGTCGAATGTCTTGGCGAAATCACATTTTATTTTGTTTGGGGGGGGGGGGGTATGTGGTTGGCCAAATACACAAAACCTGTTTACTTGCGTTGCAAAGCGATTCGGTGCTGCAAGAACGGACCTGATTCAATTCTAATCACGTAACATCGATTCTGGTATGAAAGACTTGTATAACTGACGCACCTACTACTCACGTAACATCGATTCTGGTATTAAAGACGTATGTAACTGACACACTTAATCATGTAACATCGGCTCTGGTATGAAAGACTTGTGTAACTGATGCACTTAATCATGTAACATTGGCTCTGGTATGAAAGACTTGTGTAACTGATGCACTTAATCATGTAACATTGGCTCTGGTATGAAAGAATTGTGTAACTGATGCACTTAATCACATTCCATCGGCTCTAGCATGAAATACACGTACAGAAATGTTCATACTTTCAACTAGTTAACAAGATAAAAATTGTTGTATGTTCCACTAAATAACCAACAATAACCTATTTTATTTAGTAGTAATATGAGATGACCAGCAACACCACTAGCTTGTGTCACTTCAGTTTTACATTGTTAAAAATGTGAGAATGATCTCATCATCTGTTGTTGGTTTGGAAACAAGAAAATACCACTCGAGAGCAAGGTTAAAATCAATATCAGATTAATTCCGAGTGAACACATCATGATAAGGAAAAATTGTAGAAACACTTGCCTGTTTTATTTGGCAGTATCATATCAAATCAAACTAGAGTACAATGTCGTCAACAAATTATCTTTATTTCTTCGAGTTTCTTCTGTTTCTTCATACTTTGACAAGGATGTCATAAGGAGAATGAAAATGATGTTAGGGATTTTATGTTCTCAAGTTACGGCGTTCACTCTCAGAGTCATACATTAATAATCGTCTTTATTTTCATATTTATTTGTCTAATTTTAGGAAGTCTGTGCAAGAATAAGTTCAACTATGTTTGATTTTGTCATCATGATCATTGCTAAGCGTGTACACTATGTAAAGTTATAAGTAAGTGTGGCCCATTTCATTGATTGTTAGCGAGATAACGCACACGTTTTATGACACAAGGTGCTACTGTATTTGCATGAGTTTTGTAGAGAGGCTAGATGCGCTTAAAAACAAGAGACACAAACACCAGAGACAAAATATGGTTGTGAAAAGTGGGCATTGAAATCGACAATGGAAAGCAAAATATCTGTAATTGAAATCAAATGTTATTAAAAAGTACAACGCATATCACTGACAGAAAGAAGAGCCAAGGCAGACGTGTGCAAGAGTGGAACATAGAAGAAGACTGGCTGCTCACAACCATCCAAAACAAAAATCGCAAGCTTACATATTTGTACATATAAAAAGACAATGTTTGAGAAAGATTAATCATGGAGGGAAAAGTTCCAAGTAAGATTACAAGAGACAGACCAAGAGTACAATGGACACATGAATGGAGGACCTTCTGAACATGACAATAGAAGAAGCTGAACACCATGAACTGAACCGAGAGTTTACAGTATTACATAATGGCAGTGAGAACAACGTTCTGAGCAGATAGATTTAAGATGTAAGAAAACCAACCACAAATCATTAGCTCAAATCATTGATTTCATTCCTCAATCACATCCACTAATATATAGATATCCTTATTTATCTATACATTTTCTATTGTATTATCTTTCGTGAATATCATCTCCCATATTAACTGATAGCCAGTTGTGTGTTTCATTACCAAACGTTATTTTAACAGAAGTGTACAAACAATATGACCCGTGAATCTTCGCAATCGAATTTTTTTTTTTTGTACGAATCGTAAAAAGGACGCTTTGCAATTGTGTGGTAGCTAGGATGGTGAGTTCTTCTCACACTCCTTTTGGCTAACATAATATAGGAGGAATTTACGTTATGTGGTTGATCTGTGAAGGTGTGTTTGGAATTTCTGTGCCCGACAATCAAAATATCCGATTTCAACATGACGTTTGGATCAATTTAAATCAATGAGACAGGACATCAACCTCCCACCGTCACGTTTCATGAGGTGACAGACAATACTTGTACCAGTTATGTTTAAGATAGTATATTCCTCAAAATTGCGAATTGGTATCTGTTAAAACAACTTCGTTTCTCTATCTCCGAATGGCTATTAACTTAACTGCAGATATGTTTTTCGCCGAAATATAACCTCCAATATTTTTGCCGGTAAATAGCTCTAACATAACTTCTAATATTTTTGCCGGTAAATAGCTCTAGAATAACCTTCAATATATTTCGCAAGTAAATATCTCTAACATAACCTCATATATATTTTCTGGTAAATAGTACTAACATAATAAAATGAAAGACATTCAAGAATGACTGCGCATGTCACTGGAAGAGGCAGGGCAACTTGCTCAAGACCGCGGAGAATTCAAGTTATCCATAGGAAAGAATACGTTCTGGAAAGAATATGTCACTTGATGATGATAATAAAATGTGACTACGATCTTCTGTTTAAAAAAACCACATACCGTCCTCGCTATAACATGTCATTCGTATTATAACTAACCTAACGCCATCTTTTTACATGTAGACTGATGTAAAAGTACTTATTCTTGAATGACCTTGCAGTCGGGCTTATTACAGAATCAATAATTCATGTACGGAGTGGGGATGCATATCAGTTACCACAATAACTAGAGGAGATGGTCAAAATATGTTTGACATATTATTGGAAAGAGGGGGGGGGGCGCGATGTTGACAAAAGTGGACGTGAATAGTCATTTAAAAAAAACAACTAACATATTAATATGTTTGACTTTTCAAGTTCAAAAAATGTGAAACAAATGATGTTTTTTCCGTACTGTTTAAACAGGAAATGTCATTATACGATCTTCAAACCAACATTACAGACACAATATTATCGCAAGCACAAGTGCAGGTACCTCAAAGAGTGACCACAAAAAAAAAGACATTAGATCAAGTTAAAAAATTACAACTGATCAACAACGAAAAAAATATGTAATGACTAAAAGATAACAAACAAAGACATGAAATAAAGCAATTAAAAGTAGGTTTAGGCAGGACAAAAATAACTACATAGACAAGACGTGTAAAGAAATTGAATAAATTTGCGATACAATAATTTTTAAAGAAGTAAAACACTAACATAAAAATTAAAATCAGCCACTCGAGCAATGAAACGTAAGTCGGGAAACACACTAACAGAAAATACAGACATTATGAACATTGATGGAATACTGTAGGGAAATGTATAAACTACAAACAAAGATACTCACTCAAATACATCTAGACACACAAAACATGAACCAGAGCCGATCATTGAAAAAAAGTACGTTGAGAAATTGGTATCTAGCAAATCATCAGGGTGCGACGAATTGGTTGCTGAATTGATATAAACAATATAAGAGCCCCGAGTCTAAGTTTGTCGTACTCTCTGTATTAAGATCTGGAAAAGTGAAATCTGGTTAAAAGATTGGAAAATATCAGTATATATACTACTTCCGACAAAGGTCAACTGGGAACTTTACACTAATAACACAACATGAACACTTGCACTGATCAGTCAAGCCAACAAAATATTTCTCAAGTAGTAATGAAAATAATTGAACAACATATGGACAGAGAAACAAATATATGTTTTAGATAGAACAGAGGTACTAGGAATAACATCTTTTATTTGAGAAATGTAATATAGAAGGATAGATGATTAATCGCAGACATATATAACTGTACTGCTGAATTAGAAACGATAACATCAGACAGATAATCAAAACAATACCAGTATTGGAACACATCAAAAGACAACAGATCAAGTAGTTTTCACACGCTTCCAGACTACCGACAGATAGCATGCCACAAATGGCCATGATACATAGACAGAACGGTTATAAAGCCAGAACCAGACCATGTAAAAGATGGATCACAAAAATCAAAGAAGCCACAGAAACAAGTTTACAAACATGGCACAAGAAGGCCATCTCCAGAAAACTCTTTCACCCCTGACGCCGCACGGCAAAAAAGGGCCACAGCGTATAGATAGATTAGATTAGATTAGATAGATTAGATTAGATAGATTAGATTAGATAGATTAGATTAGATAGATTAGATTAGATAGTTTAGATTAGATAGATTAGATTAGATAGATTAGATTATATTAGATAGATTAGATAGATTAGATAGATTAGATAGATTAGATAGATTAGATTAGATATATTAGATATATTAGATTAGATTAGATAGATTAGAATAGATAGATTAGCTTAGATTAGATTATATTTGATAGATTAGATTAGATAGATAGATTAGATATATTAGATGGATGGATTAGACGGATGGATTAGACGGATGGATTGATTTGACGGGTGGATTGATTTGACGGATGGATTGATGGATAGATAGATATACACCTGTTTCATAGACTAACCAAATGCATTCTGGTCGTGTAACACACCAGAAAGTACGGAACATAACGGAAATCGCTAAACATGGGCTTCCCACACCATCTCATATCTCTCAGTAATATGCTTTTTCACGATAAACAGGTTGTCCTCCTAGAGGGAAAAACACCTCACATGTTTGAGGTTCAAAAAAGTTTCAGAAATGAATTCTTCATCTCACCACGTCTGTTCAATATATATACGCAGAAAACATCACACAAAATGTACATGAATATTATGAACAGTTTCAAATTCTTAATATTTTGTCAGAGGCCATTAGACTTAAAATATGAATGCTGGTGGCATCCACATATCGAGAACCCTCTGAGGTTTAGAACACATGACTATGCCAGTCAAACATCATATCGAGGCACCACATCGTTTCCTTAATGCAAAGAAGTAAAAAATAATGCATTTAAACAATGTATCCCGCGAAGACGGATGTGTTGGGCCATTGTCGCAAATAAAACGGCAACACAGTGCATTTCCATTCTCTGGACTACATCCAACTGGAAATCTTGTAGGACCATTGTCCTGTTACACGAGATATCCAGTGGGAGTTTGAGAATGAGCGCTGAAGAAGAAGAAGAAGAAACAGAAATGAACTTACAACAGTCAATGACAAAGAACAATTAGTAAATATAGGTGACTTTGAATATCTCGGGTTAACTATCACACCTTGTGAGATGTGCTCAGAGAAGGCCAGAAAGAGATTACCAATGACCCTACAAAAAACATCACAGAAGAAAATCTATAGCAATGGGGAAAACAGAAAATTAAATTACAAATGTTGAAAAGCTATGCATTTCCAGTGGCAAAAACATTTATGATTGTGTGACATATGGTATCACAATGATATAGAAAATGGAGATCAAGATAGCTGCATATGAAATAAAATGTTACTGGATGGTCATAAGAATATCTTGGACAGAAAGACGAACCAAATATATTCGCCAAACTTGAACATAGAAGAAGACTGGCTACTCAAAACTATCCAAAATTATGGCGGTGACCAGGGCATTTTAGTGGGTAGGCACATAGAAGGTAACACGGGACTGCATCTTGGGTGACTCTTTGAGTATGACTAGGAAGGTACTAGTAGGTCTCGTTCACGAACAGTGTGTTGATGCCATGAGAAAGGCAAATTTGAAAGTAGTTAATTTATTTTCGTACAGGGACACGTGTGTGTTCGAGGCAATGAAAGAATAAATCAACTGGTGTGATGCGCGATTGTGGCACAGGGCGATGGGGCAATGGATCGAGCTGAAGTTTTGAACTCATTAAGAGATATAGCACGCGAGAGTGAGACTAGTGTGGACAATGATTTCTTTTTAATGTCCAGGATTAAAGATCAAGGCTTGTAATGCGGTGTTGCTAGACGTGAACATTTTGGATGGCGAAGAAGGATAATGGTCAACCAGCAGAGTACCGGTACTTTCAGCAGAAGTGTATTGGTGGATAAGGCCAGGGAGAGATTGGAGCAACTATGGACGTGTCCAATTTACAGTGATGATGATCCGACGACTAACTAACTAAAAAAAAAAAGTTAAAAAAAAGCAAGCTAACATATTTTGGACATATAAAATAACACAATGGTTGAGAAAGATTAATCATATAGGAAAAATTTCCAGGTTGGGAACAAGAAGAAAACCAAGCTTATGATGGGCACATGACATCGAAGACCTGAACATGACAATGGAAGAAGTTGGGTAGCTTGCACATAATCGAGAGGCTTACAGAATGAACAGTGAGCACACTGCTCCGGATCGGACACGTCTCATAGATATATTTCGCAATGTTCCCGCTAACACATTTTTGAAAGGGTGTGGGATGTGCATAAAGTATTTTAAATACAATTAAGCAGGGGTCAATGAATTCTTAAGTTTGAGACAAGGGTAGATAGTTTGTAAATTAATATATCGTTTGTAATATAATATATAAGTTTGTAAATTAAAATTAACAAAGCATTTTTAACGTAATTTATGGACATCATCATCATCAGGTGCCATGCCGGGTGGCGTAGGCGGTCATGGCTCTCCACAGCTCTCTGTCCACAGTATAATGTATCAAAGTCGTTGTTGTTTCTTTGCCGTGCCAGGTTGTCAAACTGTCAAATATTTTCTCACGTTGCCGCCCTCTGTCTCTGGTGCCTTCAATCTTGCCTGTTATGATTATGTGCTCTTAACCTGCCTGTCTCATGAAGTGGCCAAAAAAAAGAAGATTGCCTTTTTCTTATATTGTTGATTAAGGTCCGTTTCGCATTTAACTCTTTTAACACCTCTACATTAGTTTTTCTGGCAGTCCATGGTATTCTCAGCATTCTTCTGTAGAACCACATCTCTGTTGCCTCCAATCTCCCACTTTCCATTTTGTTTATTGTCCAAGACTCGCACCCATATGTTAGTATAGGGGTTATATAGCACTGCAGAACTCTCTTTCTCACCTCTAATGACAAGGTCATATTACACAGTATATTTTTCATTTTTCTGAATGTTGTTTTTGCCTGTCCTATTCTGCATCTTATTTCGGTTGAACATCTTCCATCTGCTGTTATAATTGTACCTAGATATTTGAATTGGTGGACCTGTTTCAATACTATATCATTCACTTTGATCTTTCAATGTGTGTTATTTTCTTTCTTTCAAATAACCATTACTTCTGTTTTCTTGATATTTAGGAAGAGGCCTTTCTCTTTACTTTCTTTGACTACTACTTTAATTAAGTTTTGAAGGTCTTCCTCACTTTTTGCAATCAGAACAGTGTCATCCGCATATCTCAAATTATTTATGTTATGTCCTCCCACTGATATTCCTGGGAT
Source organism: Meghimatium bilineatum (assembly GCA_034231615.1). Lineage (NCBI taxonomy): Eukaryota > Metazoa > Mollusca > Gastropoda > Stylommatophora > Philomycidae > Meghimatium > Meghimatium bilineatum. Next base: position 40,895,557 of record CM067311.1, read on the forward strand.
ATCTACTATTGCATGCAATATGTTGTCACTGTATAGAGAGATACCCAGTATTAAAACATGTTTCTGAATACTGCTGTGTTTCGAGATAGATATTTGTCTAAACAATATATCACATGTATTAAAAATATATATTTATCTATATATTCGCTAATCCCTTTATTGCCTTTCAGCGTCAGTGATAGAAGACTTCTCTCGAGATGGTCATCTTGTGTGCTGAGTATACTGTGGAACTTGTCACCTCTTTTATTTCGGTGGTCCATCGTTTTCGTGGTCAGCCTCTAGGTATGTCTTCACTGTATCTGTAACATAGCTTGCTTTGGTATGCTATTTGGTGGTAGTCCGCTGATGTGTGCAAACCATTTTATCTGTTGTTAGTTAGTTAGTTATTACTTTAGGGCCAAAGACGGCACATATGGCGGATGTCTTAGATTTCCATGTCTCTCGTTTCATTGCAATTTGATCTGTTGTCTCTTAATATATTCCAAGAATAGGTCGGTGCTGGTTCACTGTCTAATGTCTTCATTTCTCACTCTGTCTCTTAGCGACATATCAAAATATGTATGCGTGCTGTTAACTATATTTTAGGATATATATTTATATATAAAACAAATCCCCGTATTGAAACATATTTACTGAATATTGTTAACTCTGTTCCGAGAAGGGTATTTGTCTAGAAAACCGTAATACGCAGCACCATCGCATTGACATAGTGCGTTGCAAACCTCGTTTTGAAGTATGCACCAAACCACAATCTGATAATTTCCCGTATGGGCGTTTTTGAATTTTATAATAAAATGTTATAATATTGTTCATTCCATATCAAAAATAGACGTTATCATTGAACAACATGTGTATATTGATTTATTCTTCCCGTATTGGGAAAAATCTGGTTATGAAAACTTTTAAATGCTGCATTCAGCATCGTAAAAGCTCGTCTAAGGCGATCTAAACATTTGGCTGGTAAATATCATCTTTTTCTGGACAGAAAACAACCAAGTCAAGTACAATGTGACTGTAAATACTGATTGTGTTCTTCGACATTGATAAGCAGGTTTAACATGAATGTCACTGAATTCTAGCAACAGTTCTGTAAGTCCATCGCAACGCTGTGCATGCAATTGGATTTCGACCACGGCTACGCTTTTGCATATATGTCTGTTACTGCGAACGCATTTTTGACGAAAACAACATTCGCTATTTCCAAAGCTTCCGTACTCACCGATCTTGTGCATGTCAATATTCTGTCTGCCCAACGTAATAAAATAATGGAAAGGTCAACGATTTCGGTTGATGAAATTCATAACTCGAAAAGACAAATTATGACTTTTTAAAATAAAATAGTGTCCTTTCAGTGGCGAGAAACTTCCTTCAGATGCAGGAGCGAATCCTTCAGTGGTAGAAACACTTGAATAAATGTATACCAGAAGAGAACTAATTTGAATGGGATGTAGCGAAATAGTTTTCCTATTTAAATCCAGTCTTTTACACTCTCCCCATATTAACCCAATTCTCCCATCCCCATCCCAAAATTATATATCTGCAACTTAGTGACCATCTCTCTTAATGAGTTGAAAATGAGTTAATGACATTTAGGAAACCGGTTTAATCAGAAATCAATGGAAACCTGATGTGGCATAGAAAATCCTTGCAATAAAAAAAGGCGGGCTGTTTACTAGATTTCTATATATGAGAATATATTACATGTTGTGTTACGTCATGGCACGAGTTGGTTATACACACAAACAGTGGCAGTAACCTTACACAATATACATTTCCTGGCCACACTGTTGCTATAGAGATTTACAACAAACTTTGTGTCATATGACATCGTGAGACAGATTGGTTTAGATGTAAGACAGTTGTTGAATATATTGTGAGCTAATGCGGTTTAGATATTGTGAGGCAGTTGTTGAGGATGTTCTGTGGCTACGAGGTTCAAATGTTGTGTGGCAGTTGTTTAAGATGTTGTGAGACTGAGGTTTAGATATTGTAATACAGTTGGTGAAGAGTTTTAAGACAGTGTGGTTTAGATATTGTGAGATGGTGCGGTTTAAATGTGTAATAGAGTTGTTAAGATGATGTAATACATTGTGGTTCAGATGTTCTAATAAGATTTGCTGAAGGTGTTTTGAGACTGAATGTTGAAGATATTTTTAAGACAGTGTATTGATTGAAGATATTTTTGAGACAGTGTATTGAAGATAATTTTGAGACAGTGTATTGAAGATATTTTTGAGACAGTGTATTGAAGATATTTTGAGACAGTGTATTGAAGATATTTTTGAGACAGTGTATTGAAGATATTTTGAGACCGTGTATTGAAGATATTTTTGAGACAGTGTATTGAAGATATTTTTGAGACAGTGTATTGAAGATATTTTTGAGACAGTGTATTGAAGATATTTTTGAGACAGTGTATTGAAGATATTTTTGAGACAGTGTATTGAAGATATTTTGAGACAGTGTAGTATTGAAGATATTTTTGAGACAGTGTATTGAAGATATTTTTGAGACAGTGTATTGATTGAAGATATTTTTGAGACAGTGTATTGATTGAAGATATTTTTGAGACAGTGTATTGAAGATATTTTGAGACAGTGTAGTATTGAAGATATTTTTGAGACAGTGTATTGAAGATATTCTGAGACAGTGTATTGAAGATATTTTTGAGACAGTGTATTGAAGATATTTTTGAGACAGTGTATTTATTGAAGATATTTTTAAGACAGTGTATTGATTGAAGATATTTTTGAGACAGTGTATTGATTGAAGATATTTTTGAGACAGTGTATTGAAGATAATTTTGAGACAGTGTATTGAAGATATTTTTGAGACAGTGTATTGAAGATAATTTTGAGACAGTGTATTGAAGATATTTTTGAGACAGTGTATTGAAGATATTTTGAGACAGTGTAGTATTGAAGATATTTTTGAGACAGTGTATTGAAGATATTTTTGAGACAGTGTATTGATTGAAGATATTTTTGAGACAGTGTATTGATTGAAGATATTTTTGAGACAGTGTTTTGAAGATATTTTGAGACAGTGTAGTATTGAAGATATTTTTGAGACAGTGTATTGAAGATATTCTGAGACAGTGTATTGAAGATATTTTTGAGACAGTGTATTGAAGATATTTTTGAGACAGTGTATTTATTGAAGATATTTTTAAGACAGTGTATTGATTGAAGATATTTTTGAGACAGTGTATTGATTGAAGATATTTTTGAGACAGTGTATTGAAGATAATTTTGAGACAGTGTATTGAAGATATTTTTGAGACAGTGTATTGAAGATATTTTGAGACAGTGTAGTATTGAAGATATTTTGAGACAGTGTAGTATTGAAGATATTTTTGAGACAGTGTATTGAAGATATTCTGAGACAGTGTATTGAAGATATTTTTGAGACAGTGTATTGATGATATTTTTGAGACAGTGTATTGATTGAAGATATTTTTGAGACAGTGTATTGATTGAAGATATTTTTGAGACAGTGTATTGAAGATATTTTTGAGACAGTGTATTGAAGATATTTTGAGACAGTGTAGTATTGAAGATATTTTTGAGACAGTGTATTGAAGATATTCTGAGACAGTGTATTGAAGATATTTTGAGACAGTGTAGTATTGAAGATATTTTTGAGACAGTGTATTGAAGATATTCTGAGACAGTGTATTGAAGATATTTTTGAGACAGTGTATTGAAGATATTTTTGAGACAGTGTATTTATTGAAGATATTTTTAAGACAGTGTATTGATTGAAGATATTTTTGAGACAGTGTATTGATTGAAGATATTTTTGAGACAGTGTATTGAAGATAATTTTGAGACAGTGTATTGAAGATATTTTTGAGACAGTGTATTGAAGATATTTTGAGACAGTGTAGTATTGAAGATATTTTGAGACAGTGTAGTATTGAAGATATTTTTGAGACAGTGTATTGAAGATATTCTGAGACAGTGTATTGAAGATATTTTTGAGACAGTGTATTGATGATATTTTTGAGACAGTGTATTGATTGAAGATATTTTTGAGACAGTGTATTGATTGAAGATATTTTTGAGACAGTGTATTGAAGATATTTTTGAGACAGTGTATTGAAGATATTTTGAGACAGTGTAGTATTGAAGATATTTTTGAGACAGTGTATTGAAGATATTCTGAGACAGTGTATTGAAGATATTTTTGAGACAGTGTATTGAAGATATTTTTGAGACAGTGTATTGATTGAAGATATTTTTAAGACAGTGTATTGATTGAAGATATTTTTGAGACAGTGTATTGATTGAAGATATTTTTGAGACAGTGTATTGAAGATAATTTTGAGAGAGTGTATTGAAGATATTTTTGAGACAGTGTATTGAAGATATTTTGAGACAGTGTAGTATTGAAGATATTTTTGAGACAGTGTATTGAAGAGATTCTGAGACAGTGTATTGAAGATATTTTTGAGACAGTGTATTGAAGATATTTTGTGAGACAGTGTATTGATTGAAGATATTTTTAAGACAGTGTATTGATTGAAGATATTTTTGAGACAGTGTATTGAAGATAATTTTGAGACAGTGTATTGAAGATATTTTTGAGACAGTGTATTGAAGATATTTTGAGACAGTGTATTGAAGATATTTTTGAGACAGTGTATTGAAGATATTTTGAGACCGTGTATTGAAGATATTTTTGAGACAGTGTATTGAAGATATTTTTGAGACAGTGTATTGAAGATATTTTTGAGACAGTGTATTGAAGATATTTTTGAGACAGTGTATTGAAGATATTTTTGAGACAGTGTATTGAAGATATTTTGAGACAGTGTAGTATTGAAGATATTTTTGAGACAGTGTATTGAAGATATTTTTGAGACAGTGTATTGATTGAAGATATTTTTGAGACAGTGTATTGATTGAAGATATTTTTGAGACAGTGTATTGAAGATATTTTGAGACAGTGTAGTATTGAAGATATTTTTGAGACAGTGTATTGAAGATATTCTGAGACAGTGTATTGAAGATATTTTTGAGACAGTGTATTGAAGATATTTTTGAGACAGTATATTTATTGAAGATATTTTTAAGACAGTGTATTGATTGAAGATATTTTTGAGACAGTGTATTGATTGAAGATATTTTTGAGACAGTGTATTGAAGATAATTTTGAGACAGTGTATTGAAGATATTTTTGAGACAGTGTATTGAAGATATTTTGAGACAGTGTAGTATTGAAGATATTTTGAGACAGTGTAGTATTGAAGATATTTTTGAGACAGTGTATTGAAGATATTCTGAGACAGTGTATTGATGATATTTTTGAGACAGTGTATTGATTGAAGATATTTTTGAGACAGTGTATTGATTGAAGATATTTTTGAGACAGTGTATTGAAGATATTTTTGAGACAGTGTATTGAAGATATTTTGAGACAGTGTAGTATTGAAGATATTTTTGAGACAGTGTATTGAAGATATTCTGAGACAGTGTATTGAAGATATTTTTGAGACAGTGTATTGAAGATATTTTTGAGACAGTGTATTGATTGAAGATATTTTTAAGACAGTGTATTGATTGAAGATATTTTTGAGACAGTGTATTGATTGAAGATATTTTTGAGACAGTGTATTGAAGATAATTTTGAGAGAGTGTATTGAAGATATTTTTGAGACAGTGTATTGAAGATATTTTGAGACAGTGTAGTATTGAAGATATTTTTGAGACAGTGTATTGAAGAGATTCTGAGACAGTGTATTGAAGATATTTTTGAGACAGTGTATTGAAGATATTTTGTGAGACAGTGTATTGATTGAAGATATTTTTAAGACAGTGTATTGATTGAAGATATTTTTGAGACAGTGTATTGAAGATAATTTTGAGACAGTGTATTGAAGATATTTTTGAGACAGTGTATTGAAGATATTTTGAGACAGTGTATTGAAGATATTTTTGAGACAGTGTATTGAAGATATTTTGAGACCGTGTATTGAAGATATTTTTGAGACAGTGTATTGAAGATATTTTTGAGACAGTGTATTGAAGATATTTTTGAGACAGTGTATTGAAGATATTTTTGAGACAGTGTATTGAAGATATTTTTGAGACAGTGTATTGAAGATATTTTGAGACAGTGTAGTATTGAAGATATTTTTGAGACAGTGTATTGAAGATATTTTTGAGACAGTGTATTGATTGAAGATATTTTTGAGACAGTGTATTGATTGAAGATATTTTTGAGACAGTGTTTTGAAGATATTTTTGAGACAGTGTATTGATTGAAGATATTTTTGAGACAGTGTTTTGAAGATAATTTTGAGACAGTGAATTGAAGATATTTTTAAGACAGTGTATTGAAGATATGTTTGAGATGACGTGTGTATGTGTCTGAAGAATGTGCCTACTGAAGATATGAATTATTATTGGCTAAACTCAACTCTCATGAGTTGTTAATATTAAATAATTATTTCTGCGCATGTTGTGTAAAGTTATATATGTTATACAAGAAGTATGTGACATGTTTATTACTCAATATATATGTTATACAAGAATTATGTGACATGTGTATTACTAAATATATATGTTATACAAGAATTATGTGACGTGTATTACTCAATGTCGACAAAGTTCAATGTTAAATCTGCAGTCGACGTTAGTGACTTGAAAGTTGAAGGGAGATAACAGCAGATCCATGTTTATGAGTTGTCGTTTTTCAATATAATACTCGTGCATGTGTGCGCATTAAAATATGTGAATGGCTAAATGAAATGACACTTGTTTCTGTGTGAAGGCATACAACGTAGCCAGACTGTGATAAATGAACTGTCTCTAGCGTTGATATATGTGCCATCCAAATCGGCAACAATTTACAGCTTAGCTCAAAGACGCAGCCTTATCGCATCAGATGTGGGGACAGTGGCCACAACAAGAACAACCCGTAAATCAAGTCAAGTTAAAATAATCATATTTGCATCATGTCTTTGATAAATCTGGCCTTTCTGCCGAGCAGACGATAAGGGTATAAACAGATTTATGTTTGAGATATTAGTTTCCCGTTATACGGCCCCACTGGAGATTTGAGTCGCAACCTTGACACTAGTGGAACGGGTAGAAATTGTAGATGTCAGTGAGGCACACACACATATTTAGACAAACAATCGCTGTGCGTTGCTGGGTCGGAAAGGGGAGCAGATAATGGTGATACTGTTACCAGTCAAGCATGTCGTAAGAGGCGACTAATGAGATTTTAGGGTGAAGTTAGCTGTTCTATCCCATATAGGGTCAAAGTTACAGAAGCCATGCTGAAGTTATGTCAGCCCGAAAGGCGCAGCTATCGCATGCATCACAGCTAAGTTGTAAACAATTAGACAACATATTCCATTCTCCGGACTATCTATTCGCTGAACAATTCTCTTATTGCCTTTCAGCGTCAGCGTTAGAAGAGTTCTCTGGAGATGACCTTCGTGTGTGCATGCTGCTCCGGACTACATGTTGCTGATCTGTAGAAGTTTGAGAACAAACGTTGACGAAAATTTAAAAAAAAAAAATAATAGTATACGAATCTTGGAATAGAAACAACAAGCGCACTCAAAAATAAAAATAAAATATAATAATATGCAAATCTCGGAATAGAAACAACACGCGCAGTAAAAAGAAATAAATGGTATAGTATACAAATAGCGGAAAAGAACAACAAAATGCACAACTCCTAAATGATAACTACGACACTGTGTCCCTACCAGACCCACTGATATATTCATTCTTGATAATTGATTAGAAACTGGACTCACAGCACGTGGGGCATTCCCATAAGTGCTCCGCCCTCTGTTCCAGCAGCCATTCGACTCGATGGTGTTTCGAGTCTAATGCTGCTGAAATAGACTTCGACATCAGGGCACAACTCAGGCCCTTGAGACAGGTTTCTTTGTTATTCCGCCCACCCACACCGTGCCCGCAACTAGTTCAAGCACAACGTCGGCCTGTCGGAACAACATGGTAACTGTTATCGAATGTTACGACTACGGTTACGATATATTCATTACCATGTTAAAGAACCTAGATCTCTTGAATAAAACGATCCAGTCAGCGTCATGGACCCATGATAATGATAAATATGATACACAGATAATCAATGAATAACCCAATGAATAACCATGTGTTGATTCAAAGCTGCATCGTATAGAAGCGCCTAATAGGGTACACGATTGAATCTAAGCAAGTTCTACTACAGGAAGACAATTGGGGTGGTGGGCCATTCTTCTGGGTTGACATAGTTGGTCAATGGTCACTTTTCGTATATTCCGCCATTAACTAATTAATAACACAGAGGAAGTCAAATACGTTAATATAATTGTGTGTTATAATTGTGAGTGATCCGAGATTAACGCAAAAGACTATCTTGAGAATGGACTTGAGCTAAATTAGTTACATAAACTGTTAAGTCGGTCCTCTAGCAGTACAACTCATATAAAACAGTATACTTACGTTCAACTCTAAACAACAACATGACTATTGTCAATTCTCAACATCAACGTGACTACTTTCAACAGAATTGTGACTAAGTTCAATTCTCAACAGAACCTAACTACGTTCAACAGCAACGTGACTACGTTCAATAGCACCGTGAACATTTTAAGTTTTAAACAGCAACGTGACTTTGTTCAACTCTCAACAACAACGTGACTGCTTTTAAACTTTCAACAGCAACGTGACTACGTCCAATTGTCAACAACAACGTGACTACTTTCAATTCTCAACAATAATGTGATTAATTTCAATTCTAAACATTAAGTAAATATTTGAAACTCTCGCGCCTACTTTCACCTTGCAACAGGAACATTACTTCCAACTATAAACAGCAAAGTACCTACTTTAAAATTTCAGCAGTGATATTTGTAGTTCCACATGTTAACAGCAGTGTACATGCTTCCACATCTCAGCGACAGCGTACATGATTCCACATCTCTGCGACAGAGTACATGCTTCCACATCTCAGCAACATTGTACATGCTTCCACATCTCAGCAACATTGTACATGCTTCCACATCTCAGCAACATTGTACATGCTTCCACATCTCAGCAACATTGTACATGCTTCCACATCTCAGCAACATTGTACATGCTTCCACATCTCAGCAACATTGTACATGCTTCCACATCTCAGCAACATTGTACATGCTTCCACATCTCAGCAACATTGTACATGCTTCCACATCTCAGCAACATTGTACATGCTTCCACATCTCAGCAACAGTATACGTCATCACTTTTCTCAACAACTATTTATAATATTAGATACCCATCATAAATAAATGAATTAGCCACAGTTCACACGTTGAATGACACATTCTAATGTACTTATCATAAAGACATGAATCAGGCTCAACTTCTAGCGACAGTTCACACGTTGAATGACACATTCTAATGTACTTATAAAGAAATGAATCAGGCACAACTTCTAGCGACAGTTCACACGATGAATGACACAGTCTAAGGTACTTACCATGAAGAAAGACAAAGTAGCAGAGCTGACTCTTGTCCCGTACTCAATCTCTGTCTGTCTAGAGAGACCTTCTGCGTTTTCTATGGGAGACACCATCCTCTCCACAGTGAGGAAAGCTGCCAAATTTGCAGTGTATGAGGAAATGATGATTAGTGTAAAAAACCACCATATTCCACCTACAATTCGCGTGCTTACGGCCCGTGGATTGATATCTGAAAAAGTATCAACAATAACAAAACGTGTCGCATAAAAGTATATGTGGTTACATGTTACGCAAATGTGGCCTCATCACATGATAACATTCCATCTTTTAAATAGTAGATTTTATTTTAGTGAGATTCCGTGAAACGGTAATACAAAAAACACGAAGCATTTGCTAGCGCTAATCCGATTTTCGTGTAACGCACTGAGACCCCCCCCCCCCCACCCCCCAAAGTTGTTCCAGGGGAAGTGGAACGGGACCTCTCAGTGCTTTACGCGCATATCAATGAATACTGTGTTGTATGCACCTTTAGCGAAAGTTCTAATCGTTAAATAATGTATGAAATTAATTCCTTAAAAATAGGCCACATCTGCTTAACATGACCCAAATATGTTTTAAAACTTCGTTTTAGAACTGCTTTAAGTAGGATGTTATTGTACAATATTTGAGGTCTATATGTATATATTGTCTTGTTTGGATTAGAGGTTAAAGCTTCTTTAGAAGCACGCACTTTTAACCTCAGACGACATAATCTCATGGAGTTTTGGGATTGGAGGTTTAAAGTTTACTTTTGGTTTTAATTTGAAATTTTGAAATTTTTCATTCACATTCTTTGCGGGCATCAGGTTTATCCTTATCAGGTTTTTCTGTATTAAGCATGCTGTTTTTGTGTGTTTTTTTTGGTAATAAATTGTTAATTTGGGGCTTTATGTGGAGAACTTTTTACATAGCGTAAAAATGTTATATTTGTCTTTTATTGTGAACTTAATTATTCATCCCATATAAATTGTTGCGATTACAATATAAATTGTCTACACTTTCTAATTGAAGAATGTTTAGTTCATTCTATATTTCTGCTACTCTAGATGGATAGTTAAGGAGTTTTAATGTATGTTTATATTTCTCAGCTACTAATTATCAACCCACTCCCTATGTATATTTATTTTTATCTGTTTTTGTATGTCTGATATGTATATATTGATTTTGTATGTCGCACATGCATATATTGATTTTGTATGTCGCACATGTATATATTGATTTTGAATGTCGCACATGTATATATTGATTGTGTATGTCGCACACGCATATATTGATTATATTCGCATATATTTGCACCGTGTAAGGTCAGAAAGCAGTGATAAAGTACTGAACATATTTATAATTCTTAGTAAATTTTTTTCAAACAAAGTAATCAAGGAAAACAACACATTCAATGTAGACAGAATAGACACTCAGATAATGTGTTCACTCAGGACAACTATGCTAGACAGGATAACTAGGATACAAAGGACTGTCACAGTAGTCATGGCACATAAATAATCATATTTATGATTAGCTAACACTCAGCGGGGAACAATACTTGAACACTCTCTGGTTTTTATATATTTTCTTAACGAAAGCGAGAGAAAAGCGAGAGAGAGTGTAGGAGATGGGCAAGGAGAATAAACTAATGCCTCTTTATGCCATTAGTACACGAGTGACAAAAATAGTATACCATCATTGGAAGATTGATGCATATGGACACCGAATTTGCATATCAGACCTCCTGAGAGCTCAAACATCTTAACGGCCTTCACCTTCAATATGTTTCGGTAAATTTTAGAAGCAATTTTTTATGGTTAAAATATAGACATGACACGGATAAAATCGAATTGATGTCACAAGGAAGTGAGAAAACAAGAGTTGATGTCACCAAGAAGTGAGAAAACAGAGTTGATGTCACCGGGAAGGGAAAAAAGGAAGTTGATATCACCAAGAAGTGGGAAACAGTGTTGATATCACAAAAATGGAGAAACAAAGTTGATCTCACAAAGAAGGGAGAAAACACACGTGATGTCACAAAAAAAGGGTGAAAACATAGTTGATGTTTCGAAGAAGAGAGAACACTAATGTCACCATAAAGTGAGAAAACAAATTTAATGTTACAAAAAAAGAAGAAAGAAACCAGCCATAGAGTGGATATGAAGCGAACCAGTGTGAGTAAACGTATGGACGTGTGAGATGATTGTCAGATGGCAGAATGTGGTAGAGGAAGAGACGAAATGTGTAGGAGAAAATGACGCACACTTTGTAACCCTCGACAATAGAAGACCGACGAGCAGAATGAAAACAAGCCTTAACAAGTGACGATTATGGTCATTGTCATGTTTTCGCTGGTCACTGTGTATATAATTGTGTGTTCCCTGCAAATGTCAGCAAACTAAATGTTCATAAATAATCGGAAACATGAGTAAAAAGACGTGTTTCCATTCAGCTCATTCACCTTCTATAGTTGAGGGTCACCCACAATGAGTGCTGTCACCCATAATGAGTGGTGTCACCCACAATGAGAGGTGTCACACACAATAAGAGAGTTTACATTCAGTTCATTTATCTACTATCGTTGAAAGTCACCCACAATGAGAGAGTGTCCATTCAGCTCATTTGTCAACTATCGTTGAGTGTCCCCCACAGTTTAATAGTATCCAATCAGCTCATTTGTCAACTATCGTTGAGTGTCCCCCACAGTTTAATAGTATCCAATCAGCTCATTTGTCAACTATCGTTGAGTGTCCCCCACAGTTTAATAGTATCCATTCAGCTCATTTGTCAACTATCGTTGAGTGTCCCCCACAGTTTAATAGTATCCATTCAGCTCATTTACCTACTTTCGTTGTGTGATACCTACAATGTAAGAGTGTCGAATGTTCAAAATAAAAGATAATGAAAGAGATATAGAAAATATGCTGTATGCATGGGTCACCAGGCTTGATAGATTACGAAATGAAGACATCAGGGAAAGAATAGGTATAACACCTTGCACAAAATACATAGAAAAGCAGAAGATCAAGTGGTATGGCCACATTATGAAAATGCATCAAGACAAGTTGCAAGTACAGCATATAACTAAATTGGAACAGGGTACAAGGTCAGAGGAATACCACGAAAAAGATGGATAGAAAACGTCAGGGATATCGTGAACGAACACGGTCATAGCACAGCCCAGGTGACACATCTGGTCTTGGAACATAAGCCCTACGCTTAACTGCAACAGTGGAAAACAAACTGAGAAAAGACAATAGCCAATAAAAAATGAGAGAGGTAGTGTAAATTTAGTGTATGTAAACGTGTGAATATTAGATGTGTGAGTACCAGTGTGTGGAGTTGAATTGATTCGTCAGTGTGTCAATCTTAAATATGTGAGTACTAGTATGTGGAGTTGAATTTATCCGTCAGTGTGTCAATGTTAGATGTGTTAGTACTAATGTGTAGAGTTACATTTATTTATCAGTGTGTGAGTGTTGATTTAACTGAGTATTATTGTACCGGCTTAAAATTATTAATTGGATGAGTACTAAAATAATGTGTTGATCTGAGAGAATAATGTGTTTGTGAGAGTGGAAGTTTGTAAGATTAATGCTTTCTGAGAGTGAAAGCGTATAAAGTGAAGGTTTGTGAGTGTGGACGTTTGTATTATTAGAGGTTTGTGAGTGTGGGAGCTTCTACTATTGGAGGCTGGTGAATGAGGAGATGTGTATATTAGAGGTTGTGTGTGAGTGTCGAATTGTGTATTATTGGAAGTGTGTGAGTATAGATATGGGTATTATTGGTTGATTGTGATAGCGGAAGCTTGCAAGAGTTAGGGTTTTTACGAGTGGACGTGTTTGAGAGTGATAGTGCAATGAATGTGTAAGTTGAAGTATCTGAGAGTGATAGTGCAATGAATGTGTAAGTTGAAGTATCTGAGAGTGATAGTGCAATGAATGTGTAAGTTGAAGTATCTGAGAGTGATAGTGCAATGGATGTGTAAGTTGAAGTATCCGAGAGTGATAGTGCAATGGATGTGTAAGTTGAAGTATCTGAGAGTGATAGTGCAATGAATGTGTAAGTTGAAGTATCTGAGAGTGATAGTGCAATGAATGTGTAAGTTGAAGTATCTGAGAGTGATAGTGCAATGAATGTGTAAGTTGAAGTATCTGAGAGTGATAGTGCAATGGATGTGTAAGTTGAAGTATCTGAGAGTGATAGTGCAATGGATGTGTAAGTTGAAGTATCTGAGAGTGATAGTGCAATGAAGGACGAGTGTGTGACAATATAAATACGTTACAGTTACAGGTAACAATGGTTTACGACAAACTAGAGAGCATGGTCTTGATGTCAACACGCCACGCAGTGATATGTGGCGATGTTTTAAGACAAACTAGACAGCATGACCTTGACTTCAACAAGCAGTGATATATGACGATGTTTTAAGACAAACTAGACAGCATGACCTTGACTTCAACAAGCAGTGATATATGACGATGTTTTAAGACAAACTAGACAGCATGACCTTGACTTCAACAAGCAGTGATATATGACGATGTTTTAAGACAAACTAGACAGTATGACCCTCAACACGCAGTGATATGTGCTGATGAATACAATGGATGTTGGTAAGGATACATGCACACGTCCTTAAAGCACTGTTACTATGTAATTATATATGTGTTAGAGAGATATACAACGAGTGACATGTGCTCACCTGATCCCTGTTGCATTAGAGTACCAACTGTGAACCACAGACTATTGGAAATGTTGAATGTGTTCGTAAGTATATCCATATCCGGATTACACGGGTGTGGGTTATGCCATTCGTAGGGGCTGAATCTGCCCAAGATGAAGATGGTGAAGCTCACTATCAGATAAGCTCCTAGAGGTTGGGAGAGGATGGTGAGAAACAAGTATATTATACGACTGGAAGCTGTAAATATAAATTTTTGTGTGTGTTGGACAGAGTGAGAGAGAGAGAGAGTGCAAGCCATTCTTCAAATTATAGGTCCAATGTACAAATCTCACACATGGTCGTTCATCTTCTCTGGTGGGTTCAATTACAGACTGTTTTGTGTATACTTCGTGTTCGTTTAGGGCGAATGACGTTTTGTAAGAACAGAGCGCATGATAATATTCTGGAGAAGAGCCTGGTGTGAAAATTAGATAGTTAGTGGATAGAGCATTCATATTGCACATCGAACCATTGGTCCATAGATTGTGGATCTCCTGCTCCTGGTATCCCTCATCCTAGATTCCATACAAGAATCTTGTGATTTTTTGTTTTTGAATTTTTTTTTATTTATTGAAGAAACCAAATGCATTACTTTCTGTAAGCAATAGAAGGTACCACCATATTTCACTCGGACACTTTTGTTGTAGTGTATTCATTTCTACTTGTGGTATTTTTATATTTGTATGTTATGTGCGTATCTTGAAAAATGCCTATTCGTCCGAAACGTCGATTATCTACTTTGTATTGTAATTTGTATGATTATATTCTGTGTTTTGTTGTGTATTCAATATTAATTCATGTAGACATCCGTCAGTGATAGTGTGTCAGTCGTCATCCAGTAGAACTCCATTACCTGTCCCACGTGATTACTTTCTATAAGGCACCTTTCATTCAAGCGCAAAGATTATTTTACTTAAAGCCAGGACCATCAACAACACTGGAGGGTGCAGATGAGGTTACGTAAATCAGGACAATTCTTATGAACCCTATAATCAACAATAATGTAGTTCCCATTGAGGAATATAACCGCTCTCCAAAGACATGAATGTTCATATAAGCGTGTGTGTGTGTGTGTGTGTGTGTGTACATGGATCCTATAATTTCTGCTTGGGTAATGCAATTTCTGGGATCGATACAACATCAACATCATCTACAACAAAAACAACAACATGAACTGCTTGAGTACAAATGTTAGCGCAAGTGCGCTATCATGGTTAGGCGTATATTGAGCGTGTTTATTTCTTGTCTTCCGTGTTTCATGGTCACGTGTGTTACTCAACATGTCTGTATAAAAGTAATTATCCACACTAGATTGTTTCAAACTGGAAGGGCCGATGCTGCTGCGACGTTGATGGACTGCGAGTGCTTTCTGTGTGCATATCCTGCACATTTATATATGTATTCGTATGTGCACGCATGTAATGTCTTTGTGTATTCGCATGTCATGTGTGTCATGACAGAAACATAAACACTATTTGATCACAGAATGTTAACATATATGCAATGGTAATGACTATATCACTCTCTTATGCATTTCGGGGCTAGAAAAGCGTAGAGGAATGATTTCATTGTATTCGAGTTTCCACATACGTACTTTATCCCTCTCAACGTAGAAGGACGCCGCTCGCGGAGCGTACTACTCATAACAGTTAACTCTGTGGTGTCATGCGATTAACTGCAGGGTCTAAAAATAATCAATTCTGTAAACAGGAAGTCAAGATCAGGATTCGAACAACTTGTTAAGGAAGGTGCTGTCGAAGACCAACCAGATGTACTAACCACCTAGCATCAGAAAAAAACAGATGATCAAGTCTATAAGAAAGCTACAAACACCAACACAGAGAGATTATCACATTATGAATAGGTCAGAACAAGTTGTAGTTCTGCGCCCCAGAACGGGACACAAACGACCCCACAATCACATGCACACAAAGTTCATGCTTGGCAACACGGCCATGTGTACATGTGAACAGGCAGCACAGAGTGCTAAACCTATACTTCAAGAGTGTTCTGAGCACGAAACGCTGAGGCAGATATATTTGCCAGAGGAAACAACACTGTATGAACTACAAAGGACAGTGAGTATTATTCAGGAAACATAATTATAGATATAGACATGTTTCAAGTGAACGAAAGAAGAAGAAGAATTCAATCCCGCTTTAGAACACAGGCGAACTATTTTCCTTAAATGCGTTACTAGAAGCACCTAGCACAAGTATCCTAACATTATCTGTTGAATGTTTCCATTGCTAGACTAAGTTATCACATGCAACCATGATATGCGCAATGAATACACAATATCATCAGCGCACACCGGGATAGTCCATATGTGTTCCTATTTCAGTGATAGTAAAACCCAGTGGCGTAGCGTCAACTCGGCGTATATAGCTATATCTCCGAAATAATTGTACTGCTAGAATTAACTATCACATATACATTTATCTCTCTAATCGTATTACCACGGCTACCTATAATATATATGTCTACCTTTATCTCTCTAATAGTATTAACACACCTACATATCACATATACCTTTATTTCTCTAATAGTATTACTACACCTACATATCACATATACCTTTATCTCTCTAATAGTATTACTACACCTACATATCACATATACCTTTATCTCTCTAATAGTATTACTACACCTAAATATCACATATACCTTTATCTCTCTAATAGTATTAACATACTCATATATACATGTGTGTCTTTAATATTATTACCCCACCTACACGTCACATTTTCCTGCATCTATCTGACAGTATTACCACACCTACCTATCACATATAGCCATATCTCGATTGCGAGCGGGTTGAGGAAGGAAAATAATCCAGGTTTCTCCTTTTTCGGCATTTTGAAGAGGATACTGATGCCAAGATTAAGGAATGGCTTGGTGAAATCAATGACTTGCTCTCGTATGTAAGATATGGTCAGTGGAGCAATTGCTAGATCAGCTCTCTGTAGCAGAATGGTTAAATTTGTCAAAAAGAAGGTGATACATAAATATACACAGACATTGACACATACATTAAAGTCGTCATTATCACACTTTGTTATTGAAAATACATATAGCAATCCATTCTTCATGATCTATAAAACAAACTGACACATACATTGACACATATATACACAGTACAACTGTAAAAAAAGGTAAAGTAACCCATATCATTTATTAATGCCGTAGGGGTGTGAGATGTTAACAATCTCACATTTCAGTGGCTCTGCTATATGAGAGTGGTAGCCATCTCCTCTCCCTCGCAGTCTTTACTTCCCGGATTAATCCAGTACCCATTTAAGGCTGGGTCGACCAGGAGCCGTTGCGATCTGAAAATCATTTCCGCTTCTGGGGAATGAACCGAGACCACTCATATGCGAAACACAGTCCTAGACAGAGATACACGTACTGCCACACTATTACACAAAACTATAGCATACACTCAATAGTCGTCCAACTCCGCTTTACCTCAGGCACCAACCACATAAAGTATTATTTTTCTGCAGCTATTTACAAAAAAATATATATCTGGTCACCAACAAAAGCAACAATTGAATGATATTGTAAATGTAATAGAAATGTTTTTTTTATGAACACTCAATAACAATAATTACAAGTAAAATGTTACATTACCGTATAATTTAATGTGTTCCACACATTCCACTCATAATAGAACTTTATTTCAATGATTAATGTTCCTAATATTGGGAAAGTATGTTATTTGTATTGTATATGTCCATAATTCTACTGGGAAAGTATCAGCAATGTTTAAATAGAATCCTAATAGAGATGGCATGTGTTCATAGGAAGACTGAAGCACTTTGTTGCACCATGGTTTAATTATATAGACTTAGCACATACATTTTCGGAATACCTTTAAATCAGGTGTTCTTCCCTAGTCTGTAACAGCCTTCCAATATGTCTCAATGGTTGTGTATGTATTAATTTTCTTCATGATAGTTTGTTTTTATATCCGTGTTCATAGAATTTACATGCCACATCATGCCTTGTGTAATATTTTTCAGGATGGAAAGATTGCACGAATTATTACTCACTTGGTAGTTATAGCTCTCTTTAGTTATCACTCTCTTTAGTTATTACTCTCTTTAGTTATCACTCTCTTTAGTTATTACTCTCTTTAGTTATTACTCTCTTTATTTATAATTCAATATCTAGTTGTTACACACTATAGTTATCACTCTCTTTAGTTATTGTTCTCCCATTATCCCTATCTCTCTATTTATCACTCTTTTTATGTATGACACCCTCTAACATTCACTCTCCTGAGTTATCAGATTCTCTCTAGTTATCATTCTCTCTAGTTATCACTCTCTATCTAGTTATCCCTCTCTATCTAGTTATCGCTTTATCTAGTTATCATTTTCTTCACCTATCACAGAATATAGTTATTACTATCTCCAGTTATCACTTTCTTCAGATATCACACACTCTCTAGTTATCTTTCTGTTTAGTAATCACTTTCTTTCTAGTTATCACTATGTCTAATTATCACTACCTCCCTCTAGTTGTCACCTCTCCCTAGTTATGGCTCTCACTATTGTGATCGCTCCCTCTTTAAATATCACTCACTTTATTTATCACTCCCTTTCCCTATGCCTCTCACTCTAGGTATCACTCTCTTTAGATATCACTCTTTCTAGTAATAATATTTTGTAGTTATCACACTCTTTAGTTATCACATTCTTTGGTTATCACTCAACTCTTGCTATCACTGTAGTTTTATCTCTTTTTTACCACCATTATCATCTTATTATTCGGCTACTGTTATCGGTATATTCTAGCGTTCAACTTTAGTTGTCACTCTACCCCCCCCCCCCCTGCTATCGCTCTACTCTATTTATCATTATACTCCAATCATCACTCTCTTCCAATTATCACTATATTATGATTATCACTCTACTCTGGTTATAAATATACTCTGAGCATCACTTCACTCTGGTTGTCACTCTATTCTACGTATCACTTCACTCTGGTTGTCACTCTATTGTAAGTATCACTTTACTCTGGTTATCACACTATTTTATTTTTTACTTTACTCTGGTTAACACTCTAACTAAGTATCACTTTATTCTGGCATTCTGAATGTTTTCGGAACAAAGAAGAATATGCAGTTGCAGCGATAGACCTGGAAGATGCGTACAATAGAGTTAGTTACACCCATCTTATCGACATGCAAAGGAAATAAGATATCAACCCCTGGATCATATGCTGGATAGCAAATGTGCTAATCTGTAGAAAAGTCGCTCTGAGGTGTGTATCCTGGACGTCTGAGATCAGAACAATAGCACCTAGTCTGCCACAAGGATCTCCTCTGTCCCCAGTACTGTTTAATGTGTATGCATTGAGAATTGCTCAATTGCAAACTTCTAGCAATTGTTGAGTTCTAACATACGCTGGCGATATCCTACTATACAACATGGGCAGGAACAGAACAGATATCGCTGACAGTGTACAGAGTGGACTAGATCAATTATCGATATGAATCAGAACATACAACGCTGTGATCAATCCCTCGAAAGCAAAGGTCGCCTGGTACTCCTTAAATACTAATTTGGTCAATGACACACTGCCAGCTGTTAGTTGCATGAGCTCATTCATTGAAAGAGAACAGGACCTTAAATATCTTGGGATAATCTTTGGCAGAAGTCTCTGATTCAACAAACACGTCACACATATGATTCAGAAGGCTAAAAGAGGGATCAGTGTCATTACGGTTATGGCGACCTTCGACATGCAGCAATGGGTACTTTTTCTGCTTCTGCAAGTGATGGTGCTATATGTCATAGATTATTGCCTCGGCCTACTAACACTGTCACAGACACAAGTCGTTAGATTGGAAAAAGTCCAAAATGAGGCAATGAGAGCGGTACTGGGGTGTACTAGAGATACACCCATCTCTGCTATGAGATTACTGCTTGATCTCCCCATTATTAGAGTGCAACTTCAGGTATCACACGTTAGGTTGTACCTTAACGTGACAGAATACAACCACCACACATTACACCATCGTCTAGATGAGTCAAATGGAAAACGAATCAAGCGTGGCAGATCATGGATGGCAGGGGCTGAAGTCAAACTGCGAAGAGTATGTGAATTGGAAGAAATAGGAAAGGGCAATGAATGGGTGGAGGTAGACACTGAGAAGATATCACTAACTAAAGTAATAATACAACTAGATAAAGTGTGTCGAAAATGGACTGAAGTAAGGGCTCATGATACAATTTACGAACTCGCCCGACTACACTCGAAACCACAAGACATAATTATATACACAGATGGATCTGTTAATAGAAACACAAATAAAAGTGGTTGGGGTTTTGTTGCCTACAGAAACGGCGTGAAGTTGGTTGAAAAATCTTCAGCATATTCTACTGTCACATCAAGCATGAGGATGGAGATAGAGGAAGTTACAGCAGCTCTTAATTGGTTGATAACTGATACATCAACATACTCGGTAATACTTACATACTCTCAAAGCATGTTGCGCAAGATAGAAAAGTTCATGCTAAGAAAAGAATGGTGGGACTTATTGAACAACTCAGTTGTCCAGAGCATTACATGGATATACTGCCCTGGTCATGCTGGGGTCAGAGGAAACGAGAGAGCCGACCTGACTTATTGGCAGGCAATGCGACGATAGACGGCACATTGCTGAGAAGAGATAAAGCAGATTTAATAAAGGCAGTAATAAATTCATTTCAATATGAAGGTGATGTCAATGAGGCTGAGAACGTACACATACAGAGAATGTTAGAAATGGGAGTATCTAGAGGTGAGGGGAGGACAAGTACATTTTTTGGAAAGTCCAGATCACACAATCAACACCTGACCGGAACTGAGTCTACATACACTGCGATGTCTGCTGGGAAGGAGAGCGGAGCACTTATGGGAATGTCCCGCGTGCTGTGAAGCCAGTTTTTAATCAAGAATCAAGAAAAATTTGGGTATCACTCTATTCTACTTATCACTTCACTCTGGTTATCACTCTATTCTACCTATCACTTCACTCTGTTTATCACTCTATTCTACTTATCACTTCACTTTGGTTATCACTCTATTCTACTTATCACTTCACTCTCGTTACACTATAATCTACTTTTCACTTCACTATGGTTATCACTCTCATCTGCTTAGCACTTCACTCTGGTTATCACTCTATTCTACTTATCACTTCACTCTGGTTATCACTCTATTCTACTTATCACTTCACTTTGGTTATCACTCTATTCTACTTATCACTTCACTCTCGTTACACTATAATCTACTTTTCACTTCACTATGGTTATCACTCTCATCTGCTTAGCACTTCACTTTGGTTATCACTATACTATGTTATACCGAATTTGGATATGTCGAGCATGCCAGAAATACACTGACTGTGTTGTATGACTGACGAATGTATGTTGTATGACTGACGAATGTATGTTGTATGACTGACGAATGTATGTTGTATGACTGACGAATGTATGTTGTATGACTGACGAATGTATGTTGTATGACTGACGAATGTATGTTGTATGACTGACGAATGTATGTTGTATTGACTACTCCATGCTGAAAATATAGAAGGACAATTTCCCTCCTATAAGAGAGACCTTGTGGGAGTGTGAGGATAATTGCCCTCCTATAAAAGAGATATTGTGGGAGCGTGAAGATAACTGTCCTTCTATTAGATAGATCTGGTTGGATAGTAATGATAATTGCAATGGAGAAATTTTGTTGGGAGTGTGAGGATACATTGCTCTCCAATACTATAGATCTGATGGCAGTGTGAGGATAATTTCCATCTTATAATATAGATCCGGTGGGAATGCTTGGACTAACGAATAAAATATATCTTGGTAACCATATTTCTATGTCATTTAAATATGTTATATTTATTTATATGATAATTTACTTTTTCATATTATGTGTTATTGAAAGATAATGGCTGACAACTGAAATGTGCAGAAAATGTATTGTGTATTTTCTCTTGTGTAAAGCGGAATCGGAGCTTAGACGTCACTGTTGTATTCATGATGTTCGCGGGCGCGAACAAGCAAGCGACCAATAGCCACTGTTATAAGTGGTAGCTCTGTAACTGGGCACGGATTGGCACCCATTTGTCTCGAAATAAAGTATTGTCAAAGGTAGCGGATATAAATGGATATCCCCCCATATGTATGTGGAAAGCAACTACCATATTATTCTCCCAAGAGGAAAGTCATGGCGACACACAGAAGTAGGCCTACACTGCTTAATGTTAATATTACAACATGAAACATCAGATCGTTAGCGCAGAGTGGTAAATTAGACAACATCAAACAAGAAATCTTAAGAATGAGTTAAATGTGGTGACTGGGGTAGGAGATATACAATCATATAAATTGAAAGTCATATACTTTATTTTATGGACAAAAACACCGTGTTATTATATGTCACCGTGTTTTTCTGTTTCTGTGTTATTAGACACAGAAAAACAGGAACAACAGTGTAGGGTTCCATGGCGATATCAGACCGGGTACTGCTAGTGAAACTAATAAAACGTATATATACATTCATATATATATATATATATATTGAGAACGCTAATAGAGATGTCTATTGAGGTAAAACATATCTGTACCTCTGTTTTATAGACTACACAAAATCATTTGATAAATTTAAACATAATGAAGCTATGCACATTCCAGGCAATTTGAATATTGACAATAAGGAATTAAGATTCATCAAGAACATATGCTGGCAAAAAAGAGAAGAAATAAAAGTAGGAAATCAATTAATTTGGCCCTATCAACAAAGAAAACAAGGAGTTAGACAGGGATGTGTTTTTTCACTAGACCTGTTCTCTTTATACAGAGAAAACATAATGCGTGTAGTAGTTGATATCCCAGGAATCTCAGTGCGAAGACAGAACATAACTAATTTGAGATATGCGGATGACACTGTTCTGATTGATAAAAGTGAGGAAAACTTTCAAGATTTAGTTAATAAAGTTTAGTGATCGCTAGTCACAGAAAGTAAAGAGAAAGGCATCTGCTTAAATATAAAGTAGTATAAAATATAAGTAATGGTTATTTCAAAGAAACAAAATACCACGCCTTGCAAGATCAAAGTGAATGATATAGTATTAAAACAGGTCCATCAATTCAAATATTTAGATGATGATGTTCGTCCGTCGTGATCGACGATGACCAAAAAACTCAACCATAATAATAATAACAATAAATAATAAAGTTAATAGTGCGTTTTTAAATGACTAGCAAGTCCAATGCGCGCACAAAATGTTCTTTTACAGAATTGACAACAATAGAAGGTATCTGTGTGAGGTTGAGATGTTTTTTCTTTTTTACGTGTCCGCTTCTGTCTTGCAGTTTCTTGTCTGAATTCTTCCGCCGCTAGTGCTCCCGTTCTAATGCTGTAACGCCATGCTGTTCTATCCTGAGCGAGGCTCTCCCAAGCGCCTACGTCAATGTTAAGATGTTTCAAGGATGGCATGAGCGTGTCTTTGAAACGCTTTTTCTGTCCACCTGCTTTTCGAAATCCTGCCTTGAGTTCTCCATAATATATTTGTTTTGGCAAACGCAAGTTCTCCATACGCACAAGATGGCCTGCCCAGCGTGCCTGCGCCTTCATATGTATTGTGTGGATGCTTATTGACTATTAGATACAACGATTACAACAGATGAAAGAATTTCAACAGAAATAAGAAGCAGAATATTACAGGCAAAAACAACATTCAGAAAATTGAAAAAATTATGCGTAATATGACCTTGTCATTATAGGTGAGGAAGAGAGTTCTGCAGTGCTATATAACTCCTATACTAACATATGGATGCGAGTCTTGGACAATAAACAAACTGAAAAGTGGGAAATTAGAGGCAAAGGAGATTAGGTTCTACAGAAGAATGCTGAGAATACCATGGACTGCCAGAAAAACTAATGGGGAGGTGTTGAAAGAGTCAAATGCGAAATTCATCGTAATCAATAATATAAGAAAAAGGCAATCTTAATTTTTGGCCACTTTATGAGACAGGGAGGTTTAGAGAACATAGTCACAGCATACAAGCATGAAGGCAGCAGAGATAGAGCCCGTCAACGTGAGAACATATTAGGCAGTTTGACAACCTGGCACAGCAGGGAAACAACAATGATCTTGATATATAATGCTGGAGATTTAGAGCTGTTTAGAGCCATGATCGCCTACGCCAGCCGGCATGACACCTGATGATGATCTCTACTTGACAATGTCATGTGTATCGTCAGCCAACGTTTTGTTTTCCTTCTCTGCTTAGGTTGTCAGATCTGTCTGCATAGGAGTTGCCTAATGTGTAAATGTCCACATCAAAATAACATCAACATTAAATGGATTAATGATTTACTCGCCCTTCTCTTGACTTACTCTAATATGATAATGTCCTTTCCCATATCAAGATTTGTAAAACAGATTTCCAATATTCTATTTCTATTTCCTTCTCCTGGAAATAATTTTTCTTATTAACTTACCCAAACTAAATTAGAATACAAATTCAATGAAAGCCATTCCCAAAATGAATCAAATGTATATTTTTGATTGAAACATTACTTGATTTCTTCACGCCTTCATAGACACGCTCCTACCCACAATTCCATGTAGACATATTTCTTTCTTTATCATTGAAGATTACGTTTATATTCTATAAAAAGAATTTCGTTTGATTAATTTTTTTAATGAAATTTTGTTTCTTTGAGGAGTGATTTGTTTAATTATTTTATCTGTTTCCAGATGTATTATGTTAAACAGTTATTTTCTTTGTTCGCCAGTTCAATGTGTTAGAGTGATACTTCAAAGCAACTATTTCTTGAACATTTCTGCGTATCTTTGCATTACTGCTAACAGTTTGTCATGTCCACATACAAACGTACACATCTGCGATAATATAGAAATTATTTTAATACTTCATAACATTTATTATGTACTTGTTATGTAACAAAGATACACGGTGACATAATTCTTGATACTACCTATTTGACACGCAAGATACTGATATATTTACTGGAGAACTTACTTATTTACGTGATGGAGAATTTACTGATCTACTTGATGGAGACGTTAATGATCTACTTGATGGAGTCGCTAATGATCTACTTGATGGAGAAAAGTTACATATCTACATGATTGTCAATTTTTTTCTGGCAGATAATAGGGCTGATTAATTGTTTAACTTGAAATGAAGCATCTATTTAGTAGAAATGCTAATAGTTTGCGTAATACACAATTGCTGGTTAATGACGATATTCACGATAAGCTGAAAGTGTGGTATTATTTCCTGTTTTAAGCAGTAATTACCTGATCAAGTGCATGCCTCTGGTTCATTGCCACGTTATCTATTACATCTCCATTGACTTACTAATGTCACCTGATATATTACACCTCCATTGACTCACTAATGTCACTTCGTCTATTGCATCTGCCAGTCTATATGACGTGTCCTTTGCAGAGCGTCGTTCTCACTGCTATATTGTAAGCCTCTAGATTCTGTACAAGCTGTCAAACCTATTCCAGTTTCATGTTTAGAATTTCTTTGATTTCCTGTGTCCATAATATAACTGGTCTGCGTTTAGTTCCCTTATCTAGAACTCTCCTAGAGCTTTTCTTTCCAGGAATAATCTTCCTAAATGAGTGTGTCTTTCTGTCCATGATATTCTTAGAACATGTGTATAACATTCCAATTCAAATGCCGATACCATGTGTTCCACTGTTGATATCATTGCCCACGTCTCGCAACTACATTGTGCAACTGGAAAAATATAACTTCTTAATATTTATACTTCATTTTTCTGTTTGCCACAGTTTTTTTCTTCATCTGATGTTTTATAGAGGAAAATTGCTAAATTTTTTCTGATCTCTCCTGTGGTGATGATGATTGACCGGAGATATTGCAAGTTGTTGGCATTTTCTAATTGTTTTTGTCAATGATAATTGTAGGTGTAAGTTCATTTCTGTTGACATGAATTATTTGTGTATTTTTCTTGGAAATGAAAAAAATATTTTGTGCCTTGCTATGATGTTTGACAGACATAATCACGTGTTCTAAACCCGTGATGATTTTGATATTAGGGTCAAGTCATATGCATATCTAATGTATACAATCTTTTCTCATCTAATATTTATGGTTGAAAGGTTTCATAATCTGGGTCTCTCATATATTTCGCATAATGTTTTTTTTTGTACAAGGGAGAGAATGCATTCCAGTTCCGGACTCCTTTTTTGGACCTCAAGATAGTCAGATGTTTCTCCCTCAAGGTGGACTGAATCCTATTGCTCCTGATAAAACACGTTCTCTTTCCAGTTATTATAGATCTGTCCTGCCGGGGAAAGAGGGAGGGAGTGTAGGGGGCCTGCCACCGTATACTTGAAGCGTATGTATGATCGTCATGGGTTTCTTGACAATGCTATACTTTATAGCATTTTCAAAGTTTACATTACATTTCAGAGTATGTCTTCTTTGAGTCACTACCACTTATTCTATCACATTTCCTTTAACCATCAATATCCTGATAACTATTACATATGCCTTGATTAATTAATGCAATTTCATATATTAAAATCTGCATGACTCACTAATGCCAACATCTATCACATTTTCCTTGACTCATTAACATCAATTAATCTATTACATCTGCTTTGACTCATTTAAGTCAATTAATCTATTATAGTAGGTTTGAGACAGTAATGTCAGTTCATCCTTGAAATTTGCTTAGACTCATTAATGTCACGTCACCTTGACTCATTAATGCCAGTTTATCTGTTACATCTGACGTGTTTCATTATTCTCACTTCATCTATTGCACAATCCTTGACTCATTATAGTCAATTAATCTATTACATCTGATTTGACGCATTAATGTCACTTCATTTATTACATCTGCAGTGACTGTTCAAGGCCACTTTATATATTATAATTGTCTTGGTTTATGAATGTCTTTTCATCTATAACATATGATTTTCATGATTATATCCACTTGATCTATTACATCTGCCGTGACTCATTAATATAAGTTTATCTATCACCTTTTCATAGAATCATTAATGTCAGTTCATTAATTAAATTTCTTGAACTATTAACACCAACATTTTCCATCCATCACCTCTAACAATGCCCCTTAGAGCTCACTTACTCCATCAATGAGCTCTCTGACCATTCCATCCCACTCTCCTTGGGCATTCTTGGATCCATAATTGCCATCAGGTACCAGCTCTATCCTATAGTTGAAGCCAACAATCTGAGCCAATTCCCGAGCCAAATCAATGCAGAAGCCTTCGTAAGGTTCATCTGTTGTTACCTTCTCCTTGTTCATCACAAACGGATCTTCCTGTAAAAGTGAAGAATCAAGAATTGTCAAGTTCGAATAAACTAATAAGTATAATACAAAGCGAAAATAACATCAACATCCACGCGCTTATGATGCTATAATCAGTAAATGATAGATCGCTATAAACTGCTTGAGTGTGTTAACATCAGAGCACCAGCTGAGTAGCCTCAACGTCTGTTTCGTAGACACTAAGTGCACTATCAGTAAATTCTTAATTGATGAGAAAATTCTATCAAGACGTTCCTTAGTTTGAAAAATAGTTTAATCATATCTTAAGATATCTTAAGAAAGTGCGGTATATATTTGGAGTCCAATCTCTTCTCTCCGTGAAGTAATACTTGCGACTTAAAGTATTATTGACCCTTTTACCGAACATGCGAAAAAACAACAACATTTTTCACGCAGCTGTTTCCCTTTCTACATTTTTACATATAACAGATGTTGGAGAAATTTAATATCTGTACGTTTTCAAAAAAAACGTTATATATACGTTATTATATCTGCGTGAAATATATCTTACTGTTTGGGAATGAAAACTCTAGCATATAAAGACATGAATGTTGACGAAGACATGGCATGAAATAAGTTATCCAACTAAAGCAGACTATTAAAAATATGCTGAAAAAGAAAAAAAACCAATTATATTCAACAATTCAATAAATATGTATATATCATCATCATCAAGTACCGTCTCCGCAACGAAGGTTGGCTGCAACGTATCTCCAATATCTCCTGTCTCTTGTCTTGGTGGTGCACTCTGCTAGACTGTAACCTGTCCATCGTGTGATGTTACTCTCCCACTTGTATCTCTGCCTACCTCTTGCTCGCTTCCCTTTGACTTTACCCTCAAGTAAGGTCTTAAATAAGGTGTCATGTCTTTTAATGTGTCCAAAGTATTTTATTTGCCTGATCTTTATTTCTCTTAGTAGTTCTTTCTTCATATTAAGTGTCTTTAGCAACTCTTTATTTGTTTTCTTCTCTTTCCATGATGTTCTCCCTATTCTTCTATATACCCACATCTCAAAGGCATCAATTTTGTCTTCTAATTGTTTATTTAGTGTCCATGTTTCTGAGCCATACATTAATATGGAATAGATGTAGCATTTTATAATTCTCATTTTTAACTTGTTTGTAATTTGTTTAGATATTAACAATTTCCTCATGTCATTGAAGGTACTTTTAGCCATTCCTATTCTCCTTTTAACTTCTGTTTCACATCTGCCATCATTTGTGACTATGTGTCCAAGATATTGATACTGTTTTACTTGTTGTAGTTTCTCTCCCTGTATGTTTATGTTTAATTCCTGTTCTTCTGTGTCTTTGCTGATTATCATGGTTTTTGTTTTTTGAATGTTTATATCCAGTCCATATTCATTACTTGATTTATTGACTTGATCTATTAGTCTTTGTAGTTCATGTTCACTTTCTGCCAAAAGAACAGTGTCATCTGCATATCTAATGTTGTTTATTATTTTGCCATTGATCTTGAGACCTGGTATTTCTTCTATATTTTTAAAGATATTCTCTATGTAGATATTAAATAGGCTTGGTGATATATATAAATGGCTAACTCCGTAGCTCTGCATCTTTTGTTTTTCGCTATAGAAATATTTAGTACGTGACGCATTGGACTGCATGTGCCACTGTTTAACATAGTTAAAATGGACGGCACTGGCGCTAACGAAATTTGGAATTATTGTCCAGTTGTCTGACAAAAGCTGACCAATGATACGATTGGTTAAGCTATTATTATTCGCTGCTGCTCAAGGTCAATCAAATGTATGCACATAATTATAATAATATAGGCATAGACGGCAGAATTAATCTTGTTGCATATCCATCGATATTGTCTCTGTTTTAACAGGTTTAGTATTACTTCTCCTTGCGTTTGTACAATTTAAAAAAAAATTAATAATTACAAAATAGATTTAAAATCGATGTATTTTCACCGACGATATTTCCTGGTCGTTTGGTTTAGAGCGTTTTTCTATTTGGTAGCAGTTGTTTATCGTTGTGTGCTCGATCCCACAGATGGTAATCAATTTCTTTTTTAATTTGTAAACGCATAAGAAAGTCTTTGGTGGAAATTAAATGTTTCGGGTAACTATTAACCAACGGCAATTGATGCAATTAAATTTATTCTCACCTCGGACAGCACCAGGCATTGCTTCTAGTGAAATTTATACAAAACATCGATGAGGAACATACAACCATCCACCACACTGTATTTTATATGTCAATGTTTACAGGAATTTTCATTACGTTTTATCAAGGGAAAAATATTTATAAAGATGTTTCATAGGTCGCACCTGCTCGTTCATAATGTATTGACTTTATGGTGATAGCCCTTCTGCACATTTATTTTCATTTCTATTGTGCAATGAGATATTCATATACTGGGTATAGTCACTCGAAAATAAGTCATAATTCAGTCAATATAAAGTAACGAATAAAGCATTCGTAAGACTTACACATCATAAAATAATGTTTCAAACGCGTTAGTCTCCTACTAAGTGAAAATCATTTAAAACAATCACAGGACAATAGCTTGTATGTATTTATTTGTGATAAGAAATTGATTGAATCCTTCAAAAGCCGATCTCCTTTATTCAACATATCTTCCATGAAGATATTTTCTGCTTCGATTTACATAAGTTGGAAACGATTAACACAACCTTTTATATGTATCAAACCAAATAGCTCAATAATCATACTTTTTATACGACAATCAATACAAGGTAACTGCGTGAAACGTAACAACAATCGTACTTACGTATTACACAGGTTAATATAATCGCTTCAATCAGACACGACAGACAATATCTAAAACTAACGGGAAATGATGAGCACAAAAGAAATAATAAAAATTAAAATACATAAATCATATTCAACGTTTCAACCAAAAGGTTTCTGGCATCCCATTTCTATATTTCCGTTGGATGTTGTGATAATTTTTCCATTCGTCGTCTTTGGATGTTTTGTTTGTCTCTTGATAAAGACCTTTTGGTTGAAACGTTGAATGTTATTTGTGATTGTAATTTTTATGATTTCTTGTGTGCTCATCATTGCCCATCTTTACCTAATAGTTTTGGCTATAGTCTGTCGTGTCTCATTGAAGTGATATATAAACCTGTATTTTACGTAAGGCTAATTGTATACATAAAGGTAAAACTCAAGATTAAAGAGTGGTTACAACATATCTATATATTGTAATTACCTTCAAATATTATTTCTGCCTTGATCTATATATTCTTCATGAGCGTTCTCTCTAAAAACTTCCACTAATTAGCAGAGACTAGTACAGAGAACGGTATTCATAAGGTTTCATGACACTAGACGGATTGCGAAAGGGAAAGGCAATTTATAATATCATTAAAATTGAAGAGATGAAAGCTTATTTTACGCAAGAGAATTTGAGTCGAAAACATTCTGAATATTTTTTTAAAATAATAAATTTGCTTTTAGCTGAATTTATATAAAATGTTTAATGTTTTCAAAAATTATTTGTAATTTATACACAATTTTGTCATTTTGAGCTATTTTTGTAAACCTACAATTAGACCATAAATAGTGAAATAGTGTGTACTATTTGGCAACCCTGGTTGTAACTAATGAGACTAGAATAACATTCAGATTTTGAGAGTATCATATCTCCATTTTTCGTTATTTTGGTTTGCAAAATAAAATATCTATGTCATTTAGCACTTTCTGAATAACAGTTGCTGATTATTGTGAACTTCGACTATTCCTGCAGCCTATGTGCAGAGAGTTAAAACCATCTTAATGTATTTTCTTATTCACAATCGTATCCGTCCAATATAGGCCTACATTGATACTTCTTCAGAAATTCTGTTTCTTCAAGGATTCCCTCCATAAACGAGAGGTTATTTACCAACAATGAACAAACCTTTGCATTGAGCACACAAATAGATCTATATACACACATCAATAAGCTTTCTACTGTGATTCAAAAAATATAATAAACATGTATAACTGTTTCAGCATTGTGAAAAATATATTTTATAAGCGTCAAACAACATTAGGAGGTAAAAATATTCGAAAATATTGTCAGTTTTATATGCAAGTAATGTGCTCAAATCCCACATGTAGACAAAAGAATGATTGTTATACTTTATAATGGGATATGCCAATTTTACTTTGAAATAAACTACCACCGAAGAAATAAAATGTAACTCTATTCAACAAATTAAACTATGTGTTTTCGATATTTTAAATATGTAACTATGTAACAATATTCTTCAAATTAAACTATGTGTTTTCGATTTTAAAAAAAGTTGTAACAATGTTTAAAGTTCTAATTCTGTCATTCTCATTATGCTTTGTTAAGCATACCTTACTAAACATGTGACTATTTTAGGTTGGGAGATAACATATACATTATGTTGTCACAATGAAATGATGTCAACGAACATTTATAATTTAGGACGGTATGATTTTTCAGATTCGTGTTCGATATTGACATTGATCCAACATGGACAACTACAGAGTTTTAGTCAACACAATCAATACAATTTCTCTTCTGATATTACAATGATTGTTGCTAGCGATAGTTTTAATCTTGCCAATCAAATAGCATATTTTGATATAGAATTATATGCATGTGTTGTTATGAATGTTTATTTATGTATGTGGAATTATTTATTTCCGTCTATATTTGCAGTCTAAATTTATATGCGATCCTGTGCGTGTCTGTATCTTATCAGTATCTGCAACATTATTTAATTATGTCCATTTACGTGTAATGTATTTATTTCTGTGTATTAAATTATGCTTCTCTGGGTGGTCGTCTTTTGTGTCTGTGTGATGTATTACTATCTGTATGCATATATATATATATAAAGAGATATCTGTGTGCAGTCTATGCTGTTCCGTTGCTTGTGGGTTTGCCCGTACTGATTGTATTTCTGACGTTCAAGTGTTCGTTAGTAAATGAGTACGCTGTCTGAATATCTCTTCCAACTAGA
Organism: Meghimatium bilineatum; assembly: GCA_034231615.1. Taxonomy (NCBI): domain Eukaryota; kingdom Metazoa; phylum Mollusca; class Gastropoda; order Stylommatophora; family Philomycidae; genus Meghimatium; species Meghimatium bilineatum. Next base: position 40,928,114 of record CM067311.1, read on the forward strand.
CCGTGCAAACATTCATGTTCTCGTTTAGAGCAATCAAGAATATCCGCAAGGTCAATGGATATGCGTTGTAAAGTCTAATGACAAGTTAACTATTACCTATCTCGACAGGAAGATGATTTTTATTCAGCGAGTGTTACATTATTGAAGATGTTTGTAAAGATTGAACTCATACTTCTAGTCTACATGTAGCCTGGAGAGTAGCTGCAATTATCTATCATTAGCTGTCTAATTTTGTTTCTAATATACGATCTCTGTATATATTTAAGTGGATGGATATTGGCTTTCAGACTTGTGCAATGTTGTGCATCTATAACCTTTGACAACGTATCCAGTGTGATGATGCACATAAATTTGCAATTTCTTGCATAAAGGCCGCCAGTTCAGTTAGTTTTGCGCGATATATAACGGCATGCTTAAGGTCCCTGCATGGGTCAATTATGCAAGATCTAAATCGCAATTTATTGCAGCCAGTGCCCATGCACATTCTCCTTAGATAAGATCGTATCTCTTCATGTTAGTGTATGCATGTTTTGGTGGGATATATGTATATATTGAGAGAGAGAGAGGGAGGGAGGGTCAGAGAGAGAGAATATAATGGGAGGAAATGAGAGACCATTATGATTGAAGTTTAAACAAGAAACAAATAAAAGGAACATAGCAGATGTCAACTGAGCTCAGTGAAACAATATTGTGTTACCACTTTTGACGCATTGCATACGTATATTGCACTTAAATCTTAGCATACATAACACTTGTACAGTATTGGCGTGAATGTCAAACTGTATATGTTACTGGTACTCTGGACATTGAGAGATGATTACAGACTTGTGAGCAAAAATGCTACACACGACTTGTACAACTAATTTCCTAAAGAGAGCATATGACAAATGTGTACGTAAGAAAAAAATGTTGATGTATGCAGGTGTACACGAACTATTACTTGCAATAGTGAAACAACGAAAACTAGATGGCTTTGACATTTATGCAGACATTATTCCTTGTGAAAAACAATAATGCAGGGAACCGTCGAAAGAGGGGGGGGGGGGGGTTCGAGAAGCGAAGGAGGCCAAATAAAGACATGGAAAAACAAAATCAACAAGTGGGTGGGAACATATTTTTCCTCAATCATCCTCATTGATGAAGATAGAAATCGCTATATGACGCTATATGACTGTGTGCTAAAGCATCCATAGTGATAAAGTGACATTCATACGTCCCTGACGGGTTACGAGCTTATTGATAGATAGATAGATACATTTATCGAGATAGTTAGAGATACAGAGACATAGGGATGGATGTATTACACTTCTGAAAGTTTTCCATATATATATATATATATATATATATATATATATATATATATATATATATATATATATATATATATATATATATAAAGCCTATTACACAAGAACATGCTCAAATAAAGATTGACCAAAAGTAACCAACATTTCTCGTCGGAGGATTCGGGTCACCATATAATAGATCGAACCACACACATCGAAAGATGAGTAGAACACTATTTACATGTATATTCTGACAATAAGAAATCAGATTAAGCTCTATTTCAGGTCTCAGAGAAACAACGTGTGATGACAGAACTCGATGATGAACAAATACACGATGTGACATCTTTTATGTCATATATAAAATTGTACGAAGCAAGGCAACACGAAATGACAACTCTCCCGCTAAGTCCTTAAAGAAAACAGAGATCTTCTCCTTCCTCACATTTACGATCTCCTTGTTACAGGCAGGAGAGATGCTAAATTTCGCAAGATATACAGGATGCAATGTTAGTAACACGTTACAAGAATAAAGGCAACAAAGCAGACTGTAACAACTACAGAGGTATGCTCCTTCTCAGCGGCAATTGCAAGATGCGTGCACTTATTATTCGTAATCGACTAGTTACTTCTAGAACGGGTCCTCCCTGAACTGCAGTGTAGTTTATGAGTCAAAAAGTAAATACTATCATGATTATTACTCTTCGTATACTTCTGGTACAGTTTTGCGAACAGGGAAATCGATATTTATAGCATGTATGAAGTCGTAACCTTCCATACCAGTTACCATGATGTTCCGACAGGCCGACGTTGTGCTTGAACTAGTAACCGGCACGGCGTGGGTGGGCGGATTAACAAAGAAACCTGTCGCAAAGGCCAGAGTTGTGTCCTGATGTCGACGTCTGTTTCGGCGGCATTATACTAGAAACGTCATCGAGTCGGATGTCTGTTGGAACAGAGGGCGGAGCACTTATGGTAATGCCCCATGTGCTGTGAGATCAGTTTCTAATCAAGAATCAAGACATATTGAGGCAACTTTCAATCCAACATTGACATAGCAGCTAGGGCATGTGACTTGATCTCTATGGCAATAATCCTCTCAAAGATTGTGGTTATATGTCAAGAATATACAGTGCCAAAAAGCATCGCTTTAAACAGCAAACATGTGCAAGAAGCAAGCAATTGTTAAATACGACCCTAAATATATTCACATTTCTTTAGATGATCAAATTCTTTCACTCAATGGAAACGATGTCGCTAAATTAAGTTGGACCCAGTTCGTTACGTGTTTTGATTATTGTTTGCCTTTTAGTTGGTTACTATTAATATACTTGAAATCGTCTTGGCTATTTTTTGGCATGTGAATCCACGTATATAAATAATAATCAATGAAACGGCAAACAATAATAAAAACTAATGAACTAGGTCCTAAATAATTCAGCTAGGATGCATGAACCAAGACTACGCATTGCGGTAGATTTTCCACATTCTCTTGCTAGTAGCAATAGTACTTATGTAAAACACACGGTCGATCAGCGTTACAAAGAACTATCAGATTATAGCGTGTAAGAAATAATAACATACAGACAACTAAACAAAACAGTCTTATACAATGTGTACATAGTGTCCTTAATCGAGCAGTTACTTGTGAAACTTATTATCTATGTAAAAAAACTGAAAGCTAAAAATTGAAACAAATATACATATCTATCAAGCATGTTTGGTGATCACATTATGTTAATATTCTGAAACATAGACGGCCTGCTTAAAACATAAGATAATACTTAACACCATTCATCTAAGATGTTTCTTTAAAACCGTGGTCATTAAATTGCAAGACAAAGTCATGTCAATTGCTAGATACTTTTCAACTACTGAATTGATCAAACAGAATGCTCATCTATGAGAGATACTATTCAACTAGTGACTTCAACAAACATAATGCTCATTCATAGGAGATACTGTACAAACAATAATATATAACTAAATCGTTTACAGAAATAGAACTACACGGACAAGATAAAAGTAAATACGTGTTCTCTGCTGCAAGAACTGTACAGAACACAGTTTTCCAACCATCATAACGTGTCATAACAGATAAAGGTAATACTTTAACGGAGGAAAATAATATTCTGCATATATGGAAATAGTACTATCAAGAAATGTACACGAAATTACACATATTAACACAGAAGTCATCAACATACTTAACAACGAAGATCACGAACCAGTAGGAGCTCAATACACAATTTAAAAAAAAGGCAAATCCCCAGGATGCGATGAGATAGCAACAGAAAGGATCCCGACAGGCGGAGAAGAAAATGTCCTTACATACTATAGCGTATGTTGCAGGAACTGGTAAACGGCCAAATCACTGGAAAAGATCAGTTTGTATCCTATTACCCAAAAAATGGTAACCTAGAATTATGCACTAACTACAGAACTATCGCTTTGATAAGTCAAACTAGTAAAATAATATTACATATCGTAATGAAGAGAATGCAAGATAAGATAGAAACAGAAGTTTATGTGACACAGGCAGGTTTTAGATCCGGCAGAGGCAGCAGAGACCATATCATAAAAATGAGAATCATTATAGAAAAATGCATGGTATTTGATATAGAGCTACATGCTTGTTTCATCGACTACACCAAGGCGTTCGATTGTGTACGACCTAAACAATTATGGAAAATTATGGTCGACATGGGCTTTCCAAAACATATCACATATTTAATGGCAATGGTGAACCACAAAGAAAAGGCATCAGTAAAAGTGGACAAAACAATATCAGATTTGTTTAATGTACAGAAAGGAGTTTGACAAGAATGCACACTATCACCGTACCTGTTCAACATCTTCGCTAAAAGCATGCGAAACGTAGACGACATGACATATAATGACTTCCAGCCTATTACCATCGACTGTCACGATATCGAAAAAATCATATATTCTGACGACAGTTTTCCGAACAACAAACGGAGATGGTCTATAGCAAATGTTAACTGTCACCAGAATAACACAGTGAAGCCCACAACCTGTACTTAAATATGAAGAAAACAAAAATTATGACAACACATAAAGTGAAAGTACAACCACCGATAATAATTGACAATGTCGAACTAGAGGACGTAACAAATTTCCAGTATTTGGGCACGAACATAAATAGCTCAAGAGACTGCGCTGTCGAAATCAATAAAAGAATTACAATGGCGACACTGAAACTTGCATAAAAGGCAAATATGTGGCAATGTACCAACAGCAATGCCAAATCTATGATGTATGATCAGAATATGCGTGTTTCCAGTGGCAGTACACGGTTGCGAGGCAAAGACATAAAATAAAACAATAGCAAAGACAATCGTTGCTTTCGAAATGAGGTGCTGCAGAAGAATTTTACGTAAACCATGGACAGCTAAAAAGACAAATCAAGAAGTATTAACTCAATTCATACGTAAGCCCGTTATAACGGGACGGAGCCAGCACCCTTTAAGGACGTAAGCCAGTTATAATGGGACTCATATATACCTTTCAAATTGGCCTGTTTGGTTCGTAAATGACAAGTATTATTGTTCTTACAATTCTTATATTTTTATATTGTATAAGAATTTCACATTCAATTATCTTTCTTTTGATACCTTATATGACTTTCCATAGCTAATACTTTGTCTTCAGGAAGCTTGTACCTGAATCATGTTGTGGTCCAAAAAGTTAGCCTAAAATTAATTACGTCTAAACCCTGGGTATAATTACGTGTTGAAAGAGTTAAGGTCATTAAACGTCGAAGAGGGATGGCTCCTTAGCAACGTCCTAACAAGAAAGTGTTTTTTTTCCGGTTGTATGGAGAAATATAATCGTATGGGAAGATTAATAGCTGAAGGCAGACTTAACCGTAACAGGGGAAGAGGATGCCCACGACAACGATAGTGCAGTGATATATCAGATTGCATAAACATGTTTCTAGCTGCAGCAGTTCAACTCACCTCAGAATCGCGAGAGAATCCATAAGTAAGACCTCGTTCTGGAAAGAATATGTCACATGAGAGCTATTCAACTAGTGACTTGATCAAATATAATGTCATTCATGAGAGATACTGTTCAGCTACTTTTTCCTTTCTCTTCTTTTTTTTCGCTTTAACGTCCATTATGATTTGCAGAGTCAGGGGTAGAAGAGTTCACTGCAGATGACTCTTTTTATGCGCTACATATATGTTTGTTTTCGTTGACTCTTGTATTTCTGTAATCCATCGTTTGAAAAGACTCGCCCTGACTGTGTATATATACATCGTGTCTGTATAATAATATTCTACTAGTATTTAAATAGTGAATTGACCGAATAGAATTCTCATTTATAGGAGATAATGTAAACTAGTAACTGTTTTGTGTAACGAACGCTTGCAAGGTGTAAATGGTCATAAGTACATATTGAACCACTCTAGGAGAAAAACATTTTATATTCATTGCACAGTATCACATTGTAACATATCACATTACAAAATATCACATAGTAACATATCACATTGTAAAATATCACATAAAAACATATCACATAGTAACATAGCATATTGTAACATATCACATTAAAATATCACAACGTAACATATCATATTGCAACAAATAAAATTACAAAATATCACATAGCAACATATAACATTTTAACATATCATATTACAACATATCACATTACAACATATCACATTACAACATATCACATCACAACATATCACATTGTAACATATTACATTACAGCATATCATATTACAACGTATCACATTGTAACATATCCGCACGTGTGTTGCCGGGGCCCTAAAGGGGAGCAAAGAATAGCACCACTGTTTACCCTCCACGCATGTCGTAAGAGGCGTGTAAGGAGATTATGGTATGGAGTTGGCTGTCCCGAAATGCGTCAGGTTGAAATGCGCAGGTGTCGCAGCAATGCTGTAAACCATGGCACAACGTATTCCGTTCTACGATCTACATCATGCTAATCTGCAGGAGTTTGAGAACGAACGCAGAAGAAGAAGTAACATATCACATTGCAACATATCACATTGTAGCATATCACATTACAACATATCACATTTTATCAAATCACACTATATCATGTCACATTACAACATATTTCATTACAACATATTTCATTACAACATATTTCATTACAACATATCACATTGAATTATATCACATTACATAATATCACATGACAAAATATCACATTGAAACATATCACATTACAACATATCACATTACAACATATCACATGACAACATATCGCATTGAATCATATCACATGACAACATATCACATTGAAACATATCACATGACAACATATCACATTGAAACAAATCACATGACAGAATATCACATGACACCACATCAAATTGAAAAATATCACATGACAACATATCACATACAAAATATTACATGACAACATATCACATGACAACAAATCACATAACAACATATCACATAACAACATATCACATTGACAACATACCACATTGAAACATCACATCACAACATATCACATGACACCACATCAAATTGAAACATAGCACATGCCAACATAGCACATGACAACATATCACATTGAACCATTTCACATGACAACATCTCATATGATAACATATCACATGACAACATATCACATGACAACATATCACATTGAAACATATCACATGACATAATATCACACGGTAACATCTCATATGATAACATATCACATGACAATATATCACATGAGAACCTATAACATGACAACTTATTATATGACAACATATCCCATGACAACATATCACATGACAAAATATCACATGACAACATATCACATGACACCATATCACATTGAAACATATCGCAATTGATTTGGACGTTTCAAACTTCCCGTTACCATGTGACCTTGCCGAGATCTCGCGTGAGTTACTTTGTAGCAGCTTGCACGAAATGTAGTCACATCTTTACTTCAAATAGTTACTTCTAAAAGGGTCTCACTTTTTATTTTCCATTTTTAAAACATTGAAGACTTGCAGTTCTCAAGCAAGATTCCTAGACCGGAGACTTGAACATACTTGTTCATCAATGTCGTAATTGAATTGCATCTGTCTTTTCGGAACTAACATACATGAAGATGGACATTCAATAGTGTGCATATGTGTAGGTGTTGGTGTAATTGTTCTCTGTGTGTGCAATCAAGGACATTATTTTGACATAACTCTGCTGACAGTTTTAAATTCAGAATTTTATATGAAGAATATTGAATTCTAGGTGAATACATCAATCCCGTACACCTTTTTGTCTGATATGGCCTTCAGAACCAGAACTTATTATAGGCTTGCAAGCTTATGTTTGAGGCTATGTGATCTGAAACTTTTATATCCATTCTTGTCTATTATTATAACTGGATTTCGCAGGCGTAATACAAAGTACATCTAATTTATGTCGTATTTTACTTGCTTTATTACCTGTGCGAGAATCTACGATTACGTCCATTTACATTTTCTCTAATTTATATATTTTATTTATAAAAGTGTAACATTGAATCTATTAGTGCATTCTGTCTAAATTATTAATATTATTCATATGTATGTATGTTTTACATTCATGCAATAGTGGTTGTACATGTTACAATATCATGCCAATAATCTGAACATTATGTCATATAGTTGAACTTTGTCGAACCAACATCATAAAAAAAAATTCCACTGTTTGTCCACTGAAATAATTATTATCCACTAGTATACTTTCTTCTTCCTCTGCGGCTCGTCCTCAAACTTCTGCAGATTAGCAGCATGTAGTTTAGATAACGGAAATGTTGTATCGTGGTTTACAGCTTGTCTGCAATATGTGCGCTTTTCGATCTCGCACATCCGACTTCAGCATCGCCTCTGTGTCACATGATCCTCAATGAGAACATAATACGTTGTGTCATAATTTATAATCTGGTTGCGATATATGTACGTTACTGCCTGACGCAACGACTTCAGCATAGTTTCTGGGTGACACTAACACTCTATGTAGTGGGACAGCCACCTACACTCCCAAAACCTCCTTAGTGATCTCTTGAGACGTGCATGGAAGGTAACAGTATCACTATCATTTACTCAATTTCTGGCCCGTCAAAACATGGCCGATATCTACTAATCGAGTCGCTGGCGCCATAAAACTAGCACGGTATAGAGGATCAACATAAAACTAGCACGGTATAGAGATCAACATAAAACTAGCACGGTATAGAGGATCAACATAAAACTAGCACGGTATAGAGATCAACATAAAACTAGCACGGTATAGAGGATCAACATAAAACTAGCACGGTATAGAGGATCAACATATAACACTAGTACGGTATAGAGGATCAACATTACAAATAGCACGGTGTAGATATAAATAATAAAACTTGCACATTATTAAGTATTAATTCTGGTACATTATATATATATAATGGCTACCAAGTATTTGTAAGTAGACAAAATCTGGAATCATCGGCTGATCTGTCGTGTAAGGAATATGACACCGAGAGATTTTAAAAACTCAACTAATCATCTATCGAATTGCCATGAATGAAGTCATGTCGCTTTGAACTAGATACCATAATCATTAAAACATGACAGTAGGCGCCAGGCCTACTCACGGTCATGCTGACTTAATTGACTTGTCTGGCAAACATAAACACATAGAATAACATTTCAGAATGTTCAAAGAGTATGTTAAATATAGATTCACTATTATATTAGATGACAGACAACTTAAACAGGTGAAATAATTAACTACATTGGAAGCATCATATAATTGGATGGAAAAAAAACCAAAGAAATCCAACGTAGATGCAACAATAAATACGGGATTTTGGAGCAGATAATTCCTAATTTCAAAAACAAATATATGAGCATGAATATCACAACTGCAATTTATAAAATGAGCATCATACAATCACTATGCTTCCAATATGGAACGTGGACACTAACAACATAATCCAAAAGAAAACTTGTTACAACATAAATGCATTGTATGCATAGAAGTTTCGTAGTAACAATAAGAGATACTATATTACATCATATCACATTGAATCATATCACATTACATCATACCACATGACGTCGTATCACATGACATCATATAACATGACATCATATAACATGACATCATATAACATGACAACATATCACATGACAACATATATGATGGCATAGTGAAATCAGAAATGAAAACATCAGAAGGTTAACAAACACAATGCCAATCCTAGATTACATCAAGAGACAACAGATTAAGTGGTTTTCACATTCTTTCAGACTATCATCAGAAAGTGCCTCCCAAAAAAAGCATTATTATACAGACACGATGGATACAAAGCCAGGGGCAGACATTGCAAGTGATGGATTGCACAATTAAAAGAGTCAACGAAAACAAACATATATGAAGCACACAATAAGCCATCTCCTGAGAACCCTTCTACTCCTGACCCTGCAAGACAGAAAGGTGTATAAAGTGAACAGAAGAAAGAAAAAGAGAAATGAAGATAGCATGGGTCGTAAGGAATATAAATAGCTACGACGACAGATGATGTCCGACACAATGGAGTCTGCAACAGGAACCAAACGAATATGTGATAAATATTGAAATAAGTATAAAAGTTACTATAAAATCATACCTATGAATGGTAAAAATAAATAACTAGCAATAAAACAAAGAACAAGGACAATTTTCCACGTTACAGTTCAACTAGGACATTTCTAAAGAAGCACATAACAATAGAAAAAACACATACGCACAGAGCCATACAAATATTTGAAACTGGAATGACTTGAACATGTTTTCTCACCAAAAAACATCAACTAAAGACGCGTCACGCATTGTCTAGTAAATGACGAATCACGTGCGTTCAATATGTAAGCATATGTTTGCGCATCTTGATAGACAGAAATAACCATAAATCAATGGACAATTCATAGGGCTGATGAAATAATAGGTAAAATAACAGATCAAGTAGATATCCAACGTATAAGTTGAAAAATGCAACAGCAGATTTGGGGGGCAACAATAAGCAATGTCAAGATGGTGGAGGCGTGGTGTGGGGAGTGAAAAAAAAGGAAAAGGAAAGAGAAAATTTATGAAATTGAAATTGGTAGCTGGGTGAGGGGGGGGGGGGTTACCAATAGACGTAGAAGCATATAGCAATTTGTAGGGAGGATCAGTAGTTGACAGCGTCTGGAATAGAAGATTCATTAAAATATCCACATACAATTACATTATTTAATACACAGACATACAAACACACATACACACACACACACACACACACATATATATATATATATATATATATATATATATATATATATATATATACATGTACATACAGATATAAACTTATACATATAGATATATACATACAGACACATATATATATACATGTAAACAGGTGTGCATGCCACAAGAATACACGTGCCAACAAACGCAACTATATATATATATATATATATATATATATATATATATATATATATATATATATATATATATATATATATATATATATATATATATATATATTACATAGCCAATACATTGATGTATGAAAGATACACACACAAAATGCACTAGCATGTAAAAACATTCACACACAAGTAAGGGTTAACACAAGATTAAGTGTTCATAATTACACATAAAGCAGATACTACATATAAACAATCACTCAACATAACTATATATATATATATACAAGCATTCACATACACATTTTCTCATACATACATTAACATGAACTTTCGCACACACAGAGATACATACATCTATTACTGAAAACATTCATCCACATGGAGATATTCACATGCATTACTATAACATAAGCATATTCACACATACACATGTGTAACCCACATTACTTGTAAGGATACATAAAAACAAATCATGACGAACGCCGTGATCGTGAAGATAGATTGGGTCGTAAATATATTCTGATCGGTGAAGATGCATGAGTCGTGGAGATATCCTGAGTCGTGGAGATATTGTGAGTCGTGGAGATATCCTGAGTCGTGGAGATATTGTGAGTCGTGAGATAGCCTGAGTCGTGGAGATAGTCTTAGTGGTGGAGATAGTCTGAGTCGTGGAGATAGTCTGAGTCGTGGAAATAGTGTGAGTCGTGGAGATAGTCTGAGTCGTGGAGATAGCCTGAGTGGTGGAGATAGCTTGAGTCGTGGAGAAAGTCTGAGTCGTGAAGATCAGATTGCCGAGGAACAACATGCTACTGTACATAATAAAAACACATAACAAATTAGAATATTGGAAAACCAAAGCAAGATTCTACGTTTTACTGTAAATTAGAACGGCATGACGAGGGTATCGAAGGAGAAATTATTAAACAGTTGTAAAAAACAATGATAACATTAATAAAATGATAACAGGTTCCATGAATACTTGAGCAAGTAGGAAGCTAATCCACAAGACGTCTTCCTAGGATGTGTCTATTGAGAGTTGAGAAATAGAAGATACTGGATGTAGCAAGAACAAACGTGGCAGGAGAATTTCACAATGAATAAAACAAAATAGGAAGAAGTAGAAAGGTTAAGAAAATAGAAAACAAAATTGAAATGGAAAGAAAATTGATGATAGAATTGTGGACAACGAAAGAAAATTGATGACATAATTGCGCAACATGAACAGAACGAAGAGAAACTGAGAAAACAATCGTTATAATAGAAATTAATAAATCATAAAGGGAAATAAAAATATAAGGAAGACTAAGAAACAAAATGAAAAATAATAAGATATATCAAGAAATAAAACGAAGAACGTAGTACGAAAGGTGAAAAACAGAACGAAGACAATAATTAGCGGTATACAGAAATACAATTAAGAGGATAATAAATAAGATGCGGAGACAGAAGAAAGCAGATAAGTGAGATGAATCAAAATAAGAACATAATAAGAGAAATGAAGAAACACAATAAAGAAGATAATACGGCGTGGGGGTCACTGTTACCTCTAATATTTTATGATAGTGTGTCCTGATATAATCTAATTGACTTTGTTGCCCGCTGGTTGAAAGGGCTCCGCCTCTCCTAAAAAGAGGTAAACTCATTATCTATCCATCATACAAAATATTTATCAATATGAAGGGAGTAATAAGGAAAATGTAAAACATAATACGGGGGATGATGAAGTAAATTAAAGAAGATAATACGGTAGATGCAGAAGGAAAAGACAGGCGACAACGCAGGAGATAAAACTAAATTAAAGAAGAAAATAAGGGAATTGTAGAAATAAAAGAAAAGCGGATAATAGGGAATAGCAGAAACAAAACGAATTAGATAATCAAAATAGGACAAACTAAATTAAAGAATGCATTGAGATGAAGAAATAAATGGAAAGAGATGATAATATGGGAGATCAAGAAATCAATTATAGAAGATAATAAGGGGTATGACATAATACAATTAAGAATACAAAAAGAAGGTGAAGTAACAAAATACAAAATGAAGAATATAATAAGAAATATTAACAAACAAAACAAATGAGATAATAAGAAACATTAAGTAAAACGACGGCGACAGAAGGGGGATTAAGTAACACGATTGAAAACATATATACATATATACATATATATATATATATATATATATATATATTAAGAAACCTAAAGAATGATATAGCAAGAGAGATGAAGACATAAATTAAAGAAGATAATACTGGAGATGGCGTAGCAAAGTGAAGAATAAAAAACTGGAGATGAAGTAAGAAAACGATGAACATAATCAGGGAGATGAAGAAACAAGACGAAGGTGATAAAGAACATAAAGAAACAACATGGAGGAGATATATGTTATGTTATAAACTAATGACAGAAGATAATAAGGCAGATAAAGACATTAAAAGAATGAGATAATATGGGAGATTTAGTAATACAATGAGGGAGATAATAATGGAGATAATAAAACTTTGAAAAAATAATCTTGGTGATGGATACGCAAATCGAAGTAGCTAATGATGGATTAGGTACTAGGTATTAGGTAAGTTGATTATTCCCTTCGCACACCGGACACATCCATAGGTGTTCATATCTCCGCTTCAGTAAATCTCTTAGGCTATAACGGCTGATGGTTCCAGTTCTCTTATAACTGCTATTTTTTTAAATCTTCGTCAGGTGTTCTCTACGGGCCATGCCCATCTTTACCTCCAATTCGCGTATTCTCGATATTGACTCATGCTGATTCATCTCAAAATTCTCTGATCGTGAGGAATCACGAATGAATATGTCTGCTCGGTCCATATGCTGACCATCTGTTGTGGTGGCGAGGCTAGCTAATTAGTCGGCACATCCGTTTTCCTCCACGCCCGCGTGTCTGGGACAAATATAATCGTGAGTTTTCGTAGTGATGCCCGCATTCTATCTCTCTCTAATGGCACCACCCATCCTCTGAGTACATCACCTGTTTTAACTTTCTGAATAATCTTCATTTAGTCACTTAGTATGCACGCATGGGAATAGGTTCGCGATTTCAGCCAGTTAAGTGCCAGCGTTACTACGAATACTTCCATTGTTAGACTGCTTGTTGTTTTGGTAAAAGCACAACTGGCTTCGCGTACTGTATTGGTTTTGATCTGGCAGTTAAGGCACATGCGCATCGATAGTGAAGGATGACCGACCCGACCGTGTAAATCACATCTGTGTCATCGGCATGTTCGCAGATGAGTGCTTTGACCTCAGAGTACACGCTCACATGGCTGTGTTCCCTACACTCTCTATTGAGTATAATGACGGTCTTGACTGCCTCTTGAAATATCGTAGAAATAGGTATTGATGGCTTTGATGATACAACGCGCAAGAAATAATAAAGGAAATGAAGAAATACATTAAAGAAGATATTAAGGGAGATGAAATAACACCAGAAAATATAAGTAGTTAGATTAAATAACAAAACTAAGAATATAATATGGAAGATGATATAACAGACTAAATAAAATATCAAGCTTGATGAAGAAGTAACATTTAGCTAATAATGGAGATTAAGTGACAAAATGAAGGAGATAAAAAGAAACATAAAGAAACAAAGCGAAGGCATTATTAGGGGAGATTAAGAAATAAAAGTAATAAGATAATAATTGAGATGAAAATGCAAAGATAATGAGATAATAAAGGAAGTTAAGAAAGACTACACGGGAGATAATAAGGGCGATGAAGAAACAATACCAGGAAGATAATAAGGGAGATGAAAAAACAGTACGAGTGAGATAAGGGAAATGGAAAAAAAGCAATACGAAGGAGATAATAAGAGGGAGGCAGAAACAATGCGAGGGAGATAATAAATGAAGAAACAATACAATGGAGATAAAGTAGATAAAGAAACATTACGATGGTGATAATAATGAAGATGTAGCAACGAAATGTATTGTGGTGGGGGTCCAAAGGGTCTCACATAGCTCTCATGCGGTTCTTGGATTAGCAGATAACGAAGATCTTAAAATTATCTCCTCGTGGTGCATTTTCAAACATACATCTCGCTTTTGATGGGGCGAGGCCTCAGAGTACAATTTTCTGAATACAATTTTCAAAAATTATCTCCTCGTTCTCAAACATACAGTGACCTTACGAATACACAACAAATCTGGAAAAGGTAACTCACGCTAGAGCGCAGAGTAGTGTGAGAATCAATTCAGTGACAACGTAACTACAATAATCCAGTACGAGACCAACTGGCGGAAGTACTGTTCCTTCTCGAGAACTTACAGAAACCCACATGTCCGATCACAATTGACCCAATTAAAAGCAGCAGACATGACTAAGTATTGGATACACCAACTTGAACATGCACCCCCGGGAATGGAAGAAAGCTTTGAATACATCTCCTCATGCACAATGGACAAGCATTGAACAAATGTCGTAGAGTACAATTTTTCAAATGTCCAACCAAAGCAGTGTTGAGACTCGAACTCTGGACACCGAGGGCAACGTAGAGGGGGCTCAAGTCTCTAACGACAATGCAAACCAAGCCGAACTCGACTGTCCGCCGTTGCCCAACGCGGCTCATGCAGAGAGAATTTGGTTCAGTACCCAAGGGACCACAGCGAAGCTCCGCGTCCAAGATTCGCATTCAACCTACATCTTTGGGTAATATACACAATGGCCAAGAGTCAAAATACACAGACTGCGCCTGGCGATGGATTAGAAGGCCATCTCAAGCGGACGAAACGAGTTAATGACAAATGCACAGGTCAAATCCCATACCGCCGACGTGTTTGGACAAGCTACACCTCTTCCAGGAAGATGTATCAACCCTGAGTCTAATTCGACCGTCGTCGTTACCCAACACGGCTCATACGGACGCAATTAGGTATGGGACCTTGGGACACAAAGGGTGGTAATGAAATGGTCTTCCTACACGAGGAACATCTGGCTGGCTGAGAAGCGTCTCATCGGAGGAAAAACAAGCAGTGGGTTAACCAGGCAAACTATCAGCTCGTCTCGTGACATATACCACCTCTGAGTAGAAGGCTCCTTGAATAGGCATTGCGCTTAGCTGAAAGCTGAAATCTCCTGGGTATGAATGATATCTCGGAGAAAACTCCCCACTGCACATAGGAAGTAAGAGATAATCGCGTGCAATTCCTAGGATTGGAGAAGAAGAAGAAAAAAAGGAAGCAAGAGGAAGTAACAAAATGAGGAATATAATAAGGAGATGAAGAAGGAAAATGGAAAAGATAATAAGGAAGATAGATATGAGGTAACATAGAAGAGGAATATCATGAAAAAGGTAGTGGATAAAAGAGCACAGAATGTATGTCAACACTGAACGGTAAGACTTGGCAGATCTGAAATCAGGAAAATAATAATAATAAAGGACATAATTCTAAAAGCGTTCACAAAAAAATGGTACACCAACACAAAAGCGAGATATGCACATGCATTGCAAAAGGAACGTTATAGGATCAGTC
This sequence comes from Meghimatium bilineatum, assembly GCA_034231615.1. Classification (NCBI taxonomy): domain Eukaryota; kingdom Metazoa; phylum Mollusca; class Gastropoda; order Stylommatophora; family Philomycidae; genus Meghimatium; species Meghimatium bilineatum. The sequence continues at coordinate 40,944,325 of CM067311.1, forward strand.
ACAATTAGGAAGATCTGAAAATTCCAAACAATAGGAAACTACTACCACTAAGACTGGGAACCTCATTACCTAAAATAATTGAATCAATATGGAAAGACTATGTAGGGGAGAATACAATTGAACATGTCTTACTTCACTGTCATAGGTGGGGTGCAAAGGGAACGCATTGCTCTAGGCGGACCCAGGGTTAGCAGATAACCAAGATCCCAAATGTACCTCCACGTGGTGCACCCTGGAAACAGAAATACAGCAGCTCGTGCTGATTCTGGCCAAATCATTTGGGGATCGTGTCCGAGAATGTGGAGGTAGCAGATGGAAAGAGATTTGACTGCACAAGAGACAGACAATATCTCCGACACCACCAGCATAACCACATATAGCGACACTGTTGACATACAGTGAAGCTAGTCAGTCCAGTCCGAACATTGGAGGGGCGGCCAATGTAAAATGCACGTAAAGGTAAATGCATGGCGAGAGACAAATATGTTTCATACAGAGTACAATGAAACAATGAAAGGGCAGAACAGCGCTAGAGGGCAGCGCGAACTGCAAATAGAAAGTGAAAAGTCCCTAGGAAAGGGAACTACAAGCTCCGTCAGCTCGAGACGGGCATCTAGTTACTAGAGTTCCTAACAGGCAGAGACCCAGACCCATCCATCGGCGTTTGGTAAAGCAAAAGACCTAACCCAACTCTAATGTCGAGCCTTCCTAAACCGGAAATATGCTTGCAAAGAGAAAGGGTTCTGTACCCGATGGGTGTAGGCAAGAAAGGGACAACGATGGCAGTCCTGGCCCAACTCTACTGTCAAGGTTTCCTATACCGGAAGTAACTTGCAGAGAGAAAGGGTTCCGTAGTCGATTCGCTCAGGCACAAAAGGGACAACGATTTAGCCCTGGCCCAACTCTACTGTCAGGTTTTCCTACACCGGAAATACACTTGAAGAGAGAAAGGGTTCAGTACCTGATGGGCTCAGGCGCTATTGGGACAAGGACGCTCAGCTCGAGAACGCCTTGCTCTCAAACGCGTGGTGTGAGACTCGAACTTGGACAAGGGGTACACGATGTCGGTGAATGACACCTCGGCTAAGAGGGCGAAGGAGCCAGGGTCCAACTCCTCTGTTGAGTTCTTCCCCTTAAGGAACCAGGCTCATGGATGAGAAACGGTTCAGTACCCAATGGGCACAGGCACAGCACGTCCAATTACACGAGGCAAGTTCATAGACGGTGGAACACCTCGTTCGAGTGAGACGAGAGCAAGAAAATCGTCTGGGCGAAGAGTCTTCACTACGCGTGCCTGGAGACAGATATAGAGGCTGTCACAGGCTAAGGGTAGCGCACCCGAATTGTCAAGGCATGCCGAAATCGGATGTGCTAGGCCTACAAGGCGCATAACGGTGGCACAACGTAATCACGCTCCCGGCGGAAATCGCACGGATATCCGTGATGGTTACAATGGAGCGAACGAAAAACAAACAAACTGTCATAGGTACCACTATAATGAAGCAGTTCTGAAAGATTACCATCTGAATAGAGTAATCCCTTAAATACCCAGAAAAGTTGCTAAGCCTTGATGTGCCAAGAGAAAGACTAAAACGAAATAAATAATTCATCACCAGAACTAAATTTCAATTATAAACGACGGATGCAACAAAATAATACATATCAGAAGTCGTTTGTTGTAGTGTTATGTTTATGTTTGCTGTCTAGTACACAATATTTTTCGCCGTGTTTTTGTGTGCGCTTACTTCTATTAATCTTTTCTCTAAAACATCCTGATTCCCAAAGTCCTCTTAGGGCAGTGTTTCCCAACCGTTTTTTTTTTTACCACGCCCCACCTAAGTCTTTCTAAAATTTGGATGCCCTCATATGTAACATATACACATGTTTTATATTCAAAAATTGAATTATTCCCTAAATGATATATACTTAAAATTTTTTTCGAATTGCGACAACCGGCCTTGATAATCAAATCGCCGCCCCCCCCCCCTGAGGAGACAGGGCCCTACATTGAGATACGTTGTCTTAGGGTCAACATTAATTCTTCTGTTTCCTTCCCAAAGCTATTTTCAGGGCCTCAAGTCACCTAGACGATAATTACAGCTTGTCCTATTCTAGCCAAAACTAAGAATCTCAACCATTTCTTTCATTTCCTTTGGTCTTTCTATGGTCTTTTTGCTTTTCTCATGACTTTTAGTCCGTCGCAGGACGTTTATTCCTTCTCAGGATGTTAGTACTTCTCAGGACTTACTCTTTTGCATGACTTCTCGACTTCTCTTCGAGACGCTAAAAGAGAGGAATGCTCACCACAGAACACTATGGATTTAATTTTGCAATAATTGCTGTCATCATCATCATTAAGTGCCGTCTCCGCAACGAAGGTTGGCTGCAACGTATCTCCAACATCTCCTGTCTCTTGTCTTGGTGGTGCACTCTGCTAGACTGTAACCTACCCATCGTGTGATGTTACTCTCCCACTTGTATCTCTGCCTACCTCTTGCTCGCTTCCCTTGGACTTTGCCCTCAAGTAAGGTCTTCAATAATGTGTTATGTCTTTTGATGTGTCCAAAGTATTTTATTTGCCTGATCTTTATTTCTCTTAGTAGTTATTTCTTCATATTAAGTGTCTTTAGCACCTCTTTATTTGTTTTCTTCTCTTTCCATGATGTTCTCCCTATTCTTCTATATACCCACATCTCAAAGGCATCAATTTTGTCTTCTAATTGTTTATTTAGTGTCCATGTTTCTGAGCCATACATTAATATGGAATAGATGTAGCATTTTATAATTCTCAGTTTTAACTTGTTTGTAATTTGTTTGTAATTGCTGTCACAGTTTTTTAATTGTTCGACACCAAAAAGTCATTCCTAGATAAAAGCCACCACTGGCCGATATAATCAACACATACTTCGATCTTAGGTTGAAACGGTAGTTCCTCGGCAAGAGGCTTTAAGGCCCCATTTAAAACAACAATATAATAAGTGTGATGAAATAAAATTTGGGGTTTTTCCTGGTGTTCCCGTTTAGTTTTTCGCTTTGTGCTCAAAAGATTACAGGCTTGAATCCCGATCGCGATGTCTCGTTCATAAAGTGTTTTTTTTTTCGAAGATTCCAGTGGATTGTGGCTTGAAGATGCGGAGTTAAATATTTTTAGTGTTACTCTCGTCAACCGGCGTTTCGCTTTTTTGAGAGAAACGCAGTACTTGTGGAGTATTCTGGGTACGATGAAGTCAATCCTCTACACGAGAAAGAAAAAAAAAGAAGTGAAGAAATTAATAATGGAGATGAGGTAAACTAAACTGAAACATATAATACTGAACGAATAGTTACAAAGTCGAATAACATAATACGGTAGACGCTGACAATGATAATGAAGAAGATACGGTATTATAGAACTCTATAGCAGTGAAGACAAATGTTCAAAACTAACAATTGTAAGTAGGAATGCAGTAAAATTGGGCATGGTATGTAGATGAATGACGACATGATTCCATGTCAAAAAACAAAACTACTGGGTACAATCGATGGTGGAAGAAATCTAGATAGAAAAGCAATGTATAGACAGACAACATAATGTACTGCGCAGGTCTGAATTTTCATCATTTTTCATGAATACAAGAACTAAAAGTGCAGGTAGCGAACCCCAACGCATGGATAATCAAAACATCTGCCCTATGTGCCGTCGTGGCACGAAAGAAACAAACTAAGATCCGCATCGCTGAAGACACAAATCGTTGTAGGATTATGTTTGTTTATACATTCAATGGTGTATACCTACAATCATGAGGGGTTAATGCCATTCTGAAATATGAATGGAAAAAGATAACACAACAAATAATAACTTGAGCGAAGAAAATCATGATGTGATAAATACAACAGCAGAGAACAATAAATAAAGAAACACAACGTGTACAGAACGTTCATCTTGGTTATTGAATCAACTTGATAGCACTCCCAGAAATCACATAACTCATTGGTTATTGAATCGACTTGATAGCACTCCGAGAAATCACATAACACATTGGTTATTGAATCGACTTGATAGCACTCCGAGAAATCACATAACACATTGGTTATTGAATCGACTTGATAGCACTCCGAGAAATCACATAACACATTGGTTATTGAATCGACTTGAAATCACATAACACATTGGTTATTGAATCGACTTGATAGCACTCCGAGAAATCACAGAACTCATTCACGACTAGCAGATTTCCAAGATGTACAGGATCATGCTTCATGTGCGCCTCTTGTTATGTATAACTCGTACCCTGTTTGCAGGTTTTATTTTTACTGTCAATACAGATCTTTGATGATAATTTCCAATTGGCATGACAGGATCGCGGAGCCGTTGTTTCCTCATCAAACAAGTTATTCAGCAACATCAGTATGCCTATTTATGCAAGAATACTTTATACACCGGAAGCATGATTCCTTATTCATGAAGCCGTTACTAAGCAACCTTAGTCAAGAAGTCGAGACTAAGCAACCATAGTACTCAACCGTATTCAAGAAGGTGCTACTAAGCAGCTGCAGTAAGTTCCCATACTCAGGAAAATGTTACTAAGCAACCCCATAATGCTCTCTAATCCAGAAAAAACGTAACTAGGCTATGGCGGCATGATTCCTTACTCAGCACACCGTTACAAAGCAACCATAGCATGATGTTATCCAACCAAAATGTACAAGTAAAAACGATAAATGTTGCTTGATTACATTACGGTAGCCACACAAAAATGACTGAATACTGAGATGCTAGAAAAGATGTCGCATTGTGAAAAAAGGAGGCGGTACACTAAGTGCTAATTGTCATCCACACTTTAGGTACAGACCAGAATCTTTAATAAATTGAACCGAACACAGCACGGACGGTGGATTAAGAAGTGTTAATCCGGTAGCGTCTTGGGATGACCATGTGTTAGATATATATATATATATATATAGGGTTCTAGACTTGCACTAGCTAGTGCTGAGATAGTTTTCGCAAGGGGATATTGAGGAAAATAATGTAGTGATAGACACTTACAAGAAAACAAACAAGAGAGAAAGCTTACCATGTGTAAAATGAGATGTCTCAGAAAAGCAGCAAACAGAATAAGAAGATATCATGCAAGGAATAAAGAGATTAAAAGAACTGTAGGGAAAACATCTGTGGTCAAATATATTGAAAAACAGAGACTGAAATGGTTCTGTCTCTTAGTGAGAATAAACCCTTATTGGCCAGCGGCAAGAGCAATCAGCATTAATATGGGAACAGCAAGACACAGAGGAAAACAAAGAAGATGGTATATTGAAAGGGTTACAATCATTCTGAGACGCCACAGTATTACTGCATATCAAGCGACCAAACGTGTCATAGTCCGAAAACCGATCGTTATTCAATCCTGGGAAACCTTGTAGTAGAAGCAGAGAAAGACAATAGCTAGGCGTATTGATGTTGTAAGGTCAATCACGTGGTGGTGATGTTGACAAAAATGTTGCTATGTTGTGATATATGGGAATATGAGTGTAATTGTGATATGATTGTAGTAGCTGTGGATATTAATGGTGGGAATATGAATATGATTGTGATATGATTGTAGTAGCTGTGGATATTAATGATGGGAATATGAATATGATTGTGATATGATTGTGGCAGAGATGTTGATGTGGTAAGTTATACCAGTAGTTGAGATATTTTACTACTCGTGGTTGGAGTAGGGAGATGGTTGGTGAAGGGTTTCTGGCAATAGAGATGATTATAGTAGTGAAGTGTTTATGGTTGCGAAGTGGCTGTGGTAGTGAAGTGTTTATAGTGGTTAGGTGGTTGTGGTAGTGAAGTGTTTATAGTTGTTAGGTGGTTGTGGTAGAGAAGAGTTTATGATAGTGAGGTGATTGTAGAAGGGAATTATTTATGGTAGCGAGGTGATTGTGGTAGTGAAGGGGTTATGGTTGTGACATGGTTTTAGTAGTGGTGAAGGGGTTATGGTAGTGACATGGTTGTGGTAGTGGTGAAGGGTTTATGGTAGTAACATGGTTTTGGTAGTGGTGAAGGGTTTATTGTAGTGACATGGTTGTGGTAGTGGTGAAGGTTTATGTTAGTGACATGGTTGTAGTAGTGGTGAAGGGGTTATGGTAGTGACATGGTTGCAGTAGTGGTGAAGGGTTTATGGTAGTGACATGGTTGCAGTAGTGGTGAAGGGTTTATTGTAGTGACATGGTTGTGGTAGTGGTGAAGGGTTTATGGTAGTAACATGGTTTTGGTAGTGGTGAAGTGGTTATGGTAGTGACATGATTGTGGTAGTGGTGAAGGGTTTATGGCAGTGACATGGTTGCAGTAGTGGTGAAGGGTTTATTGTAGTGACATGGTTGTAGTAGTGGTGAAGGGATTATGTTAGTGACATGGTTGTAGTAGTGGTGAAGTGTTTATGGTATTTAGGTGGCTCTAGAAATGAAAGTTTATGGTAATTATGTTTTTGTAGACGTAAATGGTTTATAGTAGTTAGCTAATTGCTGTAGTGAATGGTTGATGGTATTGAGGTGATTGTGGAAGTGAACCGTATATGGTAGGGGATTACCATTATTGATTTGTAATGTAGTACATTATAAGATTGCTCAAGCATATGGTGATATACTGAAGCAAATTCAGATTATGCAGTGAGTGCAGTTCTAGGAGACACACCTATCGCTGCAATGATATTTCTTTTAGACCTACCCAACATCATAATAATCTATCAACTGGCTCATGCGAAAGAAAATCTTCAAAGTTGCTAACCATCACCATCACAGATTACGCCAGCCTCTATACAGCCAAATATGAAGGAGCATACATAGAGAAATGTCGGACATGGCAGAAGTAGAAGATAATCTACTCAGTCTGTAAGCTCGAACAAATAGAATGAGACTGTATGGATGGAAGCCAGCAAAGACAGAAAGTCTGAGAAATGTTGTGATACATACGGGCCTCTACATATGTTCACAGGGACTAAATAGACTTTCTTGTAAACGGTGGTTATCAAGATGCGATGCCAGGATATCACACCTATAGCTGGTAAAAATGTATAAAACTAGTATAGTGCGTTCCAAGCCCTACTACAGAATATTCCTTTCTCGTAAAGTCTCACTTAACATGTCAATTTGTTTTCGTACTTTTTTTTATTAGCTTGCGGTACAAAATAAACGAAAAGTGACCACCCATTCGTCGCAACAGCCACGATAAATTACGATGTGGGATCAGCACGCAGAACTATTATGGAGAAGACTCGATACATGTGTACGAGGTATTCCGGTTATTTTCGGTAATAATCGACTCTTTATGTGACGTCGTATTTAGTCATTTTGTAATACACATGTATGTGTACACAGCTAGGAACGGAGTATTGTGAATAGGATGACACCAGGCTAGATGGAATGACCCAAGCTCTCTTTCAGCAGTATGAAATACAAGGTATACTCATTTACACAGGTGACTCAGTTATAAGAGAAATAAACACGCATGGATGGGGCTTCATTACCTACACAAATGGTAAGAAAAGGAGTGAAGATATCTACTGCTTGTACCACAACAACATCGAGTATGAAAATTTAGATAGAGGCGTTGACAGCGGTTCTTATTTGAATAATGATCTAACCAAGATCAACCACATTTGTTCTATCAGACTGCGAGAGTATGCTGCAGCAAGATAGGCAAGTGTATATTACCAACTGAGTCTCTCTTCTCAATGTATTATATGGATGTGTTATCCATGTTATGTAGGAATCAGAGAGAGCTGATATATTGCTGAGTAACGTTATAGTAAATGGTACAGTGATACAAAAGAACAACGCAGAGTTACTTAGGATAGTCAAGGATACATTACAAATCGACAAAGAAGAGGTAGAAAAAAAGACAATATGCATGCTCAGTGAAATATAGAAATGGTAATCAGAGAATAAGGGGGAACAGGCGTCCTCTTTGGAAGGATCCGAAGAAACCAAAATCAAACCTCCACCAGGACGAAAGAAGACACTTATGATAATTCTCCAGGTGTCGTAATAGTGGAGTCTAGTAAAGAATCAAGTCCATCATATCACAGATAATATCAATAATAATAAAAGTAAGATCCATTATTGTACATGCTCGTAAGGATGCCACCACACTAGAGACATTAAGTAAGAAAAATCTCCAAACATCTACGTCATGTGCACCTGCACTGTGATGAGTACAAATAAAACAGCATGGGCCATTTCTTGACGTTCTAAACCGATTGTTTTCTCTGACCACCTCCACTCATTCGACTCTATACTATTCGATGTAAAACAGTTTTAATAAGTTCAGTAGAACGTTCATTTATATCTCAATAAATATATTTATTTCATGTCCAACAAAGTGATTTATAAAGCACGGCCTTAGAACGTAAAATCAAAGCGTGAATATTCCTTCAATGGCTACATCTATTGCCATGTAAAATATACATTCATTTATTGTCTTGTAAGAATATAACTATCATCAAACGCTATGTTACTGAAAGACAATCACGGGTGTATTTGATGTATGGTGTGCTATAATATATAGTAAATGTCACATAAATACAAAATGCACATTTAGTCAATCCCTCATAAACCTTACACAAACCTAAGTAAATCCCAAAATAAAAATTACGTGACGCTTTCTCGTCGTAGCGGATGGCGACAGTTTGAGCGTAAAATGAAAATGGCAAAGTGACATAAAGCATTCATAACTGACAAGTAATTTCCGTATAGGGAAGATTTGAAGATTTCTCTGTCGACCTATCAGACCAATCACTATGCAACAGTAAACGTTCAGTAGATGACATGCGGATATAGTGAGGGTTTTCTCTTGTGGAATACCTGTATAATTTCATCTGTAAAATTATTTCCCTTTATTGGAAAACATTCTGAGAATCCAGCATTTCACATCACATTGGTGGAGAAGATCTAGAATTTCACATCACATTGGGGGAGGAGATGAGATCCAGCATTACCATTGTTCTGTATGACAACGTGTGCGTGGTGCGTCGGCTATGAACAGGGGGCACATGGGCTGTGATGAAAAGCAAGTCTATGCGGAATGTTAAAATTCTTTGGAAGAGTCAATAATTAGGCAAACATATTAGTCCCGCATATTTTGTAGAGCCCCCCCCATTGCATGGCAGGGAATGCATATTTAGCTGGACCATCTATCCCAGTGACTGGCGCAGACATTTGTTGCTTTACACTTTTAGCAGAAACGGATGTTTGACAGTTTGGCTGAAGTTCATGACTCTAACCCTGAATGTCGAGAAAATCTAAAAGTGTCACAAACCCGCTATAGGATATACTCTCTGATTAGGAGACTCGTTCTGGAAACAAACATTACACAGTGTTGAGAGATGGAGTTTTCTGAGTATGAACTACGGCTGTGGATAAACAACCCTATTGCACATAGGTCGTAAGAACCAAACGTTCATAGTTCATGGGGCTAGAAATAACAAAGAGCAACAACAAAACATGAAATGTAAATAAATAACACTGAGAAATCTCAAGTATATCAAATATAAATTCGAATAATCTTTATAGATGCATCTTGTTAGCCTTCCATAAACCATCAAGAATATTACACATAAATTTGACTGTGTTGACGTCCCATAAATCTCACGTATACAAAACACTTCAATTGTAGGCGCTTCTCTGTTCATGTGTTGAGGGGGCCATGAAAAGGAGCAAATAATTCTGAGAGTATAATACTGCTACCTGTCATGTATGTGACAAGAAGAGATTACGGGGGTTCCTGAGGGTTGGAAAGTGCCACATCCGATAGATGGATGGATCGATGTGCTCCAAAGCCATGCTCAAAATGATGCAGCTATTGCTGGTGCCATGTTGTAAACTATGATACAACGCATGCCTTTCTCTAAATTACATCCTCTTAGTATGCTTGCATTTATCTGTCTCGAGTGTACTACTACTTGCACTCTATTACTGTGCCATCGTCGCAGTTGTCATTGCTATTTAAAGATGAGAGATGAACACAGAAGAAGAAGCATCTACTTGACCTCATTAAATCTCACGTATATCACAAACACATTTCAAAATACATATTTTACTAAAGTGACTATGCCCTTGGACTTTGGAAACCAAAACATGCACTGGATTACAATATCAGGGTTGAAGCTAAATGTATGGATTTGACCTTGAATTGTTTACGTTTATTTCGTGCATAATGTTTCGGTGTCAGATAATTCCTCTCTTGTAATTAGACGGTCCATTGTTTAGGTGGCTGGGGCTACTTTCCCTGTTCTCATATACGAGTTGTTTTCACTGTAACTCAACTCTAAAGTTTGAACGTACAATGTTTTGGGGTTAAGGGTGGTATAAGATTTGAGACGGTTTACATATTATGTAATACCTTCTTTGATAAGGTTTTATCACTTTATAACTCTTCTACAGTGGTTATCTTCTTTATTTGTTATTTTCTTTGTTGATGCTATGGTTGGCGGTTCATTTTCTTCCTTCTCTGTATAGTGTTTCCAAATCTGGAATGTATGTGATATTCTAAGTATTTCCTATGTTCGTTGTGCGACTGTGAGCTAAAACAGACTGGTCCCATCGGAGACCTTAACTACGTTTTAGCTTCCACAAAAAGTAATCTGTACAAATATATATCTTTAATAACAATCTTCTTTCATGGACATAAATTACGTGACAGTATTTATGGTCACAGGAAAGGAGGTAGTTGATTCCCTGGCTATAGGTTGGCCGCCTATTGTTTCTAATATCAAATCAGAGGGTTTTCCCCAACTATCTGACTGAACCAATTATCACTAAAAAATAGTTCAACAATTTGATTGACCGTCACTATAAACCTATTATGTAAGTCAATAGTTCGCTGTTGTCGAGATTAATTATATGATTGGTCCGGTTATCCAAATAAGATGGAACATCTTGTTGGTGTTGGTGGTGACATTTATAACGTAGTGTTCACTTTTCATAAAATTGGCTTATCCATTGATCCATTTAACAATTTAACAAGGGGTGTAACTTTGATAACGTAGTTTTCACAGTTTAAGCCATTCCATTGGCTTGAAAACTAACATCTCGCACGCCCGAAGACGATTGCTCCCAAGGTAATGTTGACTGGCTGAGTCTTCAAGAAAAGGCAGCAGGTTCATCCAAGTTCAATGTCTCCGACTGGTTGTATCCCAAAACAGGCTTCTAAAGTTGAGTAGCACTTCACACTCTGTAAATAAGACTTCAAAAAGGTAGGAACTCTGGAACTCCGGTAAGACTTCATACAAATACATGGCAATTTCAATCGACAACGCGTCCAATAACTCCTCCGTGAATTTAGCTCTCCTTTTGGTCACTGAACAGACACCAAAAAAAAAAAACAACACATTCTATAACACCGGACAATCATTTACGTTGGAGACATCTAGCAACCTCTCTGAAGCTTAATTAATGACTAAACGAACTCTTTGGTGATGAGTAATACACACACACAATATTTCCAATGATCTGTTGGAGTGAGCTTCTCACTTTCCCTACTTCTGTTTTAAGTCGAAAATTTCGTAGGAGAAATATTTCAATATCTTGAATTGCATCACTCTGTTTGACCTCTCTCTTGGCCAAACCATCAAAACATTTCATATTTTGGAACAATTATATTCTTTCAGAAGCAATTTCATCAAAGGTGAACCATACCTGGTGTCACGTTCTCGACGACCTACACAAATATCTGACTAATGTATTAAAATTCTATAAACAGATTACTAACCTTTGTATGATATTTTACTTCTAACATATAATCTTGTATAACAACCTATGCATATTCACTCCTAATTCTAATTTTATATCTATAATACTGGAATTTCCAATATTCACTCTAACACTTGACAATAATATAAAGAGCTCCTAACAAATCGAACATGCGACAAATTTTCCCGATATTACGTAGTACATCTTGCACTTAGACTATCTTCTTGACAAAACTATAGAGTTAGAGGAACCATGCCCTGCTTCATGGACAGTTCCCCGGTTAATCCTTCGCTACATGACTGAGCTATTACTTAGTTGCTGTCGTATGAACGACTAACCACTCAAGATTTATTACAATCCGTTTTGTTCACGTTTTTGGACGTATTTTTGTAATCTCAATCTTGCTGAATAATCATTTGTGTTCACGCTTTTGTCCGCAAATAATATCCACCTACTCTAATTTTACTCTAATTTTCGACATCCAAGTTTGTCTACAATCTTTACCAGAATATTATATTATATACTCATCCTATCTTTAACTGTCTTGAGCAATACTGTATTCTCCCCTACAATTCTGATGTTTCGGTCACTGCTGGTTGATTATTCACGCTAACTCCGTAAATAACACTGTCACGCCAACACTTACTGTTATTTTCTTAAGTTGTCTAATTTTTCCATAATTTCTTTTTAAAAGTACTACCTAAGTAAAATAAAGGACCGCTGATATTAGTATTATCCTTCGCCAATTTTCCTTGTCCGACTCCCGGCAAGCCCGACAGTCTGTCACAATAGTATAGAATACTAACATTGATTAATGAACATCAATCAATAATAAGACGAACGAATGCAGAAGCATCCGTGAAACATGTTTGGAAACACACTGAGAACGTAGAAGACTAGACTTTCTACATATTGTTATCAAGTAAAATCTATGTGAAAAGGGGTAGCGAAGAGTTATATAATCATGAGGGTGAAATTTGGATAGCGAAGCGTCTGCGGTTAGAGTAATGTGGAATGAATTAATATGCCTTCCTCAAGACATATTTGGATGGTAGTTCTTGGATGCTTTATGCTTGAGATGTTGATAAGCGAAGAAGAAAAAAGGAACATAAGAAAAAAATGAACATAAGACTGCTGTATAAAAATATTTACAGTGATGTCAATCTTACAGAGCTATAAAGTAGACAATCCATATTTTAGAATATACTTCACATACGCCATAATTAAACCTTCTATACATCTTAATCACACCTCACCTTCAACGTGGTAACGACAAGAGTTTTGTTGCCAAATGGGTTTCCATACATGTGATTCTCTCCATGAGTGATATTTATACCAGAGGAAACCTTCCACTCTCCAGCCTGTACATATAGAATATGAATAACAATTAATCACAGTATGTACTAACAGTATGTTCCATGTCCCTAGTTCAAGAATACATGTTCTCTAACAACAAACTAGTAACAACATTAGAACTAAATTATACAAAAGTGAGAGCATCAGAACTAACACATACAATAGTGCCAACATAGGAACTAATAAATACAATTGTGTCAATAACAGAACTAACATATACAATAGTTACACTATCAGAATTAACATATACAAATGTTAGAACATCAGAACTAACATATAAAATAGTAACAACACTAGAACTAATATGCGAAATTCTTCTTCTGCGTTCGTTTTCAAACTCCTGCAGATCATCAGGATGTAGTCCGGAGAACGGAATGCGTTGAGTAATGGTTTACATCATTGCTGCGATATCTGCGCCTTTCGGCCTGACAACAGGAAGAAGAATAATATGCGAAATAGTAATAGAAACAGAATTAATATACAAAATAGTGAGAACATAATAACGAACATACACCATAAGAACAGCATCAAACTACCATAAAGAATAATGACGTATCAGACCTAACATACACGATATTGAGAGCATCAGAACTAACATACATAATAGTTACATCATCAGAACTAACATACGTATAGGAGGAACGCCGGAAAATTGGAAAAAAAACACATCAGAACCAACATACAACATAGTAGCAACATGACAATAAAATTACAACATAGTGACAACGTCAGAAATATCATACAACATTGTAAGGCACCATCATTAACATATAAAATAGTAACTACATCACAAATAAGATATAAACGACTAACTGTATCAGAACTAACATACACAATAGGGAAAACATCCGTACTAACATCATAGTAACAACATCAGACCAAATATACACATTATCAGGGCCGGCCCTAACAAATGCGGGGCCCAATGCGAAACGGATTGCGCGGGGCCCAGTCTGGGTAGGGAAGAGGATAATAAAATAAAGTCTAATATGAATTTATAGGTCCATGAAGTGCGGGGCCCACTGCGGTCGCATAGGTTGCAATGGCCTAAGACCGGCCCTGCATATTATTAACACAATCATAACTAACATACACAATAGTGAGAACAGAATAACTAATGTCAAAATAGTGAGGCTATCAGAACTAACATACGACATACTGACAGCATCATAACTAACGTACATAACAGGGAGAAAAACATATGCAAAATAATGAGAACATCAGAACTACCATACCACATAGTAACACCATCAGAACTACCATACCACATAGTAACACCATCAGAACTACCATACCACATAGTAACACCATCAGAACTACCATACCACATAGTAACACCATCAGAACTACCATACCACATAGTAACACCATCATAACTACCATACCATATAGTAACACCATCAGAACTACCATACCACATAGTAATACCATCAGAACTACCATACCACATAGTAACACCATCAGAACTACCATAACACATAGTAACACCATCATAATTACCATACCACATAGTAACACCATCAGAACTACCATACCACATAGTAACACCATCAGAACTACCATACCACATAGTAACACCATCAGAACTACCATACCTCATAGTAACACCATCAGAACTACCATACCACATAGTAACACCATCAGAACTACCATACCACATAGTAACACCATCAGAACTACCATACCTCATAGTAACACCATCATAACTACCATACCACATAGTAACACGATCATAACTACCATACCACATAGTAACACCATCAGAACTACCATACCACATAGTAACACCATCAGAACTGTCATACCACATAGTAACACCATCAGAAAAAAACATTCAAATTTATCAAAATCATAACTAAAATACAAAATAGTGAGATCAAGAGAGATATCACCATAAATAGTAACAAGAAAAGAACTAACATACACACTAGTAACGTATCAGAGCTAGCATACACGATTGTATGCAATTTTTGGATTGTAAAATGACAACTAGTATTATTATTGAGGTAATGTCCACCACATGTTTGTAGAAGACGATGTCCATTGCCGTTGCATTAACCGACTCCACATTTCACGATTACACCATTGCAGGAGATATTGTCTGTACCCACACTTGTATTACAATTTGCAAGTAAAATAAGCTAACCAGCCTTTGGAACTGTAGTGATAACTGCATATATCTCATCATAGAACATATTTTTAATTTCTTCAGCGTTGGCGTAGCGATTGCTGCAGATTTCTTACCAAAGAGCAGGGGGACTTGTGTCGTCATTAGTCGATCATTTATTGCCTTTGATGGACCTGATAGTTTGACAAGGAGAAACTGCTGCTTCACGTATATCCTCATTTTCTCTTCCGCTCCCAAAACATGTAGAATGTACACATCTTTCGCAGACCTGACCGACACTAGTAAGTCCTGTTTCACTCATAGCTGTAATGCCAATATTGTGCTGTGATAGCTCTCTCCCAATCAGTTTCGTTTATCTGACAGTTCTATCTCTGTTAGAGTGATTATCGAGACGTATGCTCACATTCCATGCACATAAAGTCAGCGGGGACTCCTTTCCCCCTCGAGTGTATGTTCAAGTATGTGAAAATGACTCGCAATGAGGTTATTGATTTAAGTGAGGAAGAGTTGTGCAAAGTATTCACCTCACTTTTTTTGTCATATTTCATTTTTAAAAAGTGGAAAGTATACTTATATGTATGCTTACGTGCATAAAACATTTGTATATATACCAATACCTAAGGATGTGGATTGTACAGAATACAAAACAATCAGTTTGAAGAGCTACATAACCAATATATTATTAGATATAAAACATAAAGGAATGAAAAACAAGATAGACAGACGTAGATGAAAAAACAGTTTCGTCTTATTAAAGAAAAGAAAAATGATAATCAATTAGTTTCAAATTTAGTTTTAGTGTATAAATATACAGAAGTCTAAAGATTGACATTTGATTAATAGAATGCACCAAGTTTTTTCACAGAGTCGAACATCAAACACTAATGGATACTGTCTAATCTGTCTAACTAATCTGTCTGTCTGCCTGCCTGCCGATCTGATGTCTGCCTGTCTATCTTATCGTATCGTATCTTATCTCATCTTATCTCATCTCATCTCTTCTCTATCTCTTCTCTATATATTCTCTATCTCTTCTCTATCTCTTCTCTATCTCTTTTCTATCTCTTCTCATCTCTTCTCATCTCTTCTCATCTCTTATCATGCTCTTCTCTAGCTCTTCTCTAGCACTTCTCTATCTCTTCTCTATCTTCTCTATCTCTTCTCTATCTCTTCTCTATCTCTTCTCTATCTATCTATCTATCTATCTATCTATCTATCTATCTATCTATCTATCTATCTATCTATCTATCTATCTATCTATCTATCTATCTATCTATCTATCTATCTATCTATCTATCTTCTATCTATCTATCTATCTATCTATCTATCTATCTATCTATCTATCTATCTATCTATCTATCTATCTATCTATCTATCTATCTATCTATCTATCTATCTATCTATCTATCTATCTATCTATCTATCTATCTATCTATCTATCTATCTATCTATCTATCTATCTATCTATCTATCTATCTATCTATCTATCTATCTATCTATCTATCTATCTATCTATCTATCTATCTATCTATCTATCTATCTATCTATCTATCTATCTATCTATCTATCTATCTATCTATCTATCTATCTATCTATCTATCTATCTATCTATCTATCTATCTATCTATCTATCTATCTATCTATCTATCTATCTATCTATCTATCTATCTATCTATCTATCTATCTATCTATGCATACGCTGTCGCCCTTATTTGCTTTGCGACGCCTTGGGTGGAGGAGATCTCTGGAGACGGCCTGCGTGCGCTGCTTGTAAGCCTGTTCCTGCGGCATCTTTGATTTGTATGATCCATCTTTTACATTGTCTGTTTCTGACTTTATTTTATAGCGGTTATGTCTATGTGACATTGTCTCTGTTGTTTTATGTGTCTCCTTCTGTTAGCTAAATGGAAAGATAGCATCCGTGCAGCTTTTGTTCTTACTTAAGCCCATTTTGGTGTTTTTAAGTTATTGTTCAATTTATAATCGTAATCGTTGTTCTAATATTTTGTTAAAAATTGTTCATGTGTGTCTTAGTAAGGATATCACTCTGTATGTTGTGCAATCTCTCTTACTGCCTTTTTTTGTCCTATATGGGAATGGTTGTTGTGCAATCTCTCTTACTGCCTTTTTTCTCCCATATGGGAATGGTTGTCGCGTTTCTCCATTCTTCTGCTGTTTCTGTTTCTTCCATATTACTTTGAAAAGTTTGTGTAGTCATTTTTCCCGCTCTCTTCTGCTGCCGTGATAAGTTCTGTTTGTATGTTATCAGAGCCTGCTGCTTTGTTTATTGGTGCGTTGTTTATTGCATTTTCTATTTCCAATAGTAGTATATTTGGTTCTAGGTATGCTGCTGTTGTTTTTATTGTTGTGGCTTCTTCTCCTTCTTTTAGGTATAGTAGTTCCTTGAACTATCGTTGCCATCTTTCCATTATTTGCTTCGGTTCGTGTGGTGCATTACCGTTATAGTCATTTATTATTTTTATTTATTCATATATACCGTCATTGTTTCTCATGTTCTTAATTTTCTTGTAGGACCTCTTTTGTGCATTTTTATAATCTGCATTGAGCATGTTTCCATATTCTTACCATGAGTTGATATTGGCCTTTTCAATGACTAATTGAATGTCTCCAAGAAATAGGCTTAGATAGAACAGCCATGAGATTCATTAAAAATATTTTTTTGATAATAAATTGCACCAATAACGTGCGAGTTGCTGTTTAACATACATTGAAACAGAAATAGGAGTAAGGTAAGGATGTATTTTATCATCAAGATTATTTAACATCTACACAGCAATTATATAACCAGATAGAAGAACTGACAGGGCCCAAGATAAGCGATAGAATAATAACAAATATAGGATATGTAGTCGACACTGTCCTTTAAGGGGGATGTGTACATGTGCGAAACGATGAATAGATCGAGCGAGTAGAGAAATCAAGTAGAGAATATGAACTAGATATTAACATCATGAAAACAAAATGGATGATAATCAAGCAAAACCAAAGAGCAGCAATCGCTGAATATATTTTTTAAAACATAGAAAGATAATGAAAGAATTAGACTGGAACACATAATCACAATTGATGGTATATGTGAAGAAGATGTCAAAAGAAGAATAAGAATCTCTAAAAGAAATTTATATGACATGAGAAAACAATGACATTAGGGAGTAATGATATGAGGAAATAATGACATGAGGAAACCACCTACATTCCCCGGTTAATTCTTCGCTACGTGGCTGAGCCGTTACTTAGTTGCTGACGAATGAACGACTCATCACTCAAGATTGATTACAATCCGTTGTGCTATATTCAAGGTAGCAGTTATTGTGGCAATTTTTATTCAATTCACGAGGAAACCATGACATTAATTAGGAAATAAAGGCATGAGGAAACAATGACGTGAGAAAACAATGACCTGAAAAAGAACTACTAATATCCAACCAAACTAGAATGATAATTTTAGAATGCGATATCAATGCTACCTTAATATATTGCATAGAAACATGCATAGGACCTAATGAAAAAAAAACCTGAAAATATCATTGAGGCCTTTGAGATTTAGGTACATAAAAATATGTGTAGAACGTTATGGAAAGTTAAAAAAAAAATGATCAAATAGACTTTGAGAATTAAAACAGAAAAAAGGAAATAAAACAAATAAAATATTCTGGACATAGTAAATGACTTGAAACCTTGTTGAAGACACTGCGTGAGGGTAGGGTTGAGTTGCAGTGATAACGTTCGCTCTCTGATAACCAACACGAGAGTTCGTGTGATTTCAGCAAGTAAGCGTGAAATACTCATCTTCCACATGCTGTTCTTCCCTCGGATTCGATGATGACCATTCAGATCAACTAGAATGATGATGAAGATGACAACGTCTGCAGTGAGCCGACTGTGACTAATGAGTCATATGCGTGCTTGGAATTGTCTATCACACTCTGGGAATTTGTGGGAGGGGTCTTTGGGTCATTGACCAGTTCCTGCCCTTCTTCTAGCGCGTTTTTGTTGCGCTTCAGTGTGTCTGAGGTTATCTGCAGCCGTTGCACCACTCTTGATTCTACGACGCCAGTCGGATCTTTCCTGTGCAAGATTCTCCCATGAATATGTATTCATTTTTAAGTTAATCAATGATGTTTTAAGAGTATTTTAAAACATTTCTTCTGTCCTCCTGCCTAGCGGAGAGAGTCGGGGATTCTCTACGTAACAACTTCTTTTGTAGACGATGTTCTTTCATGCAGACCATGTGTGCGTCTGCATGTCTGCGCCTTCATCAACATTGTATGTATGCTTAAAGACGTATATCTCATTAACACTTCACTGTCTGGTACTCTATCCCTGTATGCAAACACGATTCCCTGTCAAAAACAATACTCCAGGGAACCGTCGAAGGGGAGTAAAGTAGATGAAGGCAAAAAAAGACATGGACAGACAACATCAAGGAGTGGACAGTACAGTATTTTCCCTCACTCATCTGCATCGCTTAAATTAGAGATTGCTAGAGGACTATATATGCTAATGCATCAAACGTGGTACCCCTACGACCCTGATGGATTACGAGTTTATAGATATAGATATAGTTTATCCTTCTACTGGATGTTGACTGTATTACACAGGCACGTGGAAGTGGCTGAGTCTTCTATCGGGTCTGACATATACTGTCCAAGTTTCATATCTATTAGGAGTGATAATATTGCTGCTGCCATGTAAACTATGCGTCTGGTGGTATTTGCTTGTCTTCTCTTCAAACATATTTTTAGTAGTCTTCCAAATGTGGAACTAACTTTCGCTACTATGTTATTTATTTTAATGTCCATGTTTACATCACGTGGAGAGTGCTGCCCAGGGAGATGACACAAACTATTTGAAGCTCTTCTTGAATCCATATATGGGGATATAAGTGTGGTTTGTTTGGTGTGGGTTGAAACATGACTTCTGTTTTCTTTGTATTGATGGTGAAACCAAATTTGTCGCAGACTGCAGCAAATCATCTAACAAATGCTCATCTAACAAATACTCATCTAACAAATCATCTAACAAATCATCTAACAAATAATAATCTAACAAATCATCTAACAAATCATCTAACAAATACTCATCTAACAAATCATCTAACAAATCATCTAACAACTCATCTAACAACTCATCTAACAAATCATCTAACAAATACTCATCTAACAAATCATCTAACAAATAATCTAACAAATACTCATTTAACAAATACTCATCTAACAAATACTCATCTAACAAATCATCTAACAAATTACACATACTCATCTAATAAAACACATACTCATCTAATAAAACACATACTCATCTAACAAAACACATACTCATCTAATAAAACACTTACTCATCTAACAAAACACATACTCATCTAATAAAACACATACTCATCTAATAAAACACATACTCATCTAACAAAACACATACTCATCTAACAAATACTCATCTAACAAATCATCTAACAAATTACACATACTCATCTAATAAAACACATACTCATCTAATAAAACACATACTCATCTAACAAAACACATACTCATCTAATAAAACACATACTCATCTAACAAAACACATACTCATCTAATAAAACACATACTCATCTAATAAAACACATACTCATCTAACAAAACACATACTCATCTAACAAATACTCATCTAACAAATCATCTAACAAATTACACATACTCATCTAACAAATCATCTAACAAAACACATACTCATCTAATAAAACACATCATCATCTAACAGAACACATCATCATCTAACAGAACACATCATCATCTAACAGAACACATCATCATCTAACAGAACACATACTCATCTAACAAATCATCTAACAAATTACACATACTCATCTAACAAATCATCTAACAAATTACACATACTCATCTAACAAAACACATACTCATCTAACAAAACACATCATCATCTAACAAAACACATCATCATCTAACAGAACACATCATCATCTAACAGAACACATCATCATCTAACAAAACACATACTCATCTAACAAAACACATCATCATCTAACAAAACACATACTCATCTAACAAAACACATCATCATCTAACAAAACACATCATCATCTAACAGAACACATCATCATCTAACAAAACACATCATCATCTAACAAAACACATCATCATCTAACAGAACACATCATCATCTAACAAAACACATCATCATCTAACAAAACACATCATCATCTAACAAAACACATACTCATCTAACAAAACACATCATCATCTAACAAAACACATCATCATCTAACAAAACACATCATCATCTAACAAAACACATACTCATCTAACAAAACACATCATCATCTAACAGAACACATCATCATCTAACAGAACACATCATCATCTAACAGAACACATCATCATCTAACAGAACACATCATCATCTAACAGAACACATCATCATCTAACAGAACACATACTCATCTAACAAATCATCTAACAAATTACACATACTCATCTAACAAATCATCTAACAAATTACACATACTCATCTAACAAAACACATCATCATCTAACAAAACACATCATCATCTAACAAAACACATCATCATCTAACAGAACACATCATCATCTAACAAAACACATCATCATCTAACAAATCATCTAACAAATTACACATACTCATCTAACAAATCATCTAACAAATTACACATACTCATCTAACAAAACACATACTCATCTAACAAAACACATCATCATCTAACAAAACACATACTCATCTAACAAAACACATCATCATCTAACAAAACACATCATCATCTAACAAAACACATCATCATCTAACAGAACACATCATCATCTAACAAAACACATCATCATCTAACAAATCATCTAACAAATTACACATACTCATCTAACAAATCATCTAACAAATTACACATACTCATCTAACAAAACACATACTCATCTAACAAAACACATACTCATCTAACAGAACACATCATCATCTAACAGAACACATCATCATCTAACAAATCATCTAACAAATTACACATACTCATCTAACAAATCATCTAACAAATTACACATACTCATCTAACAAATCATCTAACAAATTACACATACTCATCTAACAAAACACATCATCATCTAACAAAACACATCATCATCTAACAGAACACATCATCATCTAACAAAACACATCATCATCTAACAAAACACATCATCATCTAACAAAACACATACTCATCTAACAAAACACATCATCATCTAACAAAACACATCATCATCTAACAAAACACATCATCATCTAACAAAACACATACTCATCTAACAAAACACATCATCATCTAACAGAACACATCATCATCTAACAGAACACATCATCATCTAACAGAACACATCATCATCTAACAGAACACATCATCATCTAACAGAACACATCATCATCTAACAGAACACATACTCATCTAACAAATCATCTAACAAATTACACATACTCATCTAACAAATCATCTAACAAATTACACATACTCATCTAACAAAACACATCATCATCTAACAAAACACATCATCATCTAACAAAACACATCATCATCTAACAGAACACATCATCATCTAACAAAACACATCATCATCTAACAAATCATCTAACAAATTACACATACTCATCTAACAAATCATCTAACAAATTACACATACTCATCTAACAAAACACATACTCATCTAACAAAACACATCATCATCTAACAAAACACATACTCATCTAACAAAACACATCATCATCTAACAAAACACATCATCATCTAACAAAACACATCATCATCTAACAGAACACATCATCATCTAACAAAACACATCATCATCTAACAAATCATCTAACAAATTACACATACTCATCTAACAAATCATCTAACAAATTACACATACTCATCTAACAAAACACATACTCATCTAACAAAACACATACTCATCTAACAGAACACATCATCATCTAACAGAACACATCATCATCTAACAAATCATCTAACAAATTACACATACTCATCTAACAAATCATCTAACAAATTACACATACTCATCTAACAAATCATCTAACAAATTACACATACTCATCTAACAAAACACATCATCATCTAACAAAACACATCATCATCTAACAGAACACATCATCATCTAACAAAACACATCATCATCTAACAAAGCACATACTCATCTAACAAAGCACATACTCATCTAACAAAGCACATACTCATCTAACAAATCATCTAACAAATTACACATACTCATCTAACAAATCATCTAACAAATTACACATACTCATCTAACAAATCATCTAACAAATTACACATACTCATCTAACAAATCATCTAACAAATTACACATACTCATCTAACAAAACACATACTCATCTAACAAAACACATACTCATCTAACAAACTGAAACAGAAATGAGCCGGATCTGCTTTGTGTTCACTGTTTATAATCCACGTGTAGACTAGCTGTCACAACATAATTATTTGAAACATAATTTTTTGTTCTAACAAGTAATATGCAACTTTCAAGCTCAAGAATTTTTTCTATGCCTAAAAAAAAATAAATACAAATGACATCTGCCAGTGTCTAATGGTCAAATTAAATTTGCCGAAAAACCAACCAGAAACAAGATGAGAAACATATTTTCTAATGCAAACAATCATGGATTGCTTTCACAAGCCGATACAATTTTTATTTTAAAAATCGACATTAAATAAATCACTAGTCTATTTTTATGTGTCAATCTGCTTCTGCAAATTGTTATTATCTTCAGATTGTTTCTATCTGTTTAAACAATATATATTTTAAATACTCATCTTCTTGTTCAATTTAGAGATAAAAGATTCTTGATTAAGAACAAGCATCACAACACCGGGGGCATTCCCATATATGCTCTGTTTGCCGTAAATGTGAAAGACATCTAAATGTGTATAAGCTCAGTGTCCCAGTCAGTTGCTGATTACGCGTTCTTCTGATCTTTCCAGAGAGGGAGCACTTTCTCCCATCACCTCTAGTCTCTCCCATTTCTACCATTCTCTTAATATGTATATTGTCTCGTTCGACCTCCTCCTCGTCTACTAGTAGGGTATCATTGACTATTTTAATTAATTCAACCCTGTCTCTTCTTATGTCGGTGCCGTTCACCAAGTTTTTACCAACCAACACATCGGCTCTTTCGTTTCCCCTGACCCCAGCCTGACCAGAACAGTAAATTCATGTAATGCTCTGCGCATTTTTGAGAAGAGTGACCCATTCAGTTCTTATCATACACTTTTCTATCTTGCGCAGCATTTTTTGAGAGTCCGATAGAATCACTGAACTGTTGATGGTTGCGTCGCAGCCAAGGGATAGCTGATGTCACCTCCTCTATTTCCATTATCGTACTCGATGTTGTAGTGGGGTACACAGTTGGCTACTCAGCTAATTTCTTGCCATTTTAGTAGGCCACGAAACCCCAACCACACCTGCTTGTTTTTTGTGTTACTGAACCGTCTGTGTATATTATTGTATCGTGTGGCGT
Source organism: Meghimatium bilineatum (assembly GCA_034231615.1). Lineage (NCBI taxonomy): Eukaryota > Metazoa > Mollusca > Gastropoda > Stylommatophora > Philomycidae > Meghimatium > Meghimatium bilineatum. The sequence continues at coordinate 40,969,058 of CM067311.1, forward strand.
CGAGTGCTGCAGTATGAGTTCTTAGATCATTCCCTCTGTTATGTTGACAGCGCAGTCGTGGAAACCTCTTCCCATCTGTATCACAACTGTTTATCAATAACTTTCTCACTTTGCTAAATGTCACTCATTCACAGCCTCTTCCCACTTCCTCCAGCTCACAAACTCTAAGTAGGGTATCTTCTGCTTCTGTCATCCACGACCTTCTTCTCTTGATACGCCTTCCTTTTGTATTGTCTAGAGATTATCGTGTTATGATATGAGAAACCTCATGGTTATAATATGTGTATCGCTTGTGCATCCTAGGACAACTCTCATGGCCTCGTTTTGAACTCTCTACAATCTATCCACATGTGTTTGCGACAGTGTCCTAAACCATAGTCCAACACAAATCATACCACTGCTTGTATCATCTGAAAAAGGGTTTCCTTACGGCATCTGTAGATGTAGATGTCATGGTTTTGACTGCATTGACACCATTTCCGGCTTTCTAAATGTCATTGTGCACATGTTGCACGAAAGATAGACTTCTATCAAAAGTGATGCCTAGATATTTCATAGTCTGTTCCTGTCAGTGTTGATGTCCATGTACGTGGCTACTGGTACTGTATCTGTGACTGTTGTTTTTCAGTGAGAAACAGACGATCTTTGTCTTGGTGGGTTGATGAATGCCTTGTAGTTAGTGCACCAGAGCGAAAATTGTTCTAGATTACTCTGGACGCCATAAATCAATCTCTTCTGTTTCTGCCATACTTGTACAGCAAGAGGTCATCCGCATTTGTTAGTATCCTACCGGGCCCAGCCTCCTGATGCCGCGCTATTTTGTATGTGTAGACGTTAGAGAGTACAGGTGATAGTGGCGACCCCTGTGGCAATCCCGGTGCTATTTTTCTGATCTCTGAATTCTAGGATCCCAATCTCAGAACCACAGGTGTGGACATTAACATCAGTGCCATCCATCGAAAAATCCACACGTCAATGATGAGTTGGCTTAGCAAATAAATCACGAATTATACGAGATTTATATTAATCTCGTAATATATTATTATATACTGATTTCAAATTAAATTTATTAATTGATTTAATCATTCATTATAGAAGGGATTCGTTAACATGCTTGTACCCGTTCATATTTCGGTGCGATCGACTCTCAAATAAGTTTAACATTGGATGTATTCGTGACGTCATTCAACAATATTTGAGTAGCTATTTCCTGTACAGGATATGACTTGTATTATTTGTTTTCTTTTATTGGAGGCTGTCCATACATTACGTTAATATTTTTTGGCATTTTTTACACCCCCCCCTTTCTCTACTTTTATCAACTATTCACTGACCTCCTTAATTATGTAAAAATATCCCCCCCCCCAATCGCTATTCCGTAACTATGGTTTTCTTTGTAGAACTGAGAAAATCCCAATTTTTTATCAGATTTTCAGAAATTGTTTTCAAAATCTCAAAAATATAGCTGGTATATAAGAACGTTTTTTTTTTTACATCTAATTTTGTTAATACCCCCGCCCCCTTCTTGCCCTTGTCCCTTTGTCAACAGCTCTTAGCCATTTCAAGACACACTCCCCCTCCCCCAACTAATTATTGATTTGTTTTATAGACAGCCGCTTATGCGGAAAATTAACAACGTTGTCAGCAATATTTTGGAAATTTGTGATTCTAACTGTATCCGGAAGTTAAAAAGTGTATCTTAATGGAAAAGGTCAAGAAATACAAACACTATTTGACAGCTACACAGACTGAAGCAGTCAAAGAGAGGAGAAAGCTCAAGAAGATGGCCGAGAAAACTTAAACAAATCAGAATACAACAGATGGACAACAATAGTAAGATACCTCATAGAGGAAAACAAACGAAACACTTGAAGAGGAAAATTTAACAACCTAGATCTAAACAGTGAAGGGAATAAAACGGAGATTCTTGATAATCTCGAGGGAACATATACAAGCAACAACCCAACACACATAGTACAAGCGTATGGAATGAAATGACTGTACTCATCAGAAAAAAAGATACATTCAACAATTTCTATAGAAATGTTAACAAGTCACAACAAAGGAAGAAAATAGACAAAATACTCACACAAAGTGCAACACCTAACAAATATCAGAACAATATTGATGAATTAAATGACGTATTCAGTATACACGAACTGAACATGGCATTAACAAAACTCGATAGAAGCAAAGCTCAGGATCAGATACAAACAGAGATTAAATGATATGTAAGCTGGAACCAAAGGCAACAGTAATACTCTTATGATTTATTGATAGAACATGGAAGGAGGGACAGTTGCCATCATCACGGCTCACAGCAACACTTAACCCCATTCTCACGAAAGGAAAACCGACAGGAGTACCAAGAGGTTATAGACCCATGCCCCTCACCTCATGCATAAGCAAGCTGGTTGAGAAAATGGTTAACAGCAGACAATACTGGTGTCTGGAAGACCATGACTGTCTAGGTAATAACCATCCTGGCGTTAGGTGCAAATGTCGCACAGCTGAACCTCTCTTCAGTTTCACACAAAATGTTGTGGATAGTTTCCAAGAAGGAAAAGCACATGAACAGTGTTCATTGACCTTAAGCAAGCAAATGACAAAGTTTGGAGAAAGGTACTCTTGCTGAAGATGAACAGAATTGGAATAGGTATGAAGATGTTTAAATGGATGCAGGCCTTCCTGACAAACAGAACCATAGCCACCAGCTATGCCGGTACACTATACCGGAAAAGAGCACTGGAAGATGGACTGCCTCAAGACTGCACACTCTTCCTTACATTCATTGATTATCTAGCGCAACATCTCAATGTGTCAAAAGCAGCTGATGATCGTGCCATCTGGGCTAGTGATAAATATCCCATCCTGGAAAAAGCAAAGATCAACAGAACTCTTCTCACACTCAGTAATCTGTGAATTGTGGAAACTAAAAATCAATACACAGAAAACTGCTTACACTATTTTCTCACAAAGTCACAAAACAGATAAAAGAGCTGTCAACATCAAAATGAATGGGGAAATATTAACAAAGGAAGAAACCCTTGTATACGTTGTAGCAAAAAAATAGACAGACAACTAACACTAACAGACAGCAAAAAATCTCATAGGATAAGCAAACAAACGACTATACGGAATTAAGAGACTAGCTAGTAGAAACTGGGGGGGGGGGGGGGTCAGAGAAACAAACTCTTCGCCAACTGTATCTTGGCTATGTGAGATCAGTAAGGGATTATATCCTTCTTCTCCAGACCATTATGAATAACATTACTATCTCATCCCTGAATAGGGTGCAGACCCAAGCTCTGAAACAATATATCAACACCGACAGCAACATGTGAGATATGTGCAAATGTGGAGTCGCTGGTTATCAGATGGAAAAGAGCACTGATGGAAGCGGTAGACAGAAACAAGAGACAAAAGAATGAGCAAACAAATAAAATACCTATTAACACTTCGAAACAAATAAAACAAACAAAGAGATTATAACAACAGTCTGTACTTGATATATCCGGAGAGAAAGATGACACACACCATCCACCATCTACCGCAAGAGAGATAAAGAGAGAACTAGAAAACAAATACCTCGGACTACCCCTCCCCCCTGCGGGTGAACTTCAGCCAGTATCCATGCCTCTTCGTTTGATGTTTATCAGGCTTGGATAACAGAATAAGTAGCCATTCAACGAATCTTCATTTATGTTGCTGTTCAACAAGTGTTAAATAGTGTTGCCAGCTCTCAAATTTCCCAATCCCTTCTCATGCTTAGAACCTGGTGCCTAATGCATTTGGTTCTGTTGGAGTTTTTTAAACTTTAAGTGAAGTTTTTATTTCTTCCTAGTAAATGTTTAGACTTTATCCTAGTTCTCACTCATACAAATTACTGTAAACGTTCGTATGTGCATATATTCTCATGTTTTCCAGAGTAATTTGTAAAGTATAGTTTGCAAATATAGCTGCTCTGTTAGTTGTGTCCGTGATCTGTCAGGTGATGTCTGTGATCTGGAAGTTAGAAATACAGTGACGTATGGAGGAATGTCCATTTGCCAGGTAGATCCAGGAATAGAGTAATAAAGTTTTCCTAATACTTAGTAACAAACATTATGACACACACAAAACGACGTTTCGACCAAAAGACCTTTATCACGACAACCAATTTAAACAAAATTAAAACATATAACAGAAAGCGAACAGTAATGAAATCGACGATCACATTAGTATGAGTAGTATGGATTGACCGGAAGAAGCGAAATGACATCGGACACGGAATATACAAAAATGCCAACGAACACGTGACACGAAACAAACAGAAACTATGGATCGACTAAAGTCATACACGAGATAGGCGCTAATTAATGCCGTCGGGTTAAAGAGTGCCATATTGTTAAAAATCGCGGTTCTCAAGCGCCAGACGGGCCCGGTCGTCAGAGAAGTACGACTTAATGGCCGTAACCTGAATGTCCTGGGCGGCCCGATGGCCCGTGCCATTGAAGTGGGCGTCAACAGGCAAACGCGAATGGTTTTTTATGCTATACAGATATTCGCAGAATCGGTCTGCGAACCTCCTTCCAGTTTCATCTATATATGTCATGGCGCAACGCTTGCATATGATGGCATAGGTGACGCTGCGGGACACATATGTGAAGCTCTCCTCAATGGTGACGTTGGCTTTAGGGAATGTGACAGACCCGATCTGGGTTCAAGGTCATTTGAACTACCTCTAGTCACTGTGAACACGTTGGTAAGTATGTCTGATCTTTGTCATTTCCACTGACAACAAGAATTCAGATACACACGAAAGTAACGTTTCAATACAGCAATGACTCCAACCACTGACAGCGTACATAGTCCGACGGAATCTTCCGAAGCATACTTATATAATCAGGCAGACAACAGTCGCTTATTGCACTCTGAGCCTACCTGAGTCATATAACTGAGTCATATGACTGAGTCATGTAACTGAGCCATATAACTGAGCCATATAATTGAGTCATATAACTGAGTCATATAACTGAGTCATATAACAGCCATATAACTGAGCCATATAACTGAGCCATATAACTGAGCCATATAACTGAGCCATATAACTGAATCATATAACGGAGTCATATAACTGAGTCATATAACTGAGTCATATAACTGAGTCATATAACTGAGTCATATAACTGAGTTATAATACTAGTGGCTGTATAGAGTGGACCACTTTCATTCCTGATAAATTTTCTCTGCATTGAGCTTTGATGTCTCCTGCATGGCATTCGTGCCGAACTGCGGGTCCATTAATAAAGACAGTAATATTCCATCCAATGAATTCTCACTGATCATACTCCGGATCTCTAAATCTGGGTACACTAGAATGCCACTGTCACGTTGTTTTTCCTGTAGTGGGATCACCAAGTAAATGGAAATTGTAAACATGTTAGGCGTAATAACCTCCTCTGTGCTGCAAACCCACAAACATGGCACCCTTTTAATCAATTCGTTTGATCTTTTTGATATATCTTGTAGGGGATACTTCTTGTCTACACTGATGGGTATGTATGAAGGAGCACGAACACTTTCTGATCTTTGTATACGGTATATTCAGGATATTTATCTATATTTAATCGGGGGCCAAAATGTAGAAAATGGGGATCATCACGGGCCAGATTTATATTAAAAAAACACATTGAATGATTTAAAAACATTTAGTTTTTTTCTAACTTTATTTCACTGTTTTAGCAATGATCTGCGGGCCACTTACTAGGCCTCCGCGGGCCGGATTTGGCCCGGGGGCCACCAATTGAATAGCTCTGAAGTAGATATTCCAGCAGGATGCACATCGCCACTATTTCTGTATCTCCGGGGAATCCTAGAATCATATTTTCATTAAGCATCTTGTCAGGTTCTGCATCTGCGTTGACCTAAGGGTCAGGATAGTCAATGCATACTCTACACTGATATGACTGGCTCTTGACAGAGCCCTTTATGAATTTTACAGAATGCTGAACAATAAGTTGGATGAGCAATAGAATCAAAGTATTACTCGAGATTATACGTGACAGTATTAAAAACAAAGTAGACATAGAGTCTGTTAAGCACAGTTTGGTTTTTAGAAAAACAAAGGAACCATGAAGCTAATCTTTGATCATACTATTGAGAGATAGATGTTCAGAAATGTTTTTATATTGGTTCATGGACAAGAGTAAGACCTTCGAAAAAGTCCAACATGAAGAATTAATGTAACGTCTTCAAGAAATATGCATATACAAGAAAGGCATTAAACTGGAAATATATATTTGGAACGTTACTCACTATACACAGAAGTGAAAAGAGGGTAAGACAAAGATATATTTGCCAATTATGTAAGATTTACACATAAACAATTTTTGAACATACAGAAGGATTGTATGTCTCAAGATCAATCGGAAAATAAACAATCTTCGATATGTATATGACACAGTCCTCTTAGCAAAAAGGGAACAGGAGCTACAAAGAATAATAGATAAATCAATAAAGAATATAGACTAAATATAAACGTCCAAAAGCATATCATAACAATTAGTACACATGCACAGTAGCATGTGATAACCATAAAAATATATGGAAATATACCACAACAAGTAGATTATTACTAGTATCTTGGGCACACAATCACAAATGATGGTAGTTGTGAAACAGAAGTTCAAAGAAGAATAGGACTAGCTAGAAGTACTTTCAGTGACAGCTAAACAAATTACAAAAAAGGAAATATGAGAATTATAAAACACTAAATCTATTATATAATAATGGCATATGGCTCAGAATCATGGATAATGAACACACAACTAGAAGACAAAAGTGATGTTTTTAAGATGGATATATAGAAGAATATGGAAATGTTCATGGACAGCTGAAACAATCAACAAAGAGGTTCTAACACGTTGTATGATAAAAGAAATGTAAACAAAGATCAAACATACGAAATATTTTGAACTTTTAAAAAATATAACACCTTCCTGAAGCCCTTATTTCAGGACAGAGTCGATGGGAGGCAAGGACCAGGTATTCAGTGTTAGAATGGGGTAGGGAAACATCACGAGATGGACAAGTTAAAATCTAAGAAAGTGCATCACGAAAGTAAAAGACAGAGGGTGTTGGAATTTGTTAAACCAACATTCGTTGAGGATATGGTACTTGATGGTGGTGATTAATAGATCAGCACAAGAAGCCGTTACTAAAATAGTCATCCATCACCCTCATCCCTAGCAACACCGTCTGAGCTCCTAGATTTCTGTAAATTACAAGTTCATTGAAAGAGAAATATTATATTTTATTGTAACTGTCATTGATTAGATGTGTATTGTTTACAGTGCGTTATTTTCAATTCTCTTATTGGATGGAGTATTGCATGCTATGTTCTTCTATGCGGAATTAATCGATAAAATTCATCCACTACAGACTCTATAATCCCTTTCAGCTCACCTTAAGTATTAATGAAACGTATAGTCTAACTCTGAACAAGTCTTATATACAATATATGTAACATGCAGTACTGACCTTGACTAGACCACGAGTAGTCAGTTGGAGAATGTCCAATTTAAAGTCCAGACGTCGTCCAGCTTTTAGCAGCACATCACCTGTAAGACCTTTCATTTGTACCTGGAAATATCAACGCCGCAATTTAAAGTTCTGACATTTAAACAAAAAACAGTCGTCATTCATGTTAGCAGATCTGATCAACCGGATTTATTGTGCTTGGTTAGGTTGTGTATACTTTGTGCCGCCAGCCAATGAAACGTACCATAAAATATTGGCCAACTTGAAGTGGCCAGCTGTAAAGCTTTAATAGTCAGAAAATCATAGTACACTACAGTTTAAGTCAGTGTTTCTCAGCCTCTTTTTCACCATGACCCACTTAAATATTTTTTAAAGTCTGATGTCCCCCCCCTCACCTATGTAACATATGTATATTTTTAATAGTCACAAATTGTATTATTCCCCCTTCAATTGCCGCCCCACCCCAATTAAAAATCAAATATCTCCCCTCAACAGTCAAATTGGCCCCCTGTGGTGCGTGGATCCCAAGTTGGGAAACACTGGTTTAAGTGATGTCATATAACCAATAATAAACAACATCCAGTTTTTAATGACCTCGTATTGCAAACTCGGATATCACCAAGTACTTGCTACACAGAAACAACACTAGAATATTATTATTTTTGACTTGGAGGACATTGCCTCATTTATGAAGTTTAAGAGAGGTTTTACTCAAGCTGGAATCACATGGAAATATTCAATGATTAGAGATCTGATACACACTTGATTTCTTTACACAACTGATGCACGTTTCGATGCATGTGATGTTAATCATTTATTGAATGAGATCAAGTACGCACTCATGGACACTATAATGTCAAATCATGTTCTAGTGTGTTTTTGTCCGATTCCCTGTTGTTTCTACATTTATGCCACCATACTAGTAAAATGTCCCACTGATAGGATTATGTTTCATATTAGCGGATTAGATAATATTCTCACAAATAACACTTTCTTTTGTGAACACGAAATCGACAATTGGGAGGTGTAATCAATAAAAACACTCAGGAAATCTCATTGCTACAGTCAATACATGGAAATCTCAGTGCTACAGTCAACACATAGAAATCTCAGTTCTACAATCAATACATGGAAATCTCATTGCTACAGTCAATACCTGGAAATCTCAGTGCTCAGTCAATACATGGAAATCTCAGTGATACAGTCAATACATAGAAATCTAAGTGCTACAGTCAATACACAGAAATCTTAGTGCTACAGTCAATACATGGAAATCTCAGTGCTACAGTCAATACATGGAAATCTCAGTCCTAGAGACAACACATGGAAATATCAGTGCTACAGTCAATACATGGAAATCTCATTGCTACAATCAATAAATGGAAATATCAGTGTTACAGTCAATACCTCGGAATCTCATTGCTACAGTCAATACATGGAAATCTCATTGCTACAGTCAATACATGGAAATCTCATTGCTACAGTCAATACATGGAAATCTCATTGCTACAGTCAATACATGGAAATCTCAATGCTACAGTCCACACAATAAATTCCTACCCAACGACATTGAGACCTTGTCAAGAAGGAGTAGATTCTTCCCATCGTTGTTTTGTTTCGAAAATGTGCGTGTATGTAATTCAATCCTGTCAAAGTTCATCAAGACGTTTTCTCATACCAATGCATGTGAACAACTTTAAGTTGCCTTTCATGACTAGCATATACAGTCCGAGAGTCGGTAGCATGTAACAACGAAGGTATAACGACTGTGCGGTATATATTCAGTGTGGTGTCGCAGGGTGACAATTTGTCGATTGTTGTATTTGACAAAATGCTGCTGAAGTACACACACTTATTTGAATTGTTGAGATTTTAAACTTGAACGGTGATGTATGTTATAGCTTAGGAAAATCATTGTGCTGGCTGGTGCATTACAGTTGTTTTTGATGTACTTATGGTGAGAGCAAACTCACTGCATGTGTGGCAGAGCAATGTCCGCATGGGTTTTCGTGTTTACTTTCAGTCTGTGAAGAGTGGATAGTATATCATCAGTAGGGGAGTGAGATTCGATTTCTGCACCGTTTCTCAGTTACGCCTAGCATTACAGAGAGCACCGGGATAAAGAGCGTCGGGGCCAGTACGCATCCATGTTTAACACTGCTAGTCACTGGAAATGATTTTGAGTGTTCGCCGTCATCTTTCACGCCGTCATGAAACTTGCCAATCATTGAAATCAATCAATCTGACAATCCGAATGTGGACATGATTTTCCAAAGGATCTCGCGGTTGACGGTACTGAAGGCCGTGATTACATCCAATATCTGATGTGCAGGCGCATATTCTGTTCAATGCACTTTTCCTTTTTGTGGTAATGTGTCTCATTTTAGGAATAAGTTCGCTATCAATGCAATAATGTAGCAGTGGTTCTCAGCCCACGGTGCGCAATCCTGAATGGGGACATGTAGAGTTTTCTTCTGGGTCGCACAGCAGACATACAAACTAAAAAATATCGTGTTTCTTTCATTGTCTTGAAATGTCCTTATATTTGACATACTGAATAATATTGATTGTCAAATATTTTTTCTTTTATAATTCCCATGTGCTTCTACATACCTCTAAGAGAGTAGACTGTGAACGCTTCGTCATGTAAAACAAGATAAGTTACTAATGAAATGTTGTGAGTGACATGCCTGCCATTAACTAAAACACAACCGCTCTTTTTGAACCATTTTAGCGATTTACAACTGTAATCATAATATTAAATATATCTAAACATATCATATTTTCGAATAATAAATAATTATTTTATATATATATTTATAAAACTAATAATTTTATTTAAAAGCTTTTGGGGTTACAGGTAGCTTTGCTTCTATAAAATACATTCGAGACCCGAAAAACTTGGAATCCAATGAGCTATAAGAAAAGCAAAGCTACTCTGTAGAACAAATGAAAATATGCAAACAATGGCAATTTTTGTAAAGGAACTATTACCTTGCTTCTTGGTAGAAAACCAACATTACATCACAGGGGCATTCCCATAAGTGATCCGATCTTGGTTCCAATGACCATACAAGTATATTTAGACTCAACGTTCCAGTGAAATTCTTATTGTGAGAAATGTATATCTTTTCAGACAAGAGATAATTTCTTTGCTCACACTTGATCATTTACATTTCACTTGGTTAAGATAGTGATCATTAAATTTCCATTTACTCACTTGTTTAAGAGGTTAAGAAAGAAACCACACCAGATCTACGCACTTCATCATTTTGGAAAAGAACCACGATGTCTATAACACTGACCTGATTTAGAAATGAATAAAGGCTTGGTCCAGATGACCACGACGAAGGATTGTCACAGCTGACATTGACTGCTCTCAGGATGGCAGACTTGTCAAAGCGTTCCAGTGCATGAGCTAGTAAATACACTGAATCGTATATGAGCGCCACTTCATGCTGTGAATGACATATGCCTAATGTTTCAATTAATCTTACTTGATATGTAAGTTATATGAATGTTCGTAATGTGAAATATATAATGTATGAATGACTATAGCTTAAAATATATAATGTATGAATGACTATAGCTTAAATATATATAATGTATGAATGACTATAGCTTAAATATATATAATGTATATATGACTATAGCTTAAATATATATAATGTATATATGACTATATCTTACGCATGTGGTTGCGCCTGTGGGTCTCACCAATGGCCCACTAGACAAACCAACCATGCAACAGAAAACCTTAGTGGATGACATGCCGTTATGGTTATCTTCTTAGAGAAGCTTCATTGCACGTCATCTGTACAATTATGCTTTTATTTTTGTTGTTGAAATGTGTTTCATGTTTACCTGAATATATATATATATATATATATATATATATATATATATATATATATATATGTATGTATGTATGCACCCTCTGTGGTTGGGAGGAAGGCAGAGATGTACTGTGCAGCACTGGGAGGAGGGAACTGACAGCACTGTTTTTTACTATGGCTGAAACCCATCATAGAGGCACAATGACTCAGGACGTGACAATCCTTTTGACTTGAAAATTTTGTTGCATGTCTGGAGCAATAGAGAAGTTCGGCATAACCAGTAGTCAATTGGTGGCGGGGAATGAGCAAAGTGAACCCTATCTTGGCTACAGTGGCTAGGAGTAGTGTATAGGGTGAAACATACCTTCCTGGAGGTGTGATAGTTATTCTCTGGCTCTGTCCCCGGGTGGGCCGAAAATCCACAGACTTCCCAGCAATATAATGCCATTTAATGGCATTAGGTCAAAGGGTATACGCCTATGGACCGCTGGATCAGCAACCAACCAACCAACTATAGCGTAAAGTATATAATGTTTGAACGACTAAAGCTTAAATTATATAATGCATGAATGACTGTAACATGAGAAATGGTCTGTATGAATGGCTATCTTGAAATATGAACATATGAAAGATTGTATCTTGAAATATGAACATATGAAAGATTGTATCTTGAAAAATGTAATGTACGAAAGACTGAATCTTGAAATATGTAATACATGAGTTACTTTAGCCTAAAATACATATAATATATGAATATATATGAGTAAGACAGCTTAACTACAAAGTAAAATTAAATATTAACCTATGGTTTCAAATTTGGAAAATGATAAAAGCACCGACTAGGAAATTATTTGAAAATAATATTAGTAAAATCGTGGATAGCGCATGGGAAGAATTCGATGTCAATTAGTAAATAATATAAGACACTAAATAGCAATAGTTTTTCTACAACAATAAGAAGAAAAGTGTATATATGCCATGTGGTTAGAGTGAATAATAATATATTGCGATTACAAGCATTACAATGCATATTATTTATCAATAGAAAGATAGTTGGCAAATTAAAGAAAAAGTATTATTGCAGAGACATTGTCTTATCATTTAACCAGGAACATGTGGTTACAGACGCCTCTCGTATATCGTCCTAACATACAGACCTGGTGTAGTGCAGCCGTTGTTGCACATTAGTACTTAGGTAAAGCAGACGGTTAGTTAGCATTACACTGAACGCACACATTATTAGTCTATAGGTCTACTAATTCAAATATTTAGGTACAATGATTACAGCAGATGGAAGAAGTTCAACAGAAATAAGATGCAGAATAGGACAGGAAAAAAAACATTCATAAAAATGAAAAATATACTGTGTAATATGACCTTGTCATTAGAGGTGAGAAAGAGAGTTCTGCAGTGCTATATAACCATAATACTAACATATGTGTGCGAGTCTTGGACAATAAACAAACTGGAAAGTGGGAAATTAGAGGCAACAGAGATGTGGTTCTACAGAAGAATGCTGAGAATACCATGGACTGCCAGAAAAACTAATGTAGAGGTGTTGAGTCAAATGCGAAACGGACTTTAATCAACAATATAAGATAAAGGCAATCTTCTTTTTTTGACCACTTCATGAGACAGGCAGGTGTAGAGAACATAGTCACAACAGGCAAAACTGAAGGCAGAGACCGGGCGACAACGTGAGAGAATATTAGACAGTTTGACAACCTGGCACGACAACGAAACAACAACGACTTTGATACACAACACTGTGGACAGAGCGCTGTGGAGAGCCA
>CM067311.1:40982307-41296483 GCA_034231615.1 Meghimatium bilineatum
TATTATATATATATATAATATATACTATATACTATATATAGAGAGAGAGAGAGAGAGAGAGATAAACAACGTACAGTTATGGTCTGTCTGCAGATAATAAGTCCTCTTCAATGAAGACAAAGCAACCCAAGTATAATTCGACTGTCACTGTTGCCCAACACGGACATATACCTAATATACCTATACCGATGATAGGCGTGGTTAGTAGATAACACATAACAGAGATTTCAAAAGGAGCAGTGAACCAACATAAAACAGGAACGTTATACCATGAAATATTTTCTCAAGGGAGAACTGAGTACCTATGGACATGTCCGGTGTGAGAAGAGAATAATACAACATATCTAATACGTAATACGGACATATACATAATATTAGGATCAGTACCCAAAGACACAGTGGACACTGAATTGCAATTTTACGTACAAGAGAAATAATTCGTTGACAGTGAAGCACCTCTTCCGAGACAGAAAATGAACGTGTGGCCCAAGAAGAATATCAAACTAGTCTTTATGACATAAATTTTCTCTGACAGAAGGCTTCTTGCCAAGGCATTACACACACTACTGAATATTTCAATATTCTTGACATGAAAGAAAAGCTTGGAAAAATCATCACCGCACAGTAAATAAGAATTTACTCATTCATTAATTTTCCTTTGGCGCTGAAGTTAGCGCATAGGGTAGAGGTCAGACCTCTCCAATTCTATCTGTTCAAAGGTTTGTTTGTGAAGTTCTTGATTAGTATGAATATTGGATGCTTTATTTTCTATAAGTGTTGTTCGTCTGAGTGTTTCTTTTGGTTTACCCCAGGTTCTTTTTCCTTTAGCTATCCATTCAAGAGATTGGTCGTGTATTCTGGTGATGTCTGAGCGTAGGACATGCCTGATGTAGGACCAACGGCGTTTTCTAATAACATATGTGATGATGAAGTTTTGATGTGTCCTTTTCTCTGATTTTATCACTCGATTTGAATTCACGCAGAATGGGTGCTAGTTATCCTACGAAGATATTTATTCTCAAAACACAGTATTTTCTTTTCTGAAGATAAAGAGCTTTTCCAGCTCTCACAACAATGGCAACACCAGAATAACACTGGCATTAACTAAGCGTATTTTCATGCATGTGCTGATTGACTTTGACCTCCAGATATTAGACAGTATATTAAAGAATTATACAAAAATGGCATATCTGGTTTTTGATTATTTTGTCAGGTGAGTTCCAAGTAATATTGTGGATATTTTTGTGCGGGGAAGATGATATTTGAAATTTCCAATTTTGTTATTTCACAAAACTCTATTAATATTTCTCCATTTTGGTTTAGTTCGCTTATGCCATATTTTCCAAGATGTTTTTCTGTTCCTCTGTTATCATTACCAATTTTGGCGTTAAAGTCACCCATCACAATGATGATATCGTGTTTGGGTACTAAATTTAAAACGTCAACTCGAGTGTTGTAGAATATTATGTCTTTCGATAAGTCCGAAGTATTGTTTGTTGGTACGTAACATTGGATTATTTATAATTTGAAGAATCTTGTTTGAAATCGTGCAGTAATAATTCTTTCGTTGATTGTAATTCTTGGGAATCGAAAAAATAAAAAAATAATCATTATCAGTGATCAACGAAATAATTTACTACTCTGTGACTGATGAACTGATTAATTAAACTAATTTTTCCCTCTATTTTCAGTCAACTAAATATATGTTTGCACATCTATGATGACTGAACAAAGAAACATTTTGCCCTCTTATGATCTGTTAACTAAGATATACTTTACCCATCGATAATTAGAAACAATTTTAAAATTAGGAAACGATTTTCCTCTATTGGATTGTAAACTAAGAAATTATGTATGAACTTTGAATTAAGAAGCACTTTTCCTCTACGTAAATTGTAAACTAAGAAATAATTTGCCCATCTTAATGAACTTTGAATTAAGAAACAATTTTCCGCTATGTAAATTGTAAACTAAGAAATAATTTGCCCCTCTTAATGAACTTTGAATTAAGAAACAATTTTCCGCTATGTAAATTGTAAACTAAGAAATAATTTGCCCTTCTACGAACTTTGAAATAATAAACATTTGCAGAGTTATGATTAGTTAACTAAGAACCAATTTATCCTTCTGAGTTGACGGAATGAGAAACGTGTGCCAGATTTAATGTATGTATGATGAGTCTATATATGTTTAAAGTTTGAGACCATCTTTGTGGATTTTTAATGTGATTATAAACTCATAAGATGCGTTTATGCCTTGTTGTCACAATCTATTTGTGGTCTAGCAAAATAGTATGTTATTCAAAACTCATTTAAAGGTGTCGACTCTGTGTTAGCTACTGGCAATCCAATAAGAATTCCTTTTGGTATCACTGGCCACAAGTTGTAAGGATATCATGTTGTTCCGTTATTTCTCTGTTGTACTTGTTTCAAATGCCTTTGGGTGTGTTTTGTATATTTTTTGTTTGTGTTGTTTCACCACTGACTTGGTGTCAACACTTCAGAATTATCTGCACAATTAGGTTGACCATGTGAACAATACTAGTGCTGTTCTAGCTCCTCATTGTTGTTGTATATGAAGCATTTGTAGTAAAAAACAAAACAAAAAAACAAAACAAAATTTCCGTCTAAAAGACAAAGAAGGATACATAAATAATGGTTGTTTCAATGAATGCACACCTTCAAACTACAGTATTACTATCAATGATGCAAAATTAATTCAAGTAGATAAAGTGTATATCTTGGCGCTTTTTTAACAATAGATAGTAGGTTCTCCAATGAGATAATGAACAGAATAGCGCATACAAAATCAACATTTACAAAAAATGATAAACATTCTATGCAATGGAGTAATATTAATGCTTACGGGCGTTCGATTGCTACAATGTTATAATGATCAAATCCTTCTTTATGGAAGCGATGCATAGGAAATTTAAAAAAATTGCCGATAAGTTATAAGTACTAAGATGTGATTTTTAAGAAGTATGATGAAAATTCGATGGGCAGTCAAGAAAACTAATGTAGAAATTCTCAGAGATGTTGGAGTAAAACATACATTGTAGCAAATATTAGAAGCAGCAATCATGAGGTTTAGGGCATGTGATGAAGGAAGTAAAACTTCAACATCTAGTAACAAATGGTAAGATCAATGGGAGAAGAGACAGGGGAAGACAAAGAGAGAACATTCTGGATGGGTTGTCACTGTACCACAAAATGGAGTAACCAACTGAACTTATTAAGAACACAGGTGACAGAGAGTTGTGGAGAAACATGATCGTCTGTGTCACTCAGCATGGTACTTGATTTATTGATAAAGCCTTGATAATGTTTCGTTGGTCGAAACGTCAATTTGTGCGTGTTATTATGTGTGTTTCCGACGATTAGTAACACTTCATGGCCCATTTCCAAGCTTTGTCCATTAATAATGTATTTTGTTTACCATTTACGTGGTGTATAGAAGGCCTACAGTTAGTGTTAATATAGCAACATGGAACGTCAGATCGTTAGCGCAGTGTGGTAAATTAGACAACATCAAGCAAGAAATGGAAAGAATGAACATAAATATCCTAGGAATGAGCGAAATGATGTGGACTGGGGCAGGAGAGATACAGTCAGATAAATTTAAAGTCATATATTCAGGAGGACAAAAAGCAATTTGGTCCTTTTCAACAAATAAAACAAGGAGTCAGACAGGGATGCGTGCTTTCACCAGACCTGTTCTCTCTATACAGTGAAAACATATTGCGTGCAATAGTAGATATCCCAGGAATATCAGTGGGAGGACATAACATAAATAATTAGAGATATGCGGATGAGACTGTTCTGATTGCAAAAAGTGAGGAAGACCTTCAAAAATTAATTAAAGTAGTAGTCACAGAAAGCAAAGAGAAAGGCCTCTTCCTAAATATCAAGAAAACAGAAGTAATGGTTATTTCAAAGAAAGAAAATAACACACCTTGCAAGATCATAGTGAATGATATAGTATTAAAACAGGTCCACCAATTCAAATATCTAGGTACAATTATAACAGCAGATGGAAGAAGTTCAACAGAAATAAGATGCAGAATAGGACAGGCAAAAACAACATTCAGAAAAATGAAAAATATACTGTGTAATATGACCTTGTCATTAGAGGTGAGAAAGAGAGTTCTGCAGTGCTATATAACCCCTATACTAACATATGGGTGCGAGTCGTGGACAATAAACAAACTGGAAAGTGGGAGATTGGAGGCAACAGAGATGTGGTTCTACAGAAGAATGCTGAGAATACCATGGACTGCCAGAAAAACTAATGTAGAGGTATTAAAAGAGTTAAATGCGAAACGGACTTTAATCAACAATATAAGAAAAAGGCAATCTTCTGTTTTTGGCCACTTCATGAGACAGGCAGGTTTAGAGAACATAATCACAACAGGCAAGATTGAAGGCACCAGAGACAGAGGGCGACAACGTGAGAAAATATTAGACAGTTTGACAACCTGGCACGGCAAAGAAACAACAACGACTTTGATACATAATACTCTGGACAGAGAGCTGTGGAGAGCCATGACCGCCTACGCCACCCGGCATGGCACCTGATGATGATGATGATAGAAGCAGAATTTTTGATGCCAATATATCACGCACTATCGATTCCCATCAGATCAGGAATTTATCGTCAGCTTTTATTGATATTTTATTTAGCCCTGTATTCAATCATGTAATTATTCTTATGATGCCCACTTGTTTACCAAGTATGTCAAATCTGTTACCTTAATATATATATAAAATATGCAAATAATATACAAAGAGTTGTTTTTATAGATGTTGTCATTTGGCAGTGTAGTATAATATTAGCTCAGTTATTCTTGTTTCTAGCCTCTATATGTCACAATATGGACCTGACATTAAATACGAAAACTACACATTTAAAAATAAACATGAACATAAAATAAGAATATATTATCCTATTTTAATTAAATAAATATTCTTACAAATTAAAGAGGTGAAAAAGTGTTGAGGATTGACTTTAGTGTTCTTGAAATATCTTATTACGTGCTCCATTCCTCTCCATTCCAACGACGCGTGGAGCTGGATATCAAGGTTACCACTCATAACACTTAATTCCGTAGCTTCAAGCAATAATCCCTGGTAATCTCAAATACAAACTTAATTATAAACAAGACGTCGCGATCGGCGTTAAAACTTTCTTCTTGAACACAATGAAAACGACGGTACTCCTACGCCCATGAAATGGACATTTATATTATAGGTATAAATGTAAATATATGATGTATATCTTATGATCTATACATCATCTTAACAAATTCATATTGTTTTTTAAGTATCTTGTTTTACAATCAAGAATATTTTAAAACTATGAAACAACCACCATATGGAACAAATAATATGAGGTTGTGTCCATTTTTGACAAAACTTGCAATACCTGTATAGTAGAATATTCTAACATGTGGAATTATTTATGTGAAACTCATTTGTTTATGTCATGTTGTCTAGAAGAATTTTTTCAGAAAATAATATGTTCTCTCTTATTTGTGAAAAAGGAATTCTTTCAGAAAAGATTATATCCGTTCGTGGGGTGAAAAGGATCTCGCATTCTCTCTTGCGGACCCAAGGTTAGGAGATAACCAAGATCCTAATAGTACTTCTTCGTGGTGCACCATGTAATCAGAAATACAGCTGTTCTTACTATATTATGGCTAACAAATTTAGGTTCGTGTTTGTGGATGATGTAGATGAAATGAAAATTGCCTGTAGAGAGGCAGGGAATATCTCCGAAACCTCTATGCCATTACATCCAACATAAGCATGGCATTTGTGCATTCCAGCTAGTCTGACTTCAAAGGCAGAAACATTGGTAGGTCGGTCAATGTCCCTAACATACGGTGATCATACTAGTACATAACGAATATGGAAAAGGTAACCCACGCTAGAGGGCAGTGTAGTGTACGTGAGTCGATTAAGTGCCAACGAAGCTACAATAATCCAGCACGAACCGACTGGCGTAAGTGCTATTCATGCTCGAGAACACACAGAAGCCCACGTGTCTCATCACTATTGACTTCATTGTCATGACTCAGGTTTTGGATACGCCAACTTGAATATGTACTCCTGGGTATGGAAGAAAGCTTTGAATACAGCTTCCCAATGCACATACGAAGAGCATTGAACACGTCGGGGGGGGGGGTCATTGCTCAAATGTTTTACCGAAGCAGTGTTGAGACTCGGGATCTGGATACTGGGGGCAACGTAGAGGAGGGGGCGGGCGAAAGTCTCTAACGACACTGCAAACCTAGCCCAAATCGACTATCAGCCGTTATCCAACACGGCTCATTCAGAGAGAATTGGGTTCAGCACCCAAGGGCCCACTGAGAGGATCCTAGCCCGAGAATCGTATTTTACCTATCTCTTTGGGTAATATACGCAATGGCGAAGAGTCAATATACACAGATCGAGCTTGGTGATGGATTGGAAAGTCATCTGAAGCGGACGAGGCGAGTGCGTGAGAAATGCACAGTTCAAATACAAGACCCCCGACGCGTTAGGCAAAGCAGCACCTCGTCTAGAAAGGTGTTTTAACCCTGATTATAATTCAACTGTCGCCGTTGCTCCACGCAGCTCATATGAAAGAAATTAGGTATGGGACCTAGGGACATAAAGGGTGGTAATGGAATGGTCCTACTCGAGGAACAGCTCGCTGTCAGAGGATAGACAAACAATGGGTGACCCAAGGCAACTATCAGCTAGTCTCATCTCATATACCCCTCCCCCCAACTGAGAAGAAGTCTCATCCAATAGGCATTGCAATTACCCGACAGATGAAATCTTCTAGGGATGAAAGAAATCTCACACCCCCCCCTCTCCCAATTGCACATAGGAAGTAAGAGTTAACCGTTCGTAATTGCTGTGGTTCTCAAACAAACAAACAACATTCACGGTTGTATTTGTGACACTCCCTAGAAAAATTCTTAGAGTAAAGACAATAGTCTATCTTATGCGTGACAAATTCTCTTGAACATTATTTCAGTAATGACAAAAACATATCTGATTTGTCACGAATTCTCTTGAAAAGTCTTTCAGAAAAACTATTTCCTCTCTCATTTGTGACACATTATCTAGAATAATTTACATAAAATATTATATTGCCATTTATTTGTTACATGTTCTCTAGAACAATTCTCTAGAAGATATTACTAACTGTAACTCAAATTGTTGCTAACTATTCTTATAACTGTATTTCTAACAACTGGAAGACCACTGAGAAGACATACATATGCGATATGAAAATATACATTAACAGAAGTTTCTGAAAGCTGTAGGTCAGAACAAGCAATCTTTAAAAGTTTTAAAAAGAAATGTAAAATAAGAAAGCAGTGATAAACATAAAGAAAATCAGAGGTTCCAGAGCTACTGTATGAGAGTACATCAAGAATACAGCTTATCAGGCGTTATGTATTTGCGTTCGCCTTTAACAAACGCGATGTTTCGTGCTATTTTAGCTGAGGAAATTTGAGCTGAAAAGATTTGAGCTGACGCGATTTGATTTGGGGAGATTTGAGCTGACGAGATTTGAGCCAAGGATATTTGATTTGAAGAGATGTGAGCCAAGAAGCGTGAATATTTTGTTATGAAGTTTAAACTGTGGCATATAGACTTATCACATCAGCTTCGCCATGTCTTTCATTCATTATCCTGTGACAGTCTTGCATGACAAGAGTGAACAATATGTGAAATGTATGGCTGTAATGTTTATTCCCTACTGTGCGCTGGAACTTTAGGGTTCAGGATATCCATGAGCGAATGTACAATTTTCCGAATGTAAGTGGTGACTAGGGAGTTGGATTTAAGAGTTGGCTACATCGTATCTGGTATGAAGTGTTTCACTGTGACCGTCGGAATTTGAAGACATAACTGTTGAAAGTAAACATGTCTTCATACGGTACGTTTTTGATTATTGTCACGTTTTTCGTTGGTTACTATTTATATACTGGAGCAGCCTTGGCTATTTTTGACATACGATTCCAAGTATATAAATATTGGGCATAGAAAAAACTTGGGAATAATCAAGAAAAGTAGCGAAAGATTGCCTCATTCATTCAGCTAGAAGGCTTATTAGTACTCTGTTGATAGCCAAGGTTCCACTTGGTGACTTGCTCACGTGTAATCATACTATCCATTTCTCATGTTCTCCCTCCCATTGTCTTGTTTATGGATGGTTGGTTGCTGATCGAGCGATCCATGGGCTCATGCCTTTGCCCCACTGCTATTAAATGGCATTATATTGCTGGGAAGTATGTGGATTTTCGTCCCACCCTGGGACAGAGCCAGAGAATAACTATCACACCTCCAGGAAGGTAGATTTCAACCAATGCACTGCTCCGAGCCACTGTAGCCAAGATAGGGTTCAGTGTGCTCATTCCCTGACACCAGTTGACTACTGATTATGCCGAGGTTCTCTATTGCTCTAGGCATGCAACCAAATGTTCAAGTGAAAAGGATTGTCACGTCCTGAGTCACTGTGCCTCTATGATGGGTCTAAGCAATAGGAAAGAACAGTGCTGTCAGTTTCCTCCTCCCCAGTGCTGCACAGTACATCTCTGGCTCCCTCCCAACCACAGAGGGTGCATACAGATATATTCAAGTAAACATGAAACACATTTAACAAAATAAAAGCATAATTGTATAGATGACGTGCCATGAAGCTTCTCTAAAAAGACAACCTCAATATAACGGCATGTCATCCACTAAGGTTTTCTGTTGCATGGGTGGTATGTCTAATGGGCCATTGACGAGACCCACAGACGAAACCACATGCGCATGTCTTGTTTATAAACCAGATTGTTTCACATTTATCGTTTCTGAATTATATTTTTTTCCACTGACTACATGGTACACAGTTTTACTGAAGTCTGCGTTTCATTTTCAATGTCAAACATCACGAGGAATCACACATGAAAATATCAACAATTAAATCACCTAATACAAACAATGCTTCTAGTAAAACCACACAAATGTGATGGGATGAAAGAACAATTTTAAAGACTAGAAATGAAAGAACATGTAAGTCTCAACAAACACAAATCAAGAGGACGAGTAACATGCTTATTTTGACGGACTAAGTGATTCAGGGTTTTCTTCAAACAATTTGGCTTTTAGAAAAATAAACGCTGTACACGTGCAATCTTCGCCCTCAAATAACTTTCAGAAAGAGCGACAGAACATAACTAAGAATGAATTTGGCTGTCGTAAAACAAGGGAAAGCTTTTGACAGAGTCGTTAGAGCACAACTATGGATAAAATTACAGATATATGGGGTTCCCCAACATCTGATAAGAATATGACAGAGCATATACGCCAATAGCCAATGTGCAGTAAGAAAGAGAACATGTACATCCGTTAATGTCCACATTCACTCGGGAGTGAGACAGGGATGTGTACTATTTCACCTATTGTTCATAACATACATAGATCACATTTGCAAAATAGCAAAGACAACGAAAGAAAACAATCTGTGTGATACTTACACGAATTGTTATTTGCAGACGACCAAGCACTAGTTGAATCATCAGAAGAGCAACTACAAAGACAAATTGCATCAAACATGCCAAACCTTTAGCATGAAGATACATATAGAAAAGACCGAAGTAATAAAGATAGGAAGAACAGAAAGAAACATCAATATATATATATATATATATATATATATTGGAAATAACATACTTAAACAAGTGACTTAATTAATACAATTAGGTAGCAATATAACAACAGACGGCAAGATCAGCAAAGAAATACACAATAGATGTAGTAAAGCATACCAAACACTATGGTAAAAGACACCAATATTAAGAAATAAAAATATAGATTTAACACCACAATAACACTATTCAAAACGATTATTATGACAACTCTGTGCTACCAATACAATCATGACATCGACAGCAAAAGACAAGCTTAAACTTTCGACAGCTGAAATGGCATGCTTACGCCGAAATACTAGGAATATACTAGGAATATCGCTAAGAGTGAGGAATGAGGACATTATACAAAGAACCGGCACCACCCAAATCTTGGAATATATTAAGATGCAATGGGGTGCAAAGGGAACGCATTGCTCTAGGCGGACCCAGGGTTAGCAGATAACCAAGATCCCAAATGTACCTCCACGCGGTGCACCCTGGTAACAGAAATACAGCAGCTCGAGCTGATTCTGGCCAAATCATTTGGGGATCGTGTCCGAAAATGTGGAGGTAGCAGATGGAAAGAGATTTGCCTGCACAAGAGACAGACAATATCTCCGACACCACCAGCATCACCACATATAGCGACACTGTCGCCATACAGTGAAGCTAGTCAGTCCAGTCCGAACATTGGAGGGGCGGCCAATGCACGAAAAGGTAGATGCATGGCGAGAAACATAGATTTCATACCGAGTACAATGAAACAATGAAAGGGCAGAACAGCGCTAGAGGGCAGCGCGAACTGTAAATAGAAAGTGAAAAGTCCATAGGAAAGGGGAACTACAAGCTCCGTCAGCTCGAGACGAGCTTCTAGCTACCTGTGTTCCTTACAGGCAGAGACCCAGACCCATCCATTGGCGTTTGGTAAAGCAAGAAGACCTAACCCAACTCTAATGTCGAGCCTTCCTATACCAGAAATATGCTCGCGAAGAGAAAGGGTTCCGTACTCGATGCGCTAAGGCACAAAAGGGACAACGATTTAGCCCTGGCCCAACTCTACTGTCAGGTTTTCCTACACCGGAAATACACCTGAAGAGAGAAAGGGTTCAGTACCTGATGGGCCCAGGCGCTATTGGGACAAGGACGCTCAGCTCTAGAACGCCTTGCTCTCAAACGCGTGGTGTGAGACTCGAACTTGGACAAGGGGTACACGATGTCGGTGAATGACACCTCGGCTAAGAGGGCGAAAGAGCCAGGGTCCAACTCCTCTGTTGAGTTCTTCCCCTTAAGGAACCAGGCTCACGGTTGAGAAACGGTTCAGTACCCAATGGGCACAGGCACAGCACGTCCAATTACACGAGACAAGTTCATAGACAGTGGAACACCTCGTTTGAGTCAGACTAAGAGCAAGAAAATAGTCTGGGCGAAGAGTCTCCACTACGCGTGCCTGGAGACAGATATAGAGGCTGTCACAGGCTAAGGGTAGCCCACCCGAATTGTCAAGGCATGCCGAAATCGGATGTGCTAGGCCTACAAGGCGCATAACGGTGGCACAACGTAATCACGCTCCCGGCGGAAATCGCACGGATATCCGTGATGGTTACAATGGAGCGAACGAAAAACAAACAAACAAACATTAAGATACAACAGATTTGCACACATCAGCAGACTACCATTAGGCAGCATACCACAGCACGCTATGCCACACAGATACAGTGAAGGCAGATTTTGAGACCGACCACAAAAACGATGGACCACCGAAATAAAAGACACGATGAATTCAACATTATACACATCACACTTGAGGGCCATCGCCAGAAAATTATTCTACCCCTTAAGCTGAAAGACAACAAAGTGTTTAGCGAATAGATAGATAGAAGTAGATGAGATAAAGAGGATGCATTAAAACTCATAAAATACATGGAAAATAAAGCTGGCTTAGATAGCATTTCAGTAAAAAAACATCAAAGCAAATAGACATTGATGTGGAATTAGTGTACACATTACTTGGCATAATGTGAAGAAGTTAAAAACAAAATAACAGTCTACTGAACAGAATGATATATGATCAAATTAAATAAAGAGAACGTTAAAGAACTGCCAGATTGTTGCGATGAAAGAAACGTCATGCACACACCAGAAGCAGCCCTGCAAGTAATAGAATTCATTAAGAATAAAATGTGCAATTTAGAAAAGGTATTATTAGATAACGATTATTTCTGGTAAACATGATTGAAATACTTTCGAAAACTGGACATCAGAAAAAAAACATTCAACGAAATGTAGTGTATAGTTCTTTGACAGAAAAAGAATTATGGCTAGCAAAATACAGCCATAATTCAGCCATGTTTCTTCCGGCGACCTTGATAGATCTTGCTATACATGTGAATGTCAGTTGTGTCGTTCCTGCTCGATGTTTTTGTCTGTATGTGTGTAAGTAACCTTGATAAAGACCTTCTGGTCAAAACTGCCGATTTGTGTGTTTTATTTTGTGTGTTTCTAGTTATTAGGAAAACTTCATTACCATGACTCAAGCATT
Organism: Meghimatium bilineatum; assembly: GCA_034231615.1. NCBI lineage: Eukaryota > Metazoa > Mollusca > Gastropoda > Stylommatophora > Philomycidae > Meghimatium > Meghimatium bilineatum. Next base: position 40,994,523 of record CM067311.1, read on the forward strand.
ACCTGTGGGGAACAAACGGTATCATATTGTTCTCGGCGGACCCAGAGTTAGCAGATAGCCAAGATCCCAAACGTACCTCGTGGTTGAGCACCCTGGAAATAGAGAAACAGCTACTCGTGCCGATTCTGGCCAAAACAATTAGGGACAATGTCCGTGAATGGGGAGCCAGAAGATGGAAATAGAATTGACGGACAAAGAGACATGTAATATCTCCGACACCTCTGCGCTGACACATGCAGCGGCACTATCGATACACCTCGACGCTAGTCAGTTTGAAGAAACATTGGAGGGACGGCCAATGGAGATGTTATGAAGTGGTCAGATGTTATGATTCGGTGAGTCAGACTTCAGAAGGACAACATATTGATAACACTGTGAAGGTAGCAAAGCGCCAGAGGGCAGCCCCATGTGCAAAAGGAACGGGAAAACGTTTCAAGGAAAACGTAACTAAAGTATTGTCAGCTCGAGACAAGCTTCTAGTCACCGGTGTTCCCAGCCCGGACCCAACTCTACGGTCGAGATTTTTCTATACCGGAATAATGCTCGGACCCAGAAAAGTTTCAGTACCCGATTGGTTCAGTCATAAATGTCCAAGGAGACAAACTCTGGTCAGCTCGAGAACAAACATCTAGTCTTCGGTGCTCTTAAATGTGTGCATAGATTCAGACTTGGACGAGCGGTTCACGACGTTGGTGAGCAACACCTGTCATAAGAGGGCGAACTAGCCCGAGTTCAAATCTTCTGTCGAGTGCTTCCACAACCGGAGCCAGGCTCACGGATGAGAATAGATTCAGTACCCAATGGGTACAGACAGGCACACAACTTTTAATTACACGAGACAAGATCACTGGCTTTGAAACATCTCGTGCAAGATAGACGTGAAGGACAAACCGTCTCGGCGCAATGTTAATATATATATTGCGGCAAAAATGACATCTTTGTGTTGATTATTATGGAGGGAACTCAAGGGGAAAAACATACAGATAAAAGCTTTACCTGTTGGATTTCAGTTGTGCGTAAAGTACATAGTATCGATCTTTGACAGAAAGCACGCAAGAATGTGTCAATGATGTTTTTTTAACATTATCTCTGCATTTTGCTGACTGTAGACTAGATTATCCTGTGTTTTGCTAGTTATAGGTTGGATTATCTTTGTTTTATGTTTTAGTTATAGAATGGGTTACGTCTCTTTTTCTAACTATATATTGGATTATCTACGTGTTTTGCTAGCTATAGATTGGATTGTGTCCCTGTTTTACAAGTTATAGATTGTATTTTATCTGTGTATTTGTAGCTATTCATGAGTTTTGCATGAGTATGCATGAGTTTTGATATATGTATAATCGATTATTCTTGCGGTTTTTTGTGTGTGCGGGAATCATAACTTGAGAGCAACGTAAGGCCAATTTCTAGTATAGGTCTACGTTGTGACCTTTGTTTTACTTTCGAGTTATTACCTAATCTTCGCAGTGTTAGATACGTTGCGTAAGGTCATAGACTGGGGTGGGGGGTGGGGGTTTGAAGAATTGCAATTAGTTTATACATTTTATTTAGGGGATGTATAATAAGGATTAGCATTTGTATTTAGAATTAATATTTAATTCTCGTCTATGGCGTAAGATGTGACGTCACGGCATATATCGTTATGATTGGTTTTCAAGGGAAATCCGCTGACGTTATTGTAAACACTGCACGTAACTAACTAGAAACCTTTGTAAATTGATGTCTTGGTAAAATAAAGATACTGACAGTGTATGATATGAAACATAGACAAGTATGCAAACAGTTACACAGCAGAACGACAAGAAGTAATGCAGTCACACAGCAGTAGAACTACGAAAAGTTATGCAAAGAGACACACAGCAGTAGAACGACGAGAAGTTATGCAGTCACACAGCAGTAGAACTACTAGAATAATCCCTCGGAAACTCTGACAAAATATTGGTATATTTTGTATTCTTGGTAACACGACCGACGGTTTGAAATGTTGTTTTCGGTGTAATGCTCACATTCTCTGCCAGCAGTGTTTCTACAGCAAGTGACGTGTAATTTAGTAGGAAAACTGTGTCTACGAGCAAAGATTTTGACATTAAAGCAGACAGAAAATATGATTCCAAGTATGTCTGCATGCAAATACACGAGGAAAACTGTATTATTCTATTGCAAACCCAGAAGAGAGGACTATTTATGCCTTTGAGATAAGTAAACGAGCATTGCATTTTTGGATAGCGAAATATGGAATTTCTAATTCAAGTCGCTTACACACGAAAATGAGGCCAAGTTTGAAGGATAACTTCGACAGTGAATTGATCCAAAGGAAATTTGCTTCACAATAACGAGGCAGCAACTTTCAGGAAATTGAAAAATTGATTAAGAAAGAATAATGACACTGATATTTCTAAATTTACGTTATGGAGCATTATTAGGTGTTTGAGATTCACATTTATGAAATGTATTAATGGTAGAAACCTCATTTATGAGAAGCTCATATAGTTGCAATAAGAAGTAAATATTTATGCGAGGTCAGCAAAATTAGAAGAGATTGTTATGATAATAGTGCATTTAGATGAAACTTAGATCAATGCAAATACCAATAATGGCCGAGGATGATAATCATTTATAGGGGCAACGAAGAGATTAGTACTACCAAACAAAATAAATGCAGCGTATAATAATTGAGCATGCAGGAAGCGACCAACATGGTCTTCTACATAATGCTGAACACATATTCGTTTCAAAATCAATATAAAATAGGGATTATCATACAGGGATGAATGTCAAGATATTTCAAGATTGGATTGTGAATCATGTACTTACTTCATTGGCATATGTGATATGGACAATTCTTGATAACGTAGGACTGTATCACCAGAATATAAAGTTCCTAATTCATGAATGTCATACATATTATGCTGACCAAGAACAACATTCTATTACACAAATTGTCCATGAAGCCTGAATTACTTGAAATTGAGAAAATGTCACAGCATACACAGATGTTTCATACCGATAAGGCAAATCCAGAAACATGATTTCAGAAGTTACATATCGAAAAGGCAATCCAGAAACATGATTTCAGATGTTTCTTATCGATAAAGCAGTCCAGAAACATGATCGCGTATGTTTAACACTACCACCTTTACATATATACAAATCCAAAAACATTATTGTAAGCTAAAATTAAAGCGCAGGTGGCAACACCAAAAAAAAACGTTTACATTAAAATATGTTGAAATACTTATAAATGCCGCCATCTCTAACATATCCAGTGGTTATTGGAAGAAATATGAGATCTACGTGTAACACAAGGAATAGAAATATTGGAAGAATGATGGTCTGTTTCTCTTTCTACCGATATTATTTATCAATTTCTCAGAGACGATCATATTCGGATGAAGAATAATTTCTGCAAAGATGGCCTTAACCTTTATTGACAAGCACATTAAAGAGCAACTTTCCATTATGATATATATGAGCCGCAAAGTGGTGATACCTGTCAAATTATTTTATATTATATACCTGTAGTAATTAGATCGATGAAGACCCTATTTGATAGCACACTAAATTTCAATCTTCAACATACGCAAACATGGTGGACACATTGTTGCAATGGTAGACACGAATATGTCTAATCAACTCAGAATATGTATCTGAAGTGATAAATATTTCTCGATGCAGACTAATTAGTATGCCGACAAAGATCAAAGGATGTAATCTGTTTATAAAAGTTAGACATCATGCAAACATATAAAGTATATATTTATTGAGTATAACAAAAGATAGCATTAACTGCATCAAAAGTAACTTGTGTAAAACAAACGACGTAGAAAGAAAGAAAATGCCAAGTAACACGTATAATACATACGAAAGTGAATGAAAGAAATATAAGTAACACTTGTAACACACATGAAGTTGAAAGAAAGAAAAAGGCAAATAACGCCTGTATCACGAAAGAATGTGAATGAAACAAATAGGCAAGTAACACGTGTAATATGAACGAATTTGAATGAAAGAAATACGCAAGTAATACCTATAATAAACATGAAATTGAATGATATAAGAATAAGAGTAACATGTGTAATACACATGAAATTGAATAAGATGATAAGGAACATGTGTAATACACATGAAATTGAATGATATAAGAATAAGAGTAACATGTGTAATACACATGAAATTGAATGATATAAGAAGATAAGGAAAATGTGTAATACACATGGAATTGTATGATATAAGAAGATGAACATTTGTAATGCACATGGAATTGAATTAAAGAAGAAGGAAAGTAACACGTGTAATACAAATGAAGATGATTTATAGAGAAAGGAACAGAAGGAACACACACGCGCAAAAGCTCATAAAAGGTACAAACTAGCACACAAACATACATGCATTTACTGACACAGATGATAATATACCACGTTGCTAGCAGATTATTCTATCACGTGCCCGTTGTATGTCTCCAAAAACTGAAAGACCGATTAATGAGCACATTGATTTCGTCCAAGGCAAAAACTGTGTTAATCCGATCCAACTTTTCTAAAACATAACAGAAAGTAACTTCCTGAATGCGAGGATTAAAACTGAGATTGGATTTCGAATAATTAAATCATTTTTGACGGTAAATTTACCCAAAAATAAACGCAAACAAGCTAATAACCTGTGATTTTTAAAATATTGCTGTCACTGAGTAGTAGACTGACAAGTTTCAACCATTATTTTATGATGTGTAAATCTTACAAATGATTTAATTGTCGCTTGATAGAGAGAGCAAAATGAGATATCTTCCAGTGATTAGGATGCATATATATATAACTGTCCTGTCCTGAATAAAAACGAAAAAATTCGCTGTACTACATATAGTAAGTATACGAAAATATACTCGTAAAATATTGTATCTTCTTCTTCTTCTTCTTTCTGTCATCATGTACCTTTAGGTGTTGAGGAGAGAGTGAGTGTACGGTCTTTTGCCCTTCTATTTGCCTACTCTGCTGTTATATTTCCGAGTGTCTCTAATACACTATCTATCCACCTTTTACGAGGGCGTCCAATAAGTCTCCTGTTTTCGTATCGTTTGTTAAGTGTTTTTTGGATAATACTTTGCTCTTTCTGTCTGGTTATGTGGCCGTACCATTTAACTTGTTGTTTCTGTATGTATTCTATTGTTGACTTGATCCCTAATTGTTTCCTTAGTTCTTCATTCCTGATTTTGTCTCTCAAGCTAACTCCAATCATACGTCTCACACATTTCATTTCAGTGGTGTTAATCTTATGTATTGTTCTAGAATCTAATGTCCAAGTTTGACACTGATAACACAATGTTGGTAAGAAAATGGTGTTGAAAAGCGCTTTCTTTGTTTCTAGTGTAATATCTTTGTTTCTTAGTAAAGGTGTTTATTGACCAATGATCTGACAGGCTTCAAATATTGTATATGAAGGAGAAAGGTTGACCTATGGATAATCATCATAACTATCATGTGCTCTGATCAAACTTGATGAAACTTTCTGTAAACATTAATATCGGTCTATATTTTATATATATATATATATATATATATATATATATATATATATATATATATATATATATATATATATATATATAAAGTGCCGAACGGATTTCTGTAAAACATCGATGTTTATGACATATTCCATCATTTTGATACAAAGAAATATTAACTTCTTCTTCTTTCGTTCGCTTGGAACTTGCCTGTCTGACGTTTTATTTTTTTCTATAAACTGGACTGTGTTCTGTAACTCGTACAGTGTTCCGTAGAGTATTTCCCTATTGTTGTTTCTCTGAGCCAGTGTATCTGCCTCATTATTTCATATTACGTGCATTCCTGAAGAATATGTTCTGCTGCCTGGGGGTGCCTGTCCACATGTACACATGTCCGTGTTGCTACTCTCATGAACTTTGTATATATGTGGCTGCAGATTCAACTGTGTCCTGTTCTAAGGCGTAGAATGACAACTTGGTCTGGTCTGCACATAATTTGGAAGTCATCCTGAGTTGAAGTTGACTTTCTAATTTCCTTTATCATCTGTTTGTTTTGGTGGTACGTTATTAACACATCTGGTTGATCATCAGCACCTCTCTCCTTAACCAGACGATGTGTTTTCTCGGTTCCTTGTATTCCACAATGTGATGGTTTCAACTGCACAGCTACTTTACGCTAATTGCTTAGAACAGTCAGTAGTATTTTCAGGTCTCGTAGTTTTCTGGACTGCAGTGCTGGAGTACTGATCTTGCATGTCAGAAATAATTCAGGCTATGATTCAAGATTGGTGCTCAACAGTTTTTCAGTTGCCACCTTGATTGCCTGGATTTCCGCCTCGTAATTATGACAGAATTACCCCCTTCGTACTTTAATTTTATCCCTAATATTGTTTGGATACTATATACATACATGTACATATATCAACTTCTTCTATCATATATATATATATATACCTTATATACCTATTCATCTTATATTTTGCTATTGTGTCTGACTACTCTGTCTTTGATTACCTTTAGCATGTCATCTTTATTCTACATACATATTACAAACAAACAATAGATACATCCATTATCAAAGTGTAGGATATGTCCCACGTTGCTGTATAATACAAATTAATATATATATATATATATATATATATATATATATATATATATATATATATATATATATATATATATCTAATGGTTGTTATGTGTAATTTTTTTTATAAAAACGGTAATGTGAAAATGGGGTTATCGCTTGCACAGGCTACAGGTTTACTCATTGTTAAATAAATGATACATACCTGGAAAACGCGGACATGCACACTATAAAACGTTAACACGCACACACAATTTTGTATGACTTAAGGAAGGAGGTGATAATGACTGAACTACAAAAAATAACATGCACACACAATGTTGTATGACTTAAGGAAGGAGGTGATAGTGACTGAACTACAAACAATAACATGCACACACAATGTTGTATGACTTAAGGAAGGAGGTGATACATGACTCTGAACTGTTGTAACTCACAGGCAGTGACAGATAACCTGTTGTATTTAGTAAACTTAGATCAGTCTGCATTTCGTAAATTTCCATATCATGAATGATGTTTCTCACGTATGGATCACTTGGGTCAACCAATCGGAATCCAGTGAGGTTTACGTAGTTGTGACGGTAATCCTCCATATCTATAGACTCTATGTCCTGAAGAAAAAAAAAGGCAGCATGGTAAAGTATGTTGTCGGATGATATTGCTGCTGACAATGTTGATGCTGACAATGTTGATGTTGATAATGTTGATGTTGATAATGTTGATGTTGATGCTGAAAATAATGATGTTGATAATGATGATGTTGATAATGATGATGTTGATGCTGATAATGTTGATGCTGATAATGATGATGTTGATGCTGATAATGATGATGTTGATAATGATGATGTTGATGCTGATAATGTTGATGTTGATGCTGATAATGATGATGTTGATGATGATAATGATGATGTTGATGCTGATAATGATGATGTTGATGCTGATAATGATGATGTTGATAATGTTGATGTTGATGCTGATAATGATGATGTTGATGCTGATAATGTTGATGTTGATGCTGATAATAATGATGCTGATAATGATGATGTTGATGTTGATAATGTTGATGTTGATAATGTTGATGCTGATAATGTTGATGCTGATAATGTTGATGCTGATAATGTTGATGTTGATACTGATAATGTTGATTTTGATGCTGATAATGTTGATGTTGATAATGATGGTGTTGATGCTGATAATGATGTTGTTGGTGCTGATAATGTTGATGATGATGATTAGAACAGTATTGGTGTTAATAGTGTTTGGGACTATGCCAGTTGATAGTTGTGGTACTATTGTGTGTTATTAATGCGTTAGTAACAATGTTTCTAGAAACTATACTTGTGTCGTTCAATAACTATATTCTACGAGCATCTTTTCCTCGAAATAAGCACTACTCTATTCTCTCTTGTGCTTTCTGTGTCACCTCTGACTCACCTTCTCTATACTTATGCCAGTAGTGATAGAAAAAAATCTGTAGTTTTCAATTTTACACACACATACAGTAAGTATATCTTAACCTGAATAACTATAGAATTGTGGACATTTTTCCCCATTAAAGTCAGGTTTCCGGATTAACTAGATCTTCTAGATTGAGTTACACAGTTGGCATCTATTATTTTTTGCAAGGAATGCATGCACACCAAATTGCATCTTATTCAATATTAATATTATTGGAATATATCACATGGCACCTGTCACAAAATCATATTCATGAAAGTTATACTTTAAAACGATATTTTTAATTCCTGCTCTTCCTTTTGTTATCCATGATTCACGACCATATTCCAAAGCACTCCTAACATAACTTGTGCAAGTATTTATTTAGGACCAAGGAGTTAGTTCCTGCCTCCTCCCTCACTCCCGAGTCTGTTTCTGTCATTCTATTCATTCAAAGGAGTTCCGGTTACCAGTTTCAATATGGCGGACGTGTGTTTCTGTTCTTGATTCTTTTTGGTTACGTTAATCGACGATTTAACAAATTGTCATTGTGAAACTTCCAGTGTTTCTGTATCGGATGTTTTAGTTCTAAGTAAAATCAAACCATCAATAAATATTACAACAAATTCTAAATTGCGCAAGAAAATTTAAAAATTCTGCTATTGAAATGTGAAGACTTTGTATCAGACTGGGAAAACACCTCAAGTTTGTTGTGATATAAGAAAGTATGGTGTGGGCATTCGTGGTGTGTGTGAATCCAAGTGGACAGATTCAGGAAACCTTTTTCTATCAAATGATAAAATAAATATAATTTACTCAGGAATAATTGACAATATACACTATGCAAGTGTAGCAATAATAATGACAAAGAACGCTGAACGCGCGCTCATTGGGTGGCAGCCAGTTAGCAAGCAAATTCTATTAGCACGTTTCTACACTAAACATTTCAAGCTGACCTTGATCAACTGTTATGCTCCAACTAACGACAGCACAGACGACCAGTTTTATAACACACTCATGGACATAATTAATATGACACTGAGACATGACATTATTGTTGTCATGGGCGATATAAATGCTAAATTGGGATTAGATAACACAGGTGTTGAAAAGTGCATGGGCAAGGCAAACATGGATTAGGGGATAGTATGAATCAAAACTGGGAGAGGGAACTTGAACTATGTGAAAAATCACATCTTGCATTAGCCAGTACATTTTTTTACCTTACAAAAACATCCATAAAATCACCAGGCACTGTCCCGATAATAAAACAAAAAACCAAATCGACCATCTCTGCATCTCAAGAAAATGTCCATCGGCAGTACAAGATATTAGAGCATTTAGAGTAGCAGATATAAATAGCAATCATGCAGAGGTATCGCGAAAATCACAATCAAGTTAAAAAAACAACACACAACAATTGACCAAAAAAAGATAGACTCCCAGCGATTGCAATCTGGCAGTCTCAAAGAGTTATACAACACAGAAATTAAAAAAAAATCATTATATACATAAAAAACGTGGATGAACAAGATGTTAATGTTAAAGAAATCATTGAGACTCAATGGAAGTGCTTACAAACCACCATAATAGAGTCAGCAACAAACACTACAGGGTTTATACAAAAGAAAAAGAAGCCTTGTATTAGCAATAACACATGGTCCAAATTTCAAGAACGGAAACAAGTTAAATTGAAATTTCTTGCAGCAAGATCAACCACCGCTCAAGAACTCAGCAAACAAAAATACAACCTTCTAGAAAAAGAAGTAAAGGCAAACATAAAAAGGACAAACACCACTACATCAAGAATCTAACAACTGAAGCGAACAATGCATCAAAAATAGGCGACAGCAGAATACTATTTAATATCATAAAACAATTAAGTAACAACCCACCACAAACAAACATTCATGTAAAAGACAAACACGGAAAAACACTGCTCTCAGAAGAAGAACAAAAATTAAGGTGAGCTGAACACTTTAACGCACTTTTAAACAAACCAATAATCACAAACATCCCCACCACAACGGAGGACAACCAAATGTCACTATTAAATACATCATGTGAGAATATAACACTTCAGGAAATCAAATCAACTATAAAAAAATTTAAAAACCATAAAGCCACTGGAGACGACGAAATTTCAGGAGAAATGTTAAAAGCAGCTGACTACACCTCCTTAAATCATCCACTATCTCTATTCAACTTCATTTCAAACGACATGCTAAGAGAGGAGACAAAACATTAATATGTGACGAACATCATCAGGAAACGCCGCTGGACATACATCGGCCACATACTTAGAATGAAGGAATGCAGAATTCGACGAAAAGTCTTCATGTGGACACCAGCCGGGTAAAGAAAACAGGGAAGACCAAAAACAACGATCGGGAGAACATTTATCAATGAACTAAAATCGACAACCATAAATGCACAAGACCTGCAATCCTTGGCAACTGACCGACTGGTATAGAGAACTATGACATTCGCCCCATGTGCCAAACTTGGCCAAAGGGAAACTGACTGATTCATTCAATGGCAATTTCGTGCCTTTCTAAGTCTGTGCGTGTTTAATCTAGTTTTTAAAAATAATCGTAGTCCTTCAAAATGTGATTCCAAGCTGAGATGGAGGATAACCGCTCATTTTTTATTTCATTTATTTGTTGTTCCATTTTTTTTTGTAGTTGTGTTGACAGTGAGAATATGGAAGGTATAGTTTAAAAAAACAACATTATTGACATATCCCATTCTTTGGTCGTCCAACTGTCTAGGTTGTCCAAAGTATAATGTATGGGAAATCGTGATGTGCCTACATATTTCTTTGTACTTAGAATTGCAAGCGCATCATCATGCAAGTTGACCAGCACATTATCGGTAAGGGTTTGCTATAGGTCACTGATATAGCCCAGGAATAGAATAGGACATAAAATCACCCTTCGTTTCAACTTCATCATTCAGACACTATTACTTTTCTGTCTTCTAGATGAACTTGTAACTTTTTTCCTGAGAGCTACTTTTTTATCCAGGAAAGCACATTCTGTGTGAGATTGCATTCTGTAGTCGTATGAGAAATAACCCATACTCCCATATATTATTGAATGATTTTCTATATCAATCTATAACAACACATTGAGTTTGTGATCCTAAAAAGCGTGCTATATTTCCTCAGTGATGAAGCTCAAGTCTTCCAAAGTTGATTTGCACCTGTAGAACAAAGCTGGTTTAGACACTTAAATTACCTTCTAGGTACCATGTGAGCCTGGAGTCAATGTTTGTGCATCAGTTAACAGATATAACTTGTCAGACATATTGGGCGATAGATGTCTGCATTTTGATGATGGCTCTTTTGTTTTATAATAGGTATAATGATAACTTTCTTACATATTAATGGCATTCTTTTTTTATGTCTCCAACTAGCATTTACAAATTATAAAAGCTTTTTCTTTCCGATGAGCACAATGTGCTTAGACATATCACTGATTATGTTCTCAGTTCCGGGTCATTATTTTTGTTTTAAACCGTTAATGGAATCTTCTAGTTCTACTCTTTTTAACTTACAGACCATTCCATCACTTAAGGACGATCTTAAGATTGACTCGTTCTCTTTTATTTCTTCTTCAATTTCTATGTTTCTTTATGAGATGATGGTTATGTCATCTGTTCTCACAAATTGTTCTGCAAAAAGTATTAGCTGTTTTTTTTTCTTGTCTAAGATCGATCCTCAGTCTCCAGAATAATTGATGGTGAACTGCTTTCGTCTTGGCCCAGAAGTTAAGAAATTGTCCAATGTTTTTATCCTTCATTGTCACAATTAAGAGAGTGTGTGTTTTTTATCTCGACTTCTCATAGCTGTTATTTGCTATTCTCTTCCACACAGAACTTTGGTTCATTTGAGAAATATATTATTTTGTACACTGGGATTGTTTTCCACAATATTTCTGGCACCAGGTTGTTGATCGTGAAGATGCTCAAGACGTTCTCATCTGTTGGGTTTGTTTGCGTCGATCTGACAACTCTGATAATTGTGTAATTGAGAATTGATTCTTTTGTTGCGTGAAGACCTGCCTGATGGAACACATGCATACCGATGTATGTTTACGGTTTGCCTTTCAGTGAATTTGAGTGATGTAGATATAAATTATAAGTTTGATAAGTTTCTCCCAATCTGTCTTCTTATAATTCTATTTTGGTGTTAAGATGTTTGCGGATGGTTATGATTTGTTACAAATACCACTTCCCTGCAACTCCCGACCGGGAAACGTGCAGTTTTTGAATGTTTTTGTTTGTGAATGATTTGTTTGCATTTGATTTAGAATATGTCTACGGTCACTTGTTGCAAGTTGGGCTATCTCTTCTATGGATTATATAATTGGACTATCTCCTCTATATTTCTATGCTCACTTGTTGCGAGTTGGACTACTATCTTCTCTATCGTATCGCATGAAACAAAGAAACGAATGTTGCTGTTGATATACTTTTCTTGGATGAGTGTCTTCTACAATTATATAGTATTTGTGTAGGAAAATTTGATTGATGGATTTTTCCTTTCTCTGTGTAATCCATGCAATCTACTGCATTATGTTTATCTCTTTTGTAATTATTTGATGACCAGTATTCACTAACCTCTTTTCCTATACACCTGGCTATTCGAGTGGGGGCTCTTTCGCAGCACTGAGTTCTGTTCCCTTCTTGAGAGCATAGATCCTGCAGACAGGATATCACATCTTCCATCGACGTTATTATTTGACATTAGGTAAATATACACAACATAGATCCGTCGTCTTCTTATTTCTCTGTCTGGATGTACTTCTATAGCTTTGGAGGAGTGAGACTAAACTTTAAGGAAGTGGCCAGTTTATTTTTGACGTTGTTTCTCCTAGCCTTTGATACACAATTATCTTATAAGAAAGGCAGAAATTAATGCGAAATCCTACGCCTTCTCCTTGATGAGCTGCTTTCAATGTTATTGAGCCTCATCTGCCCATGGCAGCACCAAGAGGAAATGACATGTATTGTGTCTGTCTCCATTAGTGCGTGGGTTATTTTATTGATTTCTTGCTATACGGTGATTCTAGAGATCATGTTGCTATAGGAATCAAATGAATTAATTCCCTGGTAATCAGAAGCACTCGTGGATAGGAATACTGTGTTTCTGTGGATGATTATTTCATGTAGCTATCTCACGTCCTGCATGTTTGTGTGTTCGTTCATTACAAGTGATGATGAACATTACAAGTGATGATGAACATTTTTACATCCACTTTTGAAAATTCAGTAAGAATTATGACCATGCGTAATAGTTCTTAGATGGCTAATGATACATATTTGAGCTGTAATGTACGTCCTGCATACTATGTCTTCATCATTCTTTCCACCATCAAGTTTAAAGGTTCTCCAGGAGCAATGACGACATTTCTTCTAAATCTCAAGACTTTTACAGACATTTTGACCACGGATGGAACGATGCTTGGTTTGCTAGACATCTAGGCTGCAGGAGGAACATTGATGGAACACAGATACGTTTTTGCCACACAATATATCATTTAAAGACAAATTGCGTGGTTTAATATCTCATAGACGGGAATGTTTCAGAATAATGTTAATCATACGTGATATTCTGTAATCCATCTGTGTGGAACGTTTAACATATCCGTGGGACCATTACACATATGCATATCATTTCGGTTGATGCAAATCACAGCGTACTCCACTATCCGGTGGATAGTGATCTTGCGTCTAGGATTGATCCGAAAGACCTTCTAACATGTGTACACTGTCAGGCACTCTGCCCCTCCCCCTAGAAATATTTGTAAAAACGGATGTACCTCGTGAAGGTCTGGATATGGGCACATTTGTGTTGGAGAGATATGTTCTTAAAGCTTACTATTAGAGCAGACATAATATTTCACGCCGGTCCTTTGCACCTGAATGTGAGGGGTTGCATTTTCTCATCACAACTTTGTACTGTAGGCTGGAAATCCGGCCCAGATGACATGTCCGCCACCACTCATGGTCGATGTCTACATATTCTCAGCAGAATAGGTGCCATGAGATCATGCCTCTAATCTTGCTATTTATTTTTCATCTGCGGTCGCTCTCTATTCAACAAGACAAAAGTTCCTGTCATATCCGCTTGGGAACGTCAAGTACTTTGTGCTGCTGGTTTCACAACTGGGCTGCGTTATTTGGCCAAGCACATTTGTTTTGGGCATGCGTTTAATTCATGTGAGCTTCCCTAGCCTGTGCCAGCCTTCATATCTCTATCCAGCAAACTAATGAATATCTGTTACATGTTGTGACGATTTATCACCCACTTTGCTCTTGCATTTTCACTTGCTAAAACGTGTCTCTAGGTGGCAGTTTCCGAAGAGAGGTTCGCAGGAATTTAGACTTGGGTCTACAGTATCTATCTCACACGAGCTGTTCCGCTAATAGTGAATGTATTGCGTATAATTAGACGACATTGCCATCTGTGTCCTCGGATACTGGTCATTAGCTCAATTGTGAGCCTCTTGCAGCACTGGTAGTTACTCACAGTGAAGTTAAACTAATAAACTAGGGTCGGTATGCACTCTCAGTCGACGTTTCGTTCACCTACATCGTAGCACCTTGTCAAATTCTGAGCCTCTACTCACATTATCTCTGTACCTGGAGGAAATGATAACATGCTTTACCTTTCAACACAACCTGATGCCAGAAGACAGCCGACATCATGTTCTCGACCATAAACATTACATTCGGTTACGATATGCTCACTTATTCTTGTACATGACAATGCCCCCAATCGATTGTTTAATCGTATTTCTCCGGGGTCATTCTCACTATGCATGCATTAGTGAGTTTTATAATATGACACTGGTCAGTACATGCATGTCGTTGTCTTTGCTGCGATAGTGTTTTGGCTATCGGGGCCGACGTTGTATTAAGAGATATTGTTTATCTGGTGCTAATAATTATCAATCTACTGCAGTCTTCACTGAGTGGACACGGTCCATAACATGTCAGCCAAATTGCTTCGCACGAGCTTCTAAATAATCTGTTTCCCCGGTACACCACGAGGAGATGTTTTTATAAATTTTGTTTCTGTTAACACTGGGATTGCATGAAAGAAACGCATATCCTTCTCCACACCAATCTTGCTACCAAGGTTAGTAGAAGTGTCTGATCTGATGATGGTCCTTCTCTACAAGCAAACATTATAATTGTATTAAACAAAGCTCAATATAAGTTTGGTTGTTTGTGAATCATCAGCTAGCTAATGTCATTTCCGGACTCTGAAAGACAAGCTGCAGTTTGAGCATGAATGTAGTGAGTCTTGTGATGAGTGAAAAAACCTTATTTCTCATTTATTTTGTTTGTCTGCAATGTTCTGTGATGTTTAAAACTATTAATACCAAACATATCTGAACAGTCCAGGCTGGACGGTCATGAACTGAGATGCCCAATAGATTGAGTGAATTCTGCAGTGTTTGAGTGATGTCTTCAAGTAATCCTAGAATGTTATTCTGGTGTCTGCTTGAACGCTTACCACACACAGTTCACTGTTGAACAGTATCTTTGAAAGATATTCGTTTGGCATGCAAACCGTGTGACTGCTCCAAGAGAGTCCTGGTTAACAAGGCGTAGATGCTTTCCATCTTAAACCTTTCAAGGAACTCCGTCTCAAGAGTGTGATCCTGTCATCGCAGATCAAGAATCTTTATCATGCACAGCATATGCAAATAATTAAGCTTTCTCGTATGCCTAGGATAGAATGTCTAGAGTTCAGCAGCTTGATGTTCGTCCGTCGTGATATATAGTGGTGAAGAGAGAATGATTGCACGGTAGACCCTCAGTTTCGTTTGCAGACTCAATACCACACTGGATCTAGACAATCGCACTAGCACGACGACCACCACACGCTGAACTAGCGAGAACAATGAACACGGAGTCATTATTATGGTCTATTGTAGCATTTGACAAAATGTTGCAGAGATACAAACACGTATTTTCATTACTGAGTGCATTTGTTTTTTTGTAATCTTCAACGGTAATAAGCGGTTACGTAGAGGATGCATGGTGCTGTTTGGTGCATTGCGACTGTGTTTGATGTACCGATGCTGAGACTGAAATCGTTACTTCCCAAATCGAAAAGGTACGTCGTAAATGTTTTCCTGCAAGTCCACTTGTCATTAGGCGTGTCTGATCTATTTGTATAGAAGCTAATTTGGTCTCCTGAAATTATGTGATATTTCCAAACATTTCTCTGAGCATGCATTTCAAAATATTGGAAGGTACGTGCAATGAATAGTGTTTTCGACAGGCAGCACGAAGCACTGTTTTGAATGACGAAGCACACACGAGAACACACTAGTACAATAAAATATACATCTAAGTATTTCGATCCCCTTTGGGCAGATACTGCTATGCTGCGAGTACTAAAACATAAACTTACCAGATTTGTGATGACGTAATGATGGTATGGGTCAATCATTCCTTCTTGCAATGCCTAGGATATAAATGGAACATACACCCATTAGTTATATCCCGAGTCCAACATCAATTGTTCTATCACAGACAAAATCTCTAATTAGTTTCAACTTTCACGTAAGCGTACAGGGGCATACTAAATATGTGCGAAGATATTTATGTTTACATACTTGGGCGTACTAAGTTTGTGTGAAGATATTCATGTTTAAGTACGTGGGAATAAGTAATCGTGTGAGAAGAGCTATAATTCGACCTAATAATGGAAATCATTGATTTACTAGATATTGACGAAGGCGTTACTGGGGTGATAGCATGTACACAACAAAAATTAACAGAAATGCAGATAACCATGGATGATGGGGAGAAATGCAGATACCAGGGATGAGGGGAGAAATGTGTCCTCTCTGGAAAGATCAGAATAGCACATAATAAACATCTGAATAGGGCTTTGAATCTGCATACGATACTCTTGTATTTCTGCTGAAACGGAGAGATGAGCACTTATAAGAGTGACGAAGGGAACCGAATACTAATCAAGAATCACGTAAGATTGTATGCATCAGTACGTATATTTGATCCGGATATTGATGTTCTTGTGGAGTCAGTGTACCACAGTGGCAGCCAGATAAATGTTTTCTCCATTGTGTGATGCTCATTTTCTAGAACTTATGTTCTCATGCGGCCGGCAATAAACGCCAAGATATTTTGTGTAATGAAAACAGCGGAATCTTAGTGAAATCTAGTATATACCTTCTGCTTCAAAAAATTATCTAGTTACAAGTGGACGAACACTTGTAGAGATACATTTATTACATAGACGATAATAACATCTCGTTTACATTTGATCTAGCAGTTGAAACATTGTCTTGTAACAATTAAAACGTTTGAAATTTTTTGTAAATTATTAGTTGATTAATAATTCTGTGATGTTTTATGTTCTTCTGTCTTTTGGAGGTAATTGTACCATTTGCAAGTATATTATACTTGTATAAGATCAAATAACTATTCAACTAATGCTCTCCTTCTTCTTCTTCAGAGTTAACTTTCTAACTAGTAGTTGTCCCACTTGAGCAGGAGAGCTTCAAGTACGTTGCGATGCTAGTTTTACAGTGAAGCAGTGGTTTTTCCCTCTTACGGCTCATCGCATCCATTATGTTCATGATTTTATTTTAGATGAGCTTCACTAGCGTGTGACAGCTTCCATATTTGTCTCCATACAAATTAGTGTGTACTAAGCTATGAAGGTTTATAACACATATTATCCTTGTGTTTTTATGGAGCAAAACATGTCCCCAGATTTTAATTTCCGAGGAGACAATATTCAGGAATATGGATTTGGGTGGAGAACGTCTATCTCCAACAATGTGTTCCACTGTTAGTAACCTTGTCTCACATAATTATAGTCCAATTGCCACCTGTGTCCTCAGGCAGTGACCTTTTTCTTGACTGTGAGCCTGATCCCGGCATATGACATTGCTAAAACGGTAACATTGGCAGGTGTTGTTTCACACTAGTAGCTGATGTTGCTTTTACAGTAATACCTCACTGTACTCCACTGATGTGCAGATGTTGGCAATAATGTACTCTAATAATATAATACTTTTCTTGCTCTGTACATAGTGTCCATGTTGGATATCGGTAGTAGAAAGTTGATATGACTTTATTCTTCATTATTCACAGTCATTTAATTTGCATGTCCTGACACTGAGTGTTTAGTAAAATGTGTTAATTCATCCCTCTGATTTATAACGTAATGTTTCGTTTCTATGATGAACCTACCATACTTAGTAAATAAAATGTTTTCAAACTGTGTGACTTTACTCTCGAAGTTTTTGACATCTGCATTTATTGGGATTGACGTCTTGATGTTCTGAGTAACGTTTCTGTCGAAAGTGTTCAAACATTCTGTTGTATTTATCATACTATGATTTCAGCAGATTACTGCAGTTTATTCGTATTGTTTGAGATAGCTACAAAACGTTATCGAAATTAGTGGATTATATGGAAATAAGTAACAATATTGTTATCTATATTTCACTCAAAGTAGTTCCCTTCGATAACTACATTATTTTATCAGCATGCATACAGATGTTGGACAGATTCGTGTAACCCATTCTAAGACACTCCCTCTCAGCGGTCTTGTCGCATTAGTGATAACTGCATCTGCATCTTTGAATTGCTGTTCTTTCAAAGCCTATATTAGTCAAGGGAACAAGAAAAATTAGCAGGTCGGCAGAATATGAAGGATATTCCAAGGTAATCGCATTGTTCGTTGAGAGATACTGCCTTACCAATAGGTATCGATGTGCCGGCGCATTCCATGCATCATAATCCAATTGTTTGTTCTCCATTTTAAAGGGTCATTTTCTTATGATTTATTCCGTATTTTAACAATTCGTAGACGCAACGTCAGTCCTCTGAATGGAAATGTGCATCTCCCCAACCCAGAAATTATGTTTGTACAAGAACAAGGAAAACTTAATGTTGCATTTTTTTGGGATTGATTCCCAGGGTATTGTCTATCATGATTTCATTCCTGAAGGCTAAACGGGTAACACGGAAATGTACGTTATCCTCCGTAGCATACAAGATGAAAACAGGATGTCATAAATTACAATTAACAACTAGGGGGAAGGGTGTCTAAAACGTTTCACATGTGTTGGCATGGAAGTACAGGATGTGCAACATTTGACGTCGACAATACCGATTTTACAACAACTAGATTGTTTGAATTTGAAACATTTTTCTAAGAGAGCGTGTAGTTATTTTTATTGTACTTTTATGTTGAAGATATTTTTGTGTAGGTAATGCATTTTAAAATATAGTTAAGCATAAGGGGAGGGGGTCTCTTACTTCTTGACAGTTGCCGACAAAAGGTGTAAAAGTTGGTACATTATTTTAGTCGTGATTTATAGACATAATTATGGAGTTAAAAAGTACATCGCAAAAATGTGTACATACCACACATTACGTATGAAAATGTGTACACATCACATATTAAGTATTAAGATGATTCCACGAGAGAAGATCCTCCGCTTACTCTAATGGACATGAAAAGGGTTTACATCGTCACGATCACGGAGATGATAAAAAATTTCGCAGCTTGCCCATTCAACAAGAAATTTCAGGATACTTATAGTGATATCGTTCAAAAAGTGCTGGATCAGTGATGTGATGAATAGATGTGATGGCTGTAATATTTCAGGAGGGCGACGGCAGTATGCTACTTCTCTATTCCTATGACTAAGAATTAAATGTGTCAACAGTATTGTAATTCAAGAAATAATATCTTTTTCAATTTTCAAATATCTGAGTTGTTTTTTTTAAATTTATAATTAAGAATTTTACAAATCGGCATACAACTATCTGTAAGTCCGTTTAAGTAATGTTTGCACGTTGTAGTTATTTCCTTCAATATTACCAATTATTTTTATTTACGTCTTTCCCTTCCCTGCATACTTCAGTAGTGAGAGTGAAATAAATTTCCAAAACTGTAGTCTTATCCGTTCACCCAGTCATAAACTCATAATCCGTCCAACCTCCCCGAAACTCAAACCCGTTGATCTATCCATAAACTCATAACCTATTGATCCATCCATAAACTCAAACCTGTTGATCCATCCATAAACGCCGAACCTGTTGATCCATTTCATAAACTCATAATTTGTCACCGCCGTAAGGGTACTAACACACAGAGTCCTCCAGCGATGTCCATGTTCATTTATGCGAATGAATGCGGGACAACCTGATCTGTCTATTCTCTTATATTGCCTATCCATGATTTTGGTTTCTTCCTCTGATTCTTCTACCCCTTACTGGACACTGAAGATAGTTTTTCACATGGAATCATGTCGGCATACATGGCGAAGCAATGCAAATTCTCGTTGTTTTAGTATTGAAATTAGTGATTCTTGTGAACATTCGAGATCATTTCTACTTTATCTCTTATGTAGAGATTTGTCATCTGCACCCTAAAGGGAATGCGCTCAATTCGTGTGTGAAACTTAAATTCCAAAGCCGGAATCAATCTCTCCACTATTGCAATAAGTCTAAGCTCTCACAACCATAAAGCATACTAGATATATGCAATCGTATAATAATAACAGGTTTAATATGCATCCTGTTCATTCATGTAAGGTCGGGCTGGCATAAAGACGTTTCCAGAGATCTTCATTTAATAAATTTGACAAGAAACTGCATAGTCCAATAAGAACCTACTTTGTATTTGGGGAATAACACTGAGTTTCGCCCAAACCTATCATACTCAAACAGCATACACCGGTAAACCCATAGAACATGAAAAGCAAATATAGTGAGGCGTGCCTCTTCTTAAAATCTCACAGAATTGCATCAATACTTATATTTATTTACTCAGTCCTGTAAGTAGGATAATATGTCTCTGTGCAGTGTCTATATCATTGCACAACTCTAAGAGATCGGATCTTCTAGGAATGAAATATAGCTTTGGAGAAACATATCAATTAATAAAACAGGTAATCGCTTTATTGCACATGCTCCCGTAGATTTAAACAAAAAAATCTCACACACTCAGATTGCTGTACCATCATTTAGTTATAATTTCTTTCATATCAAATGAATTGTGTAGATACAGCTGGTAGCCAGGTGTTCTCTTCTGCCCATATTCAAAAGAAGATATATACAGCAATTAAAATGGCATCAATGTTTACATCGCATATATATATATATATATATATATATATATATATATATATATATATATATATATATATATATATATATATATATATATATATATATATATATATATATATATATATATATATATATATATATATATATATATATATATATATATATATATATATTCATGTCCATACAATTTTAATATCAGTGTAATCCACATATTTACATCATATATACTTCCTTGTGCATACACTTCTATACATCTCAGTGTAATCCAGATATTTACATCATATATACTTCCTTGTGCATACACTTCTATACATCTCAGTGTAATCCAGATATTTACATCACATATACTTCCTTGTGTATACACTTCTATACATCTCAGTGTAATCCACATATTTTCACACATTCTTCTCCACTCCTTCCCAACATTAATATTCCCTAGAGTTTATCTAACTTTCTTCTATAAACATTTCTGACAGTTTTTGTCCCGTACAACTTGCATCCTCACTCCCTGCAGTTTCACTCCCACGCAGAGAGTGAGCGCTTAAAATGGCATTCGTGTATCCACCATAAAGCCGCAGGTTTTCTTAGGACATCAGTGACAAAGATTCGCTTTCATTTTCATCATCTTTTTATGGTTATCAATGTCTAGTCCTGTAGAAATGTTTCTTATCTAGAATGTTTGTCCATTTATCGTTTCATCTTGTGTACACAGTTGCCTGCTTCTGGCAATGGAGTCAAAATGTGTCCCTTATACTTAATCAATAACCGGCAGTTGGAAGGTCTTCACTGGGGACATATATACACCTCACACGCATCGCTTTAATACGAATCATTTACATGTGTAGCATTGACGACACCGTTTTAATTCGCATAATCTACATGTGTATCATAGTCTCTTCTTCCCTTGGTCTTTCCGGTAGTTAATAAATGCTCAGGTCATGTTATTCTCATCAAATTCCTTACACATATTGATTATTTGATTATAATTGTTGATATAATTCGTATATTTGCTCCAATATCTATGAGAAGTTAGATATTAGTTTTCTTAGTTGCCCATATTATTTTCATGAAAAACTACATTTCAGTAGCCTTCAGTAAACTGAGTTTTTTTGGGTTTATAGTCTGTGATTCATATTCATAACTAGAATTGGTTTATTATAACATTTTAGCACTTTAATTCTCATTTGCAATTATAGAGCTCCATAGAACAGAATATGTTCTATTTTACTAGTTCCACCATGCTTTATATCTCAGTGGAGCAGCGGTCATCTGATGCTACAGAGTACTTATGTGGTTTAGATGCGCTCCATTTCAGTTTCCAATTCAACTTTCACTATTGATGATGCCTTTACATGTGCATTTCGTAATGTCATTTATGTGATCTTATGTAAACGCTTAGGTAAGCAGTATATTGGTGAAACTGACTTAAGAGTGATCGACCGATTCTGTAACCATCTTCATGCCATCAAGCAATGAACACCTACTCTTGTTTCCACACACTTCATCGTCGTTGGCCACCGAGGTGTTCTTGATATTCAGATAATTGCTTTCAGATCCTGCACCGCCGATGACAGATCTGGGTATGCTCTAGAAAATCGTCTTATTTTTTAGTATTTAGTTTGAGGTACCCGTAAGCTGTTTGGAATAAATTCCGACCACTCATTTCTCTAGTTCTCAGTTGATGTAGTCTTTTTGTGTATTCATTTTGTTCCGTCATTTACGTCATCTTTTTGTTCCTTTCTTTTCCACATATATTTACGTTTTTATGGCTTCTTGTTCCTATTCTTCCGGTATCTCGCTTTCACATTTCATTCGGACACCTTTGTGAATCGATGTCCTTTCTACTCGTCGTCTGTTGATGTGATTATCTTGATAAAGACCTTTTAGGACGAAACGTCGATTATGTCATATATATTGTTATTTGTATGAGTATATCATGATTTTTGTTCTGTATATTATTTCACGTGAGCATACTACAGTATACCCTACGGAAATACTGTGTCTAGAAATTTCCAATGGATTAATCTAACCTAAAACAGCAGCAAAGAAGATCAACACCTTCGAGCTGAAATGATACAGAAGGATACTTAGAATATCATGGAAGGAAAAAATCAGAAACTCAGATATTATAAACACATTGAAGATTTCAGAGCATTGGTTACTAAACACAATAACAAATAGAAAACTACTCCTGTTTGGTCATATAAAGTGGCACAACTGCTTAGAAAGACAAATAATGGAGGGAAGAGTACCTGGAAGGAGGAGAAAGAGCAGACCAAGAAGACGTTGGACTGACGACATTAAAGATAACATGAATACATCGCTAGAAAATGCAAGCCGCATCGCCCAAGACAGAGATGGGTTCAGAGAGTTCATTGGAAAAACAACGTTCTGGAAGGTATACGTCACATGACAACATCCTACAGTGCTAGTTTGTTATCGTTCAATAAAACTTCATTACCTGTTGCCTACATAAGTACTATTTTCATACACTTTTATAGCAGCATTACCTTTTACCGATTGTACATATGTAATCCCAAGATCACGATCCTAAAACGTTATAGATAAAAACCACTGGTGTTCGTCCGTCTCAGTAGACAATGACCATTGTATGAATGATGATAATTGAGTTATGAATAACACTGTACTTCGTTTAAATTTTGGAACAGTTGCGCCGTTCGTCGACCACATTCTCTCTTCATAATCGAACTGTGCTTCGGTGGCAAGATACATTAACAAGAATGTAGATGTACCTGGATGCAGAGGATGACCAGAGTGTTCTACGTATCGCACAAAGCCAACTGCGATCCAAGGTGCTCTATTGGGAAGTAACTTCTAGCCCTTTTAATATCAGATTTTTCATAAAATCTGTCCACCGTATTGAGACTTAGTATGCTTGAGCAGATATGCCCTGAATTTTCCACGAGGCCGAATTGCATCAGTTACCTTTATACGGGTTTACCGGTAAATCAAAGCCATTTCCGAGGTTTGCCGATCCGGTATACTAGCAACTACTGAGTGCCACAGATAAGAACTTCGTGTTAGCCGG
The DNA here is from genome assembly GCA_034231615.1 of Meghimatium bilineatum. Classification (NCBI taxonomy): domain Eukaryota; kingdom Metazoa; phylum Mollusca; class Gastropoda; order Stylommatophora; family Philomycidae; genus Meghimatium; species Meghimatium bilineatum. The sequence goes on from CM067311.1 coordinate 41,018,739, forward strand.
GACCAAGGAAATGATGAATGATTCAAAGGAGTATGGAAGCCTGAACTACAGAGATATTAACCCTCGCTTTCACGCAATACAAATTAATTCACGCGTAAATTACTAACACCATTCACACATACATTACTAACACCATTCACACATAAATTACTAACACCATTCACACATAAATTACTAACACCATTCACACATACATTACTAACACTATTCACACATATACATTACTAACACCATTCAAACACATCAGTAACATATAAACGTCTAGTTTACAAATACATATAAGTACAAATATATAGTAAACATGGACAGGAAGTACACATAGTGCGTTCAGTAATAAATACAGTATACATAATGATTGCACGCACATATAGAGTATAGAAACACAAATAGTATACCCATATACTGAGTACATAAACAAAGGAAAACACAAACATACAATTTGCAGAAACACACAAATTACACGAATACAAAGTAAGAAACACACAGATTGCACGCATACAGTGTACAGAAAGACAGAGAACACAACCTGTAGAGTATATACATATAAAGAGTATAAAAACATACAAAGTACAGAAACATAAATAATACTCGTGCACAGCGTACATAAAAATTTTAAAAAATACATATACATAGTATAGAAACACATAAATTACATATATGCAGAGTAGAATATCACAAAGATTTCACACACATAAATAGTATAGAAATATAAAGATTACACACACATACATTCTACAGAAAGGCAAATATCACACACATAAACATTGTATAGAAACACAACAATTACGCATATACAGAGTGCAGAAGCACAAAAATTACACAAACATAAATATTACATAAACATACATTGTACAGACACATAGAGATTACGTATATGCAAAGTACAGAAACACAATGATTACATACATACACACATAGTTCAGAAACATAAAGATTACAGAAAAACACATTATATAACAGAACCATAATGATTCCACATATACAACCACAAAAACACAAATATTACATAACAAATCACGATCCAGAGTTTCATTCTTCTTATGATAACTGAGAGACTTAGACATGGGAGAATTCACTTGGTAGGAAAGCGTAGGAAAATTTAGGGAGATAGAACTCGGCACGCATCTACATGCTGTTGCGAAAAAAAACTTGAGTGCTAATTATAGCTAACTCCAAAAACGAACCAGAGTAGGGTAGGGTAACGGACGTATAATTAATTACGCTAGAGTCATATATATGCCTACTATAAAGTAGGGAGTTGTGAACATGCAATAATATGAATGCCTACCATAATCTACGGATGTGTGAACATGTAATAATATGTATGCCTACTATAATCTACGGAGGTGTGAACATTTAATAATATGTATGCCTACTATAATCTACAGAGGTGTGAACATGTAATAATATGTATGCCTACTATAATCTACGGAGGTGTGAAGATGCAATACTATGTATGCCTACTATAATCTACGGAGGTGTGAACATGCAATACTATGTATGCCTACTATAATCTACGGAGGTGTGAACATGCAATACTATGTATGCCTACTATAATCTAGGGAGGTGTGAAAATGCACTATTCTGGAATGAAAGGAATGTTAAAATTTACGAGAATTCAATCCTAGATTGAGAGATTAATGACTTAGTAAAATTTCATTTGCTGCTGGATTCTTCAGCCTTATAGTGTTATAATTCAGAACTAATTAATTAAATATTTGTACGTCTGTTGTTGTATCATCGTCCTTGTCTGGTGAGAATATCAAAACTGGGATGAAATATGGAAAGGAGATATGAAAAAAAAATCCACTATAGTACAGTGACTGTACGACATTGCCACATGACAACCTGAATATTGAGATTCAGGACCAAATGAACATCAAAGAGGGAATAGGGGAAGAAACACAACGCGCTCCTATACTCTCGACGGTACCTGAAGGAGATAAGACAGGATCAAGTGAGAAATACTTATCAGAATTATTGATGAATTATTCTCGATTGACACCTTCCTTCGATTGCAACTTTTGATTGACATCATAATCATTAACCTTATTAAAAATCAAAGAAAAGGAATGATCGATGGTTAATGAATTATGTCTACGTGACACCCCGGTTACAGGACAGGATTAAAAAGGATCTACTTTAAATCAGCTTTCTATTTTGATGGTGCCCTAATTACTTTAATGGTGAAATGACTTTATATGCAAATACAGAAACACAAAGATTAAACATACACACAAATAGTACAGGGCAGACTAATATTCCAAGAATATGCACATATCTAACCATTTTTAGGAATAATCCCGTTTCATCTAATGGCAGATCGACCAAAATTTTCTTCCATCGTTTCTCCTTGGCTTCCTTAAGTATAGTCCTCAAGTTTGATGAGTCCACGTGTCTGACAAGGATCTCCTGTAGGTTGCCAAAGTCCCCACGTAGCACTGTTTGAACTCGAACGAGACCTGTACAGAAATATGCTTGAAATAAGGTCAAAATTTACGCAGTTCTTGTTCACTTACTAATTGTATGTAACAGTGGAGGCTACTTGTACCAGGTCAATGTACAGTATTGCTATGAAACCATGACAAACATGAACTTTCTACAGGAGAAAAACGCAGAAAACAATGTGTGAGCTAGGAATAGACAGAATGAAATATGTGTCAGAAATGTGAATAATAAATAGGCAGAAAGAAATATGTAAGTCAGAAGCCCGAAGAACGCAATGTGTAATTTAGGAACCGGCTGAAAGAATTGTGTACTTCGGGAACCAGTTGAAAAACACTGTGTTCTTTAGGAAAGAGCAGAAAGAAATCTGTATTTTGAAAACTGGCAGCTCAAAAGAAGTGTGTATTTCAGGAATATGGAAGATAGAAATGTGTATTTCAGGAACCTGGAAGATAGAAATGTGTATTTCAGGAACCTGGAAGATAGAAATGTGTATTTCAGGAACCTGGAAGATAGAAATGTGTATTTGAGAAACCGATTGAAATAAATATGCACATTAGGGCACTAAAAGAAAGTAAAATGTACATGTGGACGAGAATAAAGAAATGTGTATATTACTAACCGGCAGAAATCAATGTGTTCTAGCGGATCCGGAAGGAAAGCAATGTGTACATGATGAATCGATAGAAAAGATCGTGCACACACAGAACCAGATGAAAGCATTATGTACATGATAAAAACTAACAGAAAGCAATATGTACATGATAAACTAGCAGAATGCAATGTATACAAGAAAAACACCGAAAGAAATCAATCTGTACAAAGGGAACAGAGAAGTAGAAATATGTACACATAGGACTGAAAGAAAGCACTTTGCAGATCAAGAACCGGCAGAAACCAAAATGAGCATGAATTGAAGAAAGAAAATACTGCCACTAAAAAGGACAAGGAAATAGTAAATGTACTATAGTGTGTTCATAAATAGTTGTCCACCGATATTGTTTATTTTCTCCGTAATTACTGAACGTATAGGCTTCATATTTTGCATGTGCATTATTTCTTAACCACGTTACAGTATTATGATTTATTAGTATGATCTACATTGAACGGATTTATCGCAGCAATAGCTACGAATGCCGTTCTCTAATGCTTTAACATCATTCTTCTGTGCCCTCCAAAATGTTCACTTTTAGCAACACCGCATTTGAAACCATGATTTGTAATCCTTTCCATTGAAAATGAATCATCAAACACACTATTCTCACTCTCACGTGCTATATCTCTTATGAAGTTCAAAACGTATATTGCTGCATCGCCCTGTGTCACAATCGAGCATGACGCCAGTTGATCTGCTCTTTAATTGCCTGGAACTCTCACATGTCCCGGCACAAAAATAAATATGGCAACTTTCAAACTCGCCTTTTTCAAGGTCTCAATCCACTGTTCGCAAACGAGAGCCACCTATACCTTCCTAATCATACTCATAGAGTCACTTAAGATGCAGACACGGGTTACCTTCTGTGTTCCTACCCACTCAAAAGCCCTGGTTACCGCCATAATCTCCATGGTCATGCTACTCCTAGTCATAGCAAAGGCCCCATTCTCCTCCCTGATCGTTTTACCTGCGCACTGAGCTGTGAAGGCCCAAGCACTGCAAGCATGTCTACTCATTGATCCATCAGTGTACACAATCACATCTCCCTCTTTGACATTCTTCCTGACCAAAGCCTAAACCACTTGCTCCACAGCTGTGGGACACCATTCTCTGCATTTCCTGATATGTGTTATTTATTACTACTCTCAAAAACGTTTCGAAATCCGTGGGTAGACCTATCCATTCCGCACCTGCTGCTACATCTTGCAATCTGCACGATCTTTGTATGACACACTCTGCACGTTCCATCCACAACTTCTCTCTTTTAAGTCTGCTACCTTTAACTTTCTGTATTTAGGAATGCAATGTATGTTTCTTATAATCATTAATCTGAAGGTACACCCGTCGACGGCAGTACTGCAATATGTGCTCTGCCGTAGGACAGTCGAGTAAGTACCTCATAGCTCTTGTCGATGTGTCTCTTGTGCACCCAAGAATGATGCGCATTGCTGAATTCTTAATTATATTCAGTCTTTGGATCTTAGTTTGGTTAATAGTCAGAATTCCACTACAGCCACCACCAAACCCTGGAATAAAAGAAATAACAACCTCTGCTCACACTACGCAGCAGACATAACCTTCATTGCAGTTAAGCCTTTGCCTGCCCTTATGATAACGTGGTCAACATGTTTCCTGAAACTCAGACTTCTGTCAAACAACACACCTAGATATCTCATTGAGCTCGTTCTTTCTATCCTGTTTCCGGCCAAGGAAACATGTGGCATTGATATGTTTACCATATGATTGTTCGAGGAAAACCAAGTCACGAATGCCTTAGAAGGATTTACCACTGCTCGCGTATTGAAAATAATAGGAGATAGAGGCGATCCCTTTTGCAGACCCAGGCTAATAACCATTGGTTCCCAGTTACCCAGAGACCCAGTTACTACACTTAAGACCTACTAACCTCTGCAGCAGAGTCGCACCAACACACCGCACGATTTACTGCAAGATTTAACAGTTGGCCCATCAAGACAACCAAGGACACCCTATTGTAAGCATCCTCAAGATTTATTGTGACTGTGCATGTCTTCATGTACAAATATAACCCCTCAAAAACAGCCAGCACAAATATAGCTGCATTCTGTCGTGTCTTCTTTCCAGGGCGGTACCCACCTAACAAAGTTGATAAGCACTTATTTCTCTCAAGATCACTCGATAGCTTCCCAGGCCACAATTTCTCTCAAAAGCTTGCCTATCGTATTCTGCATTTTTATTATTCTGCAGCCGTGTATCCTGGTGTGATCCTTGCTAGGTTTGGGTAGTGGGACTAAATAGCCATGCAATAGTCTTGATTTACTGTGCCATTTAAAAGGCTATTATTGTTGATTATTTGTTGATTATTTGTTGATTATTTGTTGATTTTGAATAATATGAGTTCATTACAATTTAGAAGACCGTGATAGTAGCGTTTGCATGTGAAATGTTTAGCCGCTTCCAACCCCTCATCCGTTCTCCGACTGATGTTATCGTATCTAATGACATCTGGTACAGTTGTTGTGTTTTTGTACTTTTCAGTGCCTTCTTAATTTCTTCAACTGCACTTATCTTATGTCCTTCCATTCTTAAGTTCTTAAACATGTATGTAATCTTTTTCCTGATTTGTTTATGTCTCAACATTTCTCTGAACAATTTGTGCGGTATAGTGTGCCAGGAACGCCGCACCTTGTGTCTCGTCCGTCCCGTGCTCGTCCCGTATCAGTGATCTTGAAATCGGCAACAGTCATGTGTCTTGTTAGAGCATTCATGGATTTGTTTAAGCGCCAGAACAATTTTTGTGACTTCACGCGTGATCTCCTAGCAACAGTCGTGACATGATTCGTGAAGAAACAAAAACAGACATGATTTCCTGTCAACTACGATGCTGCAGACAACAATCGAAGGTGGAAGAAGTGTGATACAATATCATAGAAAGGAAAGATCACGATTTTTTAATCTCGCAATCGCAGTGCTGCAGATGTCTGTGGATTGCATTCGTATGGTATGTTTTGGTGCATTTAATGCAGTACTCATATGACATTGAGTGGTTATGAGTTTTCTGATGTATATATCTACAATAATTTTGCCATAAAATCGCTAAATGTATTAGATAGCAGTCGTTCACATTGGCATTGAAATGTTTTATAACTACACTCGAAAATAATTACAAAGTTAATTAATAGCTGTTTTCACTCACATCTGTTGGAATTTTGGAACCAGAAGGAGGATCTCCCTAGCATAGTGGTTAAGCTGTTCGCCTTGTGTTCTAGAGGTCATAGATTCGAATCCGGCTCGTGGCGACTTGTTTACACGGTTGATTTTTTTTCGGAGATCCCTGTCGATTATAGCTTGCAGCTATGGAGTTAAGTGCTATGAGTGATGCTCTCGGAAGGCATCGTGCGGCTTTGTTGAGTGTAGCGGAGTGCACATGGGAAACCAAGTTCTACGAAGTCAATCCTATATCACTTTTGAACCGTTTTTATAATGAACCAGAAGTTCAATCCAACCTGCAAGGTATCTTTTTGCACTAAAGCGGACATAGTAAAGTAGAATTCATGCACCTCTTTTATTGAATATTATATTGTATATGGCATGACGCCAGGATATAAATCTAGTATTGAAATAATTTAGAATAGAAAAATAAGTTACTATATTAGTTTTGAAATATCCAAAGACTCAAGTTGTGTACCGAGCCTAGTACTCAAGTAATTTAATGACACGTTCTCAGAGGTGGGTGGGGAGATGATGTTTATAGCTGCCAGGAATGGTTATATATATATATATATATATATATTTAAAAGTTTAATTCATAGCGGATTCACATACGACGTGAATCTGCTAACAGTGTTTAGTAATATCACACACACATATGTGGCAGGAAGATACCATTTAGCAACTCAAAAGTGACGTTAATTATTACACGAACAAAACGTATACAACTGAGAAAACAAACAGCAACATCTACCAACGAATACAACTGAGAAAACAAACAGCAACAACTACCAACGAATACAACTGAGAAAGCAAACAGCAACAACTACCAACGAATACAACTGAGAAAACAAACAGCAACAACTACCAACGGTTACATCTGAGAAAACAAACAGCAATAACTACCAACGAATACAACTGAGAAAACAAACAGCAACAACTACCAACGAATACAACTGAGAAAACAAATAGCAACAACTACCAACGAATACAACTAAGAAAACAAACAGCAACAACTACCAACTAGTGCATGTTGTTGTCATTATTATGGAAGTATAAACATGAAGTTGTTAACGTTACAATAATAACTACACGATAATGCCGTAGAAGAGATTGTTACATAATAAACTACATAATAGGGATGTAGAAATGAGCGTTACATAATAACTACATGACATCGCTGTATAAGGGAAATAGAGAAGACATAGAAACCTACAGACAAGTCATGCTTTATATTAAAGTTCTGACAGATTCTGAGATGTACAGATCAGAGAATTTGTTAATAGATAAAAATAGAAATGGAACCTATGCTTCAGTTCTTACAATTGATCTATCCTGCTATGTCGTGTCATATACGATGAAGAACAAACAGTACATCGCTTACATCGTATCTCTAGCAACGATTCTGAATGATGGAGTAAACTAGCGAAAATGTTGGTTAGTTACAAGAAACATTACTTACCGTATTCAGTGCTGTAGATTACCAACATCTCTGTCCAACCATAGAAGGTAATTAAGTCAGTGAAGGCTTTGCCAATGTGTTGTGATCCTGGGTACAGGTTGACAGTTAGTGCATGGGCAGGAGAGTTCAGAGATCCACTGGAATCACTCCTCATCTCCAGGTGTGGTATCTGCAGGGAGGCACATAATGAGTTGACGTATCCAGCCAGGTTTTCAGCGCGAGGACCGAACACGGCAATTGTGTTCTGCTCAATCTGATGGCACACTGGGGAGGGACAAGGCGGTCTTCTCATAGACGTCAAAAATGGTGTCACCACAGATTGAAGTCAGGTGAGAAGGCATAAAGGCATGAATGACGCTACGTGTCATTGGTGAGATCAGATCAGTTTTTGTTAGAAACATCAAGTGAGAATGTTTTCAGATGAGATCAGGTGAGTCTTTGTTAGAGACATCCCGTGAAAATGTGTGCAGGTGAGTGTTGTTGTATACATCATGTGAAAATGTGTGCAGGTGTGTCTTTGTTAGAGACGTAAAGTGAGAATGTTTACAGGTGACATCAGGTGAGTCTTTGTTAAGGACATTAAGTGAGAATGTCTGTAGGGGAGATCAGGTGAGTCGTTTTTGGAGACATCACGTGAAAATGTGTGCAGGTGAGTCTTTGTTAGAGACGTCAAGTGAGAAAGAATGTTTGCAGGCGAGATTAGGTGAGTCTATGTGTGAGAATGTTTGCAGGCGAGATTAGGTGAGTCTTTGTGTGAGAATGTTTGCAGGCGAGATTAGGTGAGTCTTTGTGTGAGAATGTTTGCAGGCGAGATTAGGTGAGTCTGTGTGTGAGAATGTTTGCAGGTGAGATCAGGTGAGTCTTTTTGAGTCAGAAAAGGCCCCAGAGAGTGGTAATGAGACGTAAATATTTACACGAGATCAAAGAGATGAGAAGCACGTCTCATGATATAGTATTAAGTTACGTGATATATTATTTCCAGAACGTTGTCTTTGTAATGTTGTCTTTACCAATCTTGAACCCGACTATATTCTGTGCCAATCTGCTTGCCTATTCTAAATATATATTCATACGGTCTTTGATGTCATCTGTCCATCTCCTTCTAGGTCTACCTCTTCTTTTGGTTCCATGACAAAATATTCCCAGACATAATATACCCAGATTAAATATCCCAAGACAAAATATTCCCAAGACAAAATATTCCCAGACAGAATATACCCAGATTAAATATCCCAAGACAAAATATTCCAAGGACAAAATAATTTCCAGACAAAATATACCAGACATAATATTCCAGACAAAATATACCATATAAAATACCCCTACACAGCCACAACTTAGAAAAAAGGTAATAATAATAGTAACATAAAAAAATTGGTGTAATTTACAACAATCTCCTAGGAGATATGGCACGTTTTGTGCAAACATAAGATGTAAACATAGTGTGAAATCTTGTATACAAACATACCGTGGCGAGATATGGAGTGACTAAGGTTTTAAAAATAGTTCAATGATCAACACATTGACGAATATAGAAACATAGTAGGCGGCAGTCTCTTTCTGCGTGTGAATGAGCCATGTTTCATTCTGTTTGCAGCACAGGAAGATGTTGACGTTTTTTTTTTCAGAGCAGACATTGGTTTGCTGACTGAACATTCCGAGTCACCCCATAGGGATTCGATCAACTGTATTCAATCCACGCATTTGAGAATGGTGAAATAATCCCATGTGTATATGCACTTTTGTCTGGTCGTAGTGAAGTAATGTACCGCCACCTATTTCTCCATATCATAGAACTGGGAAGTAACGAAAATTCAGCTCCATCTTCAATAATCACTGATTTCGAATTAGCTGCAATAAAGTTTTTGATTATGTATTTTCACGAGCTCAAGTATCAAGAATGTTATTTTCACTTTGGACAGAACGTTTGGCGAAAACTAGTCTGAACGACGCTGTACATCCCCGATGAAAATTATTCAGTCAAAATCAAACAACTGATGGCTTTGGCATTTGTACCAGAAACTGATGTAATTACTGTTTTCTGACAATTCACCAATATTAATAGTTTCTCAGATCTGGATTTCCTCATCGATAACTTCGAAGAATTTTACATTGGACGGATTCGTCGTGGTCGCCGTTCGCAGCCTCAACTTACAGTGAGCCTTTGGAATCAACATAATCGTGTCATGAATCAACTGCCAAGAAGCAACAACGATATTGAAGGTTGACACAATACATTTAATTCAATGGTTAATGTATCTCACCCAACAGCAGTAAGACTTCCCCGGAAGTTACAGTAACAACAACATACATCGTCACATTTGAGAAGTCAGATTGCCACTGGTTAACCAACAACAACAAAAAAACGAAAAGTTTACCAATCTGTCAATGATGCTATTAAGACAATGGTTGAACAATTCAATCCAGCAGAGCATATCAAATTCTTGGAAAACATAGCATGTGTTTTGAACATTAATGTTGTGTAGCTAACCCAATCAAAAAACTTAATTTTATGTCTATTATTTATTAGACAGTTCATAACATTTGAAGATTTTATTATAATATTTTACTAACTATATTGTTCATTAGTATTTATTACAGTTTGCATGAAATATGTTATATATCATCTTTGCATTTAGTCTTGGGATTTTATTGTCTGGTATATTTTGTCTGTGAATATTTTGTCCTGGGAATATTTTGTCTTACGATATTGTGTCTGGTATATTTTATCCGGTATATTTTGTCTGGAAATATTTTGTCCGGTTACACTTCTTCTACTGCCCTGAATCCTAGTACATGTCTTTCTATGCCATCGTGTCTTTTTATATGTCCGAAATAGTTCAGTTTTCTTTGTAAAATTGTATTCACAATCCAAACTTCCTTTATATTCATAATACTCAAAACCTCAGTATTCCTTATCTTTTCTGTCCAGGAAATTCTGAATATTGGCCTATAACACTTTAGTTCAAATGCGGATATTCTTTTTGCCGTTTATCTATTTATAGTCCAAGTCTAGCAGCCTTAGGTTGGAACTGGAAAATGTATGATCTAAGAAATATAACTTGTCATGAAGAAATGAATTCACGCTATCCTTTGCAAATATCTAAGCACACTATTCCCTTAGGTTGCATATATAGTGTAATTAGATGAAACGTGGCCCAATGCGCACCACAGTAATGAACGAGAATAGCAATCCTCTGATGGAACGACTAAGAGACTAGTACTAAGCAGCAAAGGACAGCGGCTAAACATTTCACATTCAAACGCAACTATCTCGGTCTTCTAAATAGTACTAAACTCATATATGATTCAAAATCAAGAAATAATCAACAAATATACTAGATATCATATAGTCATATAGATACGAAATGCACGATATTTAAAGATTGGGTTGGAAATCTTGTACATCCTTCAGTGGATAGCAAGTTTGATCATTGATAATTTTCATATCATAACGTTGTAGCACCGGAAGATAAAGTTGGAAATTCATCAAATACTAAAAATGTACTTGTTAAGTTAAATGACATGTCACTAAAGCTTGGATTGCTTGGAATTGTAAGCAAGACAGAATATAAAGATATATATGCAATTCAGTCAAGGCAATCCAGGAACAAGGTCACAGACGATCCATTTACCATTCTTACGTAAATCCAATAGAATCAGTCTTGCTAAAACTAAAGAACAGTTATTAAGAGAACATTCTCAAATTAAAATATGTTGAAATACTAACACATACCGCCATCTCTAATATAGCCAGAGATTATTGTAAGAAATATGAGAACCATATGTTAAACATGGAAAAGAAATATTGGAAGAATATTTTCATTCAGCCGAGATTGGTTATCAATTTCTCTGTGACACATGATTATGATTCGTACGAATTTCTTTAAAGATGATCATACTGTTATTGACACACACGTTATATGAGCAACGTTTGAATTTGATAGTTATGAACCCCAAAGTGGTGATGCATACAGAACTAGTTATATTAATGGAAGCCTAGTATGGTACCTACTAAATGCCAATTATAAGCAATGTCACGAATATCTCACATACAGATGATTTAATAAATCATCTTCAACAGTTATTCATATGCAAACGTTGTGGACACATAATTTTACTAGAAGACGATCCTATGCCTAATCAACTCACAGAATCTGTTTTTGAAGTGATAACATTTCTATTCTATATTACACAATAATTAGTATGTCGACCAAGATCAAATTATGTCATTTGTTTATAAAAACTGGTTGTGGTGCACAAATTTAAAGTATATTTTTAATGGGTCTAACACAATATACCACCATATGCAAAAATTGCATTAATACGTTAAATGGTTAATAAAGGTCAACACATTTTAAACAAAAGATATGTTACTAAAATGATATAAATTATTTCTTATCAATTTTGAAGTGCTGAACAAGGATATGAGGTCAAGTTTCAAAATTGGCTCCAGTTGTTTGTTTTGTAATCAGAAAATATAAATGTCTACATCACGAAATGCATGCCAATAATAATAATGCACGCCTAATACATGTACAAAATATCGAGACATTTGCAACTACTTAGATTTCTTCGACTGTTTCCTCTACATCTGTTTAGAAGCATTTCTCGGAAATGTCCAGAAATAGTGACAGACATTGTAGTTGACTATTTGTCCTGGTATCTGTGTTCCATAGTTGCGATATCTTTATGAAAACGTTACCTATATTCATCAATAACCATGCTATAGTTATAAAATAGGTGAAGCTTCAAACAAGGTTTTGAAGTTTTGCTAATTGTACGAAACACACATAGGCACACACAAATCTTGACGTTTCGACCGAAAGGCCTTTATCAAGGATCGCAAACACAAATAAATAAAAAAAAACAAGTAGGGACGATACAACTTACGTTCACATGTAGTAAGTTGGTCGAAGTGATAGAAATGAGGTCAAATGTGACACAAACAGGAAATGAACAGAAATAGGAAGGATTCAAAAACAAAGCTGAGTACATGTTAAAACAAGACCCAGATATAACGGAACAACCCGATATTATACATATGTCAAGCGTTCATTCATACCCAAGGGTTTCAGAGTGCCGAATGTATATATATAGCGGTTCTCAAGCGCCAACCGGGTACGGTCGTTTGAGAAGCATTCTTTGATGGCTGTCACCTGAATATCCTGGGCGCCCGATGGCCTGTGCTGCTGAAATGAAAATCCACATGATAGCCCGAATGGTGTTTGATACTGTGTAGGTGCTCGCAGAAATGGTCAGCAAGCATCCTACCAGTCTCACCTATGTACGTCATGGTGCAGCGCTTGCAGATGATGGCATAGATGACATTCCGGGACACACAAGAGAACAGTTATCATAAAAGAAATCCAGATGTGAATGAAGGAAGTGGATCTTGAGAGAGAAATATTGCTGCCAAGTATCTGATACTTCATCAGCATTCTTCATCAGCATACTTTATCAGCATGTCTTCTACTAGTTATTTGTGATTTTCTGCTCTAACATTACCGAGAAAGTTGATGGACACTAGGTGAAAAGCATTCCACGCTTGTTTCGCATCACCCTACACGCCAGTTGTTTAAATGGTCATCATTTAAGAGCTCTCGAACCTGAGAACCAACAAAAACTCCCTCTTTAACCTCTGCTTCACTGAGTCCAGGGAATTTGACATGCAGGTATAAAAAAGCTGGCGACGTCCGGCCCATGGTTTTCACGAAATTCTTCATCAAACCTACTTTAATGTGAAGTGTGGTAGCAAGATTTTCTGAGACTCAACCAGAGTTGGGTGGTTCTCTCCAACTACTACATTTTTTTTCTGCAAATCCATTCCTTCCACAAGTAGTGCAGTGCGCTTGCGCGGATATCCCACTCACATAAAAGGCACATGTATTTTGTATATCCCTTCTTCATTCCCATTAAAAGGGCAAACATCTTCAAAAATACACCTAGGTGCCGGCTGAACTTGTTATACTCAATGTAATTCAGTATCTGCTTACCGTTATCTTATATCTCTTCCATGTTGGATAAAATGCGTCACGAGAATATATTGTAGACGGTTTCCATTGTGCAAAAGCACAGCCTTAAGACTCAGTTTCGACGAGTCTACAAATAGTTGTAACACGTATCTTATAAATTATTGTGGGTCATGAGTTTTTTTAAAGCATTCATGAGACCCTCAGTATCGTAACAGAATACCAGATTACTTTCCTTTCTGAAGAAATGCTCCAACTGCTGGTGGTTCTTTTGATATGAAGTCATTTACATCTTCCTCTAGTAGATTCCATTGTTGGAGTCTTGATCTGAGCAATTCTGCCTTGTTCTTGGATAAGTCGAAATCACACACTAGGTCATTTAGTTCTCCTGTCTTATTCTGTAAGGGGGTCGATGATGTACAACAGTGAGATTCTGGATCACTTAATTCTGATGGACCAGGAGAATAACAGCTCGGCTCACCCGTGTCCTCATCAGATGAATCAAGAGAATAACAGCTCGGCTCACCCGTGTCCTCGTCAGATGAATCAAGAGAATAACAGCTCGGCTCACCCGTGTCCTCGTCAGATGAATCAAGAGAATAACAGCTCGGCTCACCAGTGTCCTCGTCAGATGAATCAAGAGAATATTCTGCTGCCGGTTCTGGAATATGAATTCATTCACCATGTGGAATTGGTCTCAATGTAGACGGAATGTTTTGTTAGACCATTATCGACTGCCTCTGCTTCGTTATTCCACCATCGGAAAGAAAAGGAAGCAAGCAGAAGTAACAGTCAATTATGTAGTTGTTTGACTCTCTTTACATCATGACGACTGCACATGGCATCGTTAGTCCTTGCCATTCAACCACTGTTGAAGCTGTTTTGTACATGCAACACATCGTATGTACTGTGGCCAAATCTTGTCTTCGTCACCAACCTTGCATCCGAAGTAAAGGTGATATGTCTTCTTCACTTGAGAACTAAGACTTTTCTTCTGTTTGGCAAATATTGCTTTTCCATAGATATAGCAGAAAATGACCACGTAATTAACGAACTGTCGAGGCATTACTGTACTGCAGTGTACGTTAATGAATCAAATAATAACAGTTTTATGTAACAGTAGCTTAAACTGTCTCTCACAATGTCTGAAATATTTTAACCTTTCAGGCTGGGCTTTATATAGTATACTGCTGATGCCAGCTTACTTCAGCAGTCGTCTGGTATTATTGCATTGTATCAGAAAATGATGAACTCCGGATGTTGTGTTCATGATCGTATTATGCAATTTGATGCAATATATATATTATTTCATTCTGAGCTTATTAACTATTTAATTGCAGTCATACTGGATACATTTACACGGTGAAACATAGAAATTGAGCTACATGGAATATCTTCAAAAAGAGAACCAATAAACACACTTAAGGTTATATTCGTTTTAGGCAAACCTAAATACTAAAGATTGGGGCCTTTTTTAAGGTCAGTAAAATTTTCAGTGTTGACCAGCGTAATCAGAAAATCGCATGTGTTTGTGAAGTGAAACATGCTATAACAGGTTCACGTGAGATGCTCAATCAATGGAGGAATAGTTTCAGTGCTGATAGTTGCTACCAAGAAGTAACCATTTTATAACATGCGCAGTAGAAATTGTGTCACAGTTCAGACCATGTCAGAAACATTTAATGATCAAGTAATAGTCTATATGTCTCTACATGGAGTGCATTCTTCACCCACATATACTGGAACATATCGCACATAACTCATACCGTAGCTAGTCTGAACACATTCCTAATTCCACAGGGATTTGTATTTCCCCATCACTGTTCATTTAGGACACGTTCGAATTTCTCTGCATATATTTCTGTTTGATTGTCTTTCAGTTTTCCATATTTTATCTATAGACATTTCTCTTTTATATTCCTAATGTTCGTATCCATACTTGGACATCTAAATTTTCAAAAAAATTTGCAATTTAATACTGTAATATGTAATCGATATTATCTACCCACTACTATCTATTCACTAAACTCTGCCCACTACTATCTATTCACTAAACTCTGCCCACTACTATCTATTCACTACACTCTACCCACTACTATCTATTCACTACACTCTGCCCACTACTATCTATTCACTACACTCTACCCACTACTATCTATTCACTACACTCTGCCCACTACTATCTATTCACTACACTCTGCCCACTACAATATATTCACTACACTCTGCCCACTACTATCTATTCACTACACTCTACCCACTACTATCTATTCACTACACTCTGCCCACTACTATCTATTCACTACATTCTGCCCACTACTAGCTATTCACTACACTCTGCCCACTACAATATATTCACTACACTCTGCCCACTACACTCTAACCCTGCTCTCTACCAATAATACCCCATATAATGCATTTTTCCCACTGAAATTTACACATTCTTCTTTACCCATTGCACTATATCCACTATACTCTACACACAACACTCTCTCCACTCTAAACTAGTACATCTCTCTACCCGCTGCATTTTGCGCATTGTACTATTTTCTATGTACACGACCATTGCACTCTATCCAATGTAATCTTCTCAATGGAGGCAGGCAGACTGGCACACGATAAGAGTCGGGTTCAGGATATCATTTACAAAGACAACGTTCTGAAAATAAATATGTAACGTGATGATGACTCTACACACTATAAAGTACAAACTATACTCTACCAAATGTACTCTTAAAACAGTACTCTACAATATATACTTTACAAACTATACTCTACCAAATGTACTCTTAAAACAGTACTCTACAATATATACTTTACAAACTCTACTCTACCAAATGTACTCTTAAAACAGTACTTTACAATATATACTTTACAAACTCTACTCTACCAAATGTACTCTTAAAACAGTACTCTACAATATATACTTTACAAACTATACTCTACCAAATGTACTCTTAAAACAGTACTCTACAATATATACTTTACAAACTCTACTCTACCAAATGTACTCTTAAAACAGTACTCTACAATATATACTTTACAAACTATACTCTACCAAATGTACTCTTAAAACAGTACTCTACAATATATACTTTACAAACTATACTCTACCAAATGTACTCTTAAAACAGTACTCTACAATCTATACTTTACAAACTATACTCTACCAAATGTACTCTTAAAACAGTACTCTACAATATATACTTTACAAACTATACTCTACCAAATGTACTCTTAAAACAGTACTCTACAATATATACTTTACAAACTATACTCTACCAAATGTACTCTTAAAACAGTACTCTACAATCTATACTTTACAAACTATACTCTACCAAATGTACTCTTAAAACAGTACTCTACAATATATACTTTACAAACTATACTCTACCAAATGTACTCTTAAAACAGTACTCTACAATCTATACTTTACAAACTATACTCTACCAAATGTACTCTTAAAACAGTACTCTACAATCTATACTTTACAAACTATACTCTACCAAATGTACTCTTAAAACAGTACTCTACAATCTATACTTTACAAACTATACTCTACCAAATGTACTCTTAAAACAGTACTCTACAATCTATACTTTACAAACTATACTCTACCAAATGTACTCTTAAAACAGTACTCTACAATATATACTTTACAAACTATACTCTACCAAATGTACTCTTAAAACAGTACTCTACAATCTATACTTTACAAACTATACTCTACCAACTGTACTATATAACAATTGTACTCTACTCACTGTACTCTACCCACTGTACTCTACCCACTGTACTCGTACCCATTGTACTCTACACACTGCATGCTATCAATTGTACACTTCTCACTGTAGTATATCCACTGCATGCTACCCAATACACACTACCAACAGTACTGTACCGACTTATCGCTGCCCAGTGTAAAACACCTTCTGCCCGCTACCCACTGTAATCTACCCGAACTGCACTGGGAAACCCTTGAAAATTATGAAATAAGAGGGCCATTATTAGACTATGTAAGAGCCATATACAAAGATAGTGAAACTGCAGTTAGAACAAGTGCATGACTTATAAAAGTAGTTTTCCGTAACATCAGGATTTAGACAGGGGTTTGTCTAATCACCATTACTGTGTATTATCTATATGGATAATAGAGCCAAAGCAGTAAAACACCCAACAGAGACTTTCCATCCAAATGACCTATGTGAACTACTCTTTGTTGACAATGAGTGCCTACTCCACAGTTTAAGTGAAGAGCTACAAGATCATACACATCTACCAAACTAAAGCTACCTCATCCACACCATGTACATCAATGAAACAAAAGTAATGCCTGTAGGCAGAGAATCCACTACATATAAATAATCAATTACTGAAACAAGTGCAGGAGTGTAAATATTTTGGAAACATTTTTACAGTCGACGAAAGAAAGAACAGAGAGACAATATTCATAGAGTCTTCCACATAAATTATAGACTTTTCATTATTTACACATGTTAAAACACAAATCTATCCAATTATGTAACCAAACGGTACATCATACGTTGATATTCATTCAAACAATACCAAACAGGGATATGTTCAAGAATATACATTCTAACAATGTCAAACAGGGATATGAGATGTTTAAGAAAAGCAACCACCAGAACGAGAAGAGATTGCGTTAGAAGTGAAGAGATTGCGTTAGAAGTGAAGAGATTGCGTTAGAAGTGAAGAGATTGCGTTAGAAGTGAAGAGATTGCAAGAACTGTTGGAAAAAATGCCTGTGGCTAAATATATTGAAAAAAAAGAGATTTAAAAGTTTCGGCCACTTCATGAGAATGAAACCTTATTTGCCAGCGACACGAACATACATCATGAATCTGGAAATAGAAGATACAGAGGAGGATCAAGAAGATGGTGGATTGAAGGAGTCATCAATATTCCACGACATCACAATACTACTATATATGAAACAACTAAATGTGCCATATCCCAAAACGCGATCGTCATTCAATCATACGACGGTGTGCAGATAAAGCATAATATGTCCAATATATATATTATGCTAACAGCGGACTATCACTGCAAACTACCCAGTGAACTCCGCTCGATGCACACTGTCCATTTCACTCTACCCACTGTACCCTACCCATTGCACTACAATCACTTCACGACACACATTGTGATCTTCTCAATACACACTAAAATCACACCCTCAAACTGCATTGTTTCTACACAGTACGGCCACTGCATTCTACCCACTGCAATCTGCTGACTCTGCTGCCCTATGCCCACTACACTTTGCCCACTAAACTCTAGCAACCCCACCACTTTACCTGTTGCACCATATCCACTGTTTTTCCCTTGAAGCACTATGTCAAGTCTGCTTACGGTACTCTACTCACGGAGCTATGCTCACTGCAGTCTGCTTACAGCGCTCTACTCACGGAGCTATGCTCCCTGTAGTCTGCTTACAGCGATCTAGCTCACTGCAGTCTGCTTACAGCGCTCTACTCACGGAGCTATGCTCACTGCAGTCTGCTTACAGCGCTCTACTCACGGAGCTATGCTCCCTGCAGTCTGCTTACAGCGCTCTACTCACGGAACTATGCTCACTTCTCTTTATGCTTTGCATTTTTACTAATTTTTCAACATAATATATTCTCACTTATCTCTCGTCACATCTTTCATGCCTCAACTGTTCGTATCGTTCTAATCGTATCCCACTTCTATCTCTTATCACACGTTCTCTGGCATCGCTTCTCTATCCACCTCTCTCAGTATCTCTAATATCCACACCATCTCTCTTCTGTCTACACATATCTATTTTATTTCTTATTTCTTTAGGCATCCAATCTATGTATTCACAACTCTCTGTCTCTCTGCAAATCTCAAGTTTTCCAAATTTGTCTGCTGTATTGTCTTTTCTTATTTCGTTTCTGACTTTCCCAAATTTCTCTATCCACATCATGTTTTATACATTTTGTATCCACCTCTATTTTCATTTTTCTCTATTCTCCCGTCACTTATTTCCAATCACGTATTTGCATCTCACTTATTTCTAATTATTTATTTGTATCTCACTTATTTCTAATTATTTTTTACTTCAATTTCTCTCTGTTCTAGCCTGAAAACTCATAGCTGCGCCTGACAATGTTTATTGTATAGAGATATAAGCCATTTCATGTCGGGTAATACATTCTATTGGTTCGATTTGATCAAGTAGGATTATCGTTTGTGTTAGATCTCGCTCTCTCTCTATATATACATATATGTTATTTGTTTTTGTTTTGGTCTATCATGTCCTGACTTTTTACATCTGATTCTATCTATATCACCCAGCGACAACTTCTGTTAAACGTTATCGCGATAATTTCTCCCACTGTTTCTTGTTGTCAGTTTCTGTTATTTTTGTATTTATTTATTTAGTTCTCTCTCTCTCTCTCTTTCTCTCTCTCTCTCTCGCTCCCTCTATCCCCTCATACATTTTCTCTTTCATACAAATATATCTGAAAGGGAAATATCTTTCATAAGTGATATATATCTATTTACATCTTGGAAATCCAGGCTGATCACATATCCTCATAAATAGTTCTCTATTATGTCCAACCTTGTGCAACAACATTTGCTTTTTAATTTGTTTGTTTTATGTTGTTGTTTTATTGTAGTTTTTATCTGCAAACTCCAGAGCAATGCCTGTTTGATCATGATTTTCACTTCTTGTTTGTACTTGCATGTTACACCTAAAGTTAGCGCTATTTCTTAAGTTATTTCACGACTGATTATTGCTACATTACTTCCATTTCGTGATCCTATAATAACATTTCAAACCTGGTGTTCTACTCGAGTATCCATTGTATGACAGTATCTTGTAATGTAGTTGTTAATGTCTACTTGTCCGCTTTACATCTGGAGCTATATTAGCACTCATCAAACTTTGAAGTTCATATTATTAGTTCTCTAATCATCGTGAATTCCTTTCTTCTCCGTTTAAGTTAAACAATGTTATTCTTTCTTTTCACTATCTGCATTGATATCTCAACCATCTTGTCTATATGACTATCTCCATATCTCCGTATGTATGCGTATTGCTGGTATGTGTATGTAAGATTCGATCTAATGTTTTCACCTGGCGTAATCTGTTGTTAAATATATGCATTTATTCTCAAAATATTATTCTTTTCTATGTGATTATTCAAGTGATCATTGCAATTTGTATTTGTTTTCTTTTCATCTCTATATAGTTATGGACATATTCTGAGCGATAGTACACTGCCATAGCTTATACGAATAGCAGTGCTAGGGTACTACCAGTACAAATATCAGTGCCATGGTGCTACCAGTAGAAATATCAATGCTATTGTGCTACCAGTACGGATAACAGTGCTATGATGCAACCAGTACAAATATCAATTTTAGGGTATTTCGATCTTATATACATATATATGGCCTTTGGCATCTTGCAGACGGTCATTTTGCAATAAGAAGAAGCAATCCATTGAATATTTTCTCAGGAATGTTACTTTTCAAGCGATCATATCACAGCCCGTGAAAGATTTTTATTTGCGTCTCTCACTTTTATTCTTTTTCTTCCATATCTTTAAGCATATTATTTGTGAGAAACGTTGCTCCATCACGCATGTTCTGCTTCCAGAAATCCCGAGTTTCGACTGTTTTCCCAGTTTTTTTAATTATATATTCCACCGAAGACGGATGTGTCGGTCTATTGGCGCAAATAAAACGGCGATACAACGCATTTCCATTATCTGGACTGCATCCTGCTGGAGATCTAGTAGTACTGCTACAGGAGAGGTCCAGCAGGAGTTTGAGAATGAACGCTGACGAAGAAGAAGGATTATATGTGAAAGCGTTTCATTAAGGATTTACAGATGTCTTTATGCCTCAGTATTGGTCTACCCCGGGCTCGATTGCCTTCAGCCATTAGTCCGAATAGTACTTGTTTTGGGATGCGGCAGTTTGCCAGTCTGCGACGTGACCCAGCCACAGCAATCTGTTTATATTGAGTGTGTCCATGGCAGATGGTGGCTGAGTGCGGCGTAACAATTCCATGTTGGTGGTTTTATCGTGTCATTTAATGTTTAAGATCTTGCGGAGACATCTTAGATGAAAGATGATAAAGTCTTCTCTCATGTTTGATGTAGGTCGTCCATGTTTCAGAATCGTAGTATATGTAACCAAACGTTTGGTTACAAAGCACGCTTGTTTGATAGATCTGTATCTTTGTTTTAAATTTTAGCTAATGGCTTTTCCAAACTCGTTTTCACAGTCCGCCCAAAATGGTAGCTGCATTTCCTATGCGTGCATTTATTTAATTTTCCAGGGAAAGAGTTGATATAATTGTGGATCCTAGGTAGCAAAAGTTTTAGATTTGCTTTATATGGGTGTTGTTTAAGATATGTTTATTGGTACTGTATATCCCTGGCACATTGCCACAGTTTTAGTGATGCGTATTGTCACAGAGAATACCTCGCAGGCGTTTGTCATGTTGTCAATATGGGACAGCAAGGTGGACTCACAATGTGTGCCACTAGTGCAACAACATTAGCGAAGAAAAGTTATCTGCTGAGTATTTCTGATGTTTTCGTTGTCTTCGTTCTGAGACGAGATAAGTTAAAGAATGATACATCGTACCAGGTGTTGATGAAAATGTCACCTGCTGCATCTGCAAGAGCTTGTTTCAGAAGCGCTGCGAAGTAAATTCCGATGAGGGTTGGGACTAGGATGCACCTGTGCTTTACTCCAGTCTTTATTGCAAAGCTCGCCCGTGTGTTGCCGGGGTCCGAAAGGGGAGCAAAGAATAGCAACACTGTTTACCTTCCACGCATGTCGTAAAAGGCGACTAAGGAGATTATGGGATGGATTTGGCTGTCCCATCCCATATAGGGTCAGTGACCCAAAGCCATGCTGATGTCGGATGTGTCAGTCCGAAAGGCGCAGATATCGCAGCAATGCTGTAAACCATGACACAACGCATTCCGTTCTCCGGACTGCATCCTGCTAATCTGCAGGAGTTTGAGAACGAACGCAGAAGAAGAAGAAGAATTGCAAAGCTATTGCCCTCGAATGATACATTTGGGCCCATGTTTTCATGAAAATAAATAACCAAGTTCATTAGTTTTAGTGGACAACCAGTACATTTTAGAATATTATATAGAGCCGGTCTACTAACAGTGTCAAAAGCCTTAGTTAGATCAACAAACATCATAAAGAGTGGTTGTTCCTATTCACGACACTTTTCCTGTAGTTGACGTAGGGAAAAAATCATTCGGTAGTTGATCTTTGTTTGCTTTGAAACCACACTGTTACTGTGGAAGAACACGTTCGGCAAGAAGTTGGAGTCGATGGATTTAGAAGGATACTTGCACAATCCTTTTCGGTGATGCTGAGAAGTGTGATGTCTCTGTAGTTGTTGGAGTCACCCTTTTTCTTGTAGATAGTTACTATTTGTACGTCTCGCATATCTTGGTTCATTGTGCCTTTCCCCCAGCACTTTATTAGTAGTTTGTACAGGTGGGGGACGAGGACAACTCGGTTTTCCTTTATGATTTCCCGTAAATGTAGTCTGCTCATGTTGCATGCTTCACGCATGCTATAACCGATCGTATATAACCGGTATGTTTCTATAGATATGAAGGTCAATGTTAATCACACGTGTAAAGTAAACTGGGGGGGGGCCGAGTGACATGGTGGTTTTTAGTGGAGCGAAGAAAATGATATGTGTATATACGAGATCTGTTGTATATATTATAGATATAGGAGTCAAGGGATATAGTATGGAAACAATATGATATATGCATATGCGATTCATATGTGGTTATTACTGGAAAGATCAAGGGAGAAATAACAGCAGATGACAAATGAAGAATTTGGTGCATGTGTTATCATCATTGCATAATGTCACTATTTGTAATAACAATAAAAGAAACACCGAATTCTGGAGATGCGTCACTGTCCATATCACACGCACGTGACTGATTGATTGATTGATTGTATATAGTTGAGAGATATATTCACGTATATCTAGATTCTTAAATATACCATTGAACGTCAGAAAGCATCAAATTTTTCGGTCTCTGTTCACAATAGAGAAATAAGGATGAATATTTGCACATTTCAAATTTGGAAAGTTCTGATTAATTATGTGTACTCAATTGCACTGCATTCGAGAATTGTTTCAGACGCATGGAACCGTTATACTGACATTCCTCAATAACTTGTTTTACAAATATAGAACTGTAATATAATTCTTCATTGTGGAATATGAAACTGTTTTCAATATTAGCAAACGTCTGTGTACTATGTATGGAAGTGGAGCAGTGGATATGAGCACCGTTATCCTCCGGGCTCATATGATTAAAGAGTAAGCATGTAGGCGACATTGCTTCATGATCTGCCGTGCTCTGGACGTTATGCCACATCAACCGGGTCAAGGGAAGCATGCTGATGTAATTATTCACAATGACACGAGAATCACTAGACACCAGTTGACCTCTCAGCTTTCAATAAGTAAGATTGATTACATGAGCAACATGTCGAGTTTACACTGAACGAAATAAAACATATCCTGCACCATTCTTAACCCCACCCCAGGTGAAGTACACACAGACATTCGTATATTTCTTAATGTCTGTAGATGACATGTATGGCGATGAGAACATCATGGGCCAGATTGTCGAAATCGTTATGTCGATATAAAGCGTTGTGTTAGTCAACAATGAAGTAAACGATGTATGTATCACAAATGAAGGATTGCATTAATGACTGTACGTACTGATATTGCTGACCACTCTGTTTTTTTCTGGGTTTTTTCTTCTTTCTATCCTGATAAAGACCATGTGGTAGATATGTAAGATGAATTTATAATTGTGTATATGCCCACATCCCGCTGCTAATATGACTTATATTTCTCTTATCCCGCAACTAGCAGCCTAATTTTCAATCTCTCCATTGATTCTCCTTAACTCTTCAACACACAAGATTTCAACAACACACGTACATATTTTGCATCTAGAATATCTAGATGTTGGACGTAATCAGCAGCTGACTGGGACACTGGGCTTATACACTTTTAGATGGCAGACGGAACGGCAAGCAGAGCATATATGGGAATACCCTCAGTGCTTGCTCGTAATCAAGAATCAAGGTCATAGCACACCCGAAGTCACACATCTATCTCTAGAACGCAAGCTCTAGTCCAACCACCCCTACGTTTAACGACAATAGTGGATAACAAGCCGCCTGGGAATAGACACTAGACTTATTATGCACGCATGAGAATAGGTTTTCGATTCCATCCAGTTAAGTGCATATGTTACGGCGAATACTTCCATTGTGAGACTCCTTGTTGTTGCGGTAAAGGCAATACTGGCTTCGTGTACTGTTCTTCCTTTTTATCTGACAGTAAAGGCCCATGTGCATTGGTGATTACGGATGACTGATCCGTCCTTCTAAATCACAACATCTGTGTCGATGGTATTCTCGCAGGTTAATGCCTTGAACTCAGCACCGACGCTTACGGGGCTATGTTCCCTATACTCTCTGTTGAGTGTAATGACAGTCCTGACTGCCTCTTGAAAGGCTTTAGGAAAATGTATCCATTCCTAGCTCGTTAGGAATTATGTCTTCTGCAGCGCAGACCTGTTTAATGGCATCCTCGCCCCGACGAATTCACGATTTGAGTCTCTTGAGACTGCTTCCCTTCAAACGAGAGAGCTCGCTGTGTAGTGGTGGTCTATGTCAGAACTCACTCTGAGATATGCACGGTCAGGCCACATATATATTCTTAGATATGCTCACAAAATCAAGTAGAAAAATCAGCCACACAGGGCGTGTCCCTTGTGCAACCAAGGATGATCCGCATCGCTTCGTTTTGAATTCTCTCCAGCCTCTCAATCTGTGTCTGACTGACGGTAATATCGGCGCCTATTTTGTTCTATTGACAAGACGGACTTGAGCCTCATATAAGATATAAATATAATGTGTGGAAAAATAAAAAAAAACATGTAGTTTAATAGTTTGGCCAGAAATTTACCTTAAATATGACTATAATTATTTTCAAATATCTGGCTGCACTAGTTCTGTATAACGTAATGTTTGCAAACACGAACAGTATATAGGAATTTTTAAAAAGTGAACAAACAACCCAGAACTATAACAGTCAGGGATGACCATAATTAATAAGAGATTCAATCACATAGAAACATATACGGAGTTAAATTTTAATATGAGTAACTTCACAAATTAACTATTGCTACAGATATGAATCTGCAACAATTAGCAAGTTTGTCTTTATGTATTGTCAGTGAAAACATATTGCGTGCAATAGTAGATATCCCAGGAATATCAGTGGGAGGACATAACATAAATAATTTGAGATATGCGGATGACACTGTTCTGATTGCAAAAAGTGAGGAAGACCTTCAAATATTAATTAAAGTAGTAGTCACAGAAAGCAAAGAGAAAGGCCTCTTCATAAATATCAAGAAAACAGAAGTAATGGTTATTTCAAAGAAAGAAAATAACACACCTTGCAAGATCATAGTGAATGATATAGTATTAAAACAGGTCCACCAATTCAAATATCTAGGTACAATTATAACAGCAGATGGAAGAAGTTCAACAAAAATAAGATGCAGAATAGGACATGCAAAAACAACATTCAGAAAAATGAAAAATATACTGTGTAATATGACCTTGTCATTAGAGGTGAGAAAGAGAGTTCTGCAGTGCTATATAACCCCTATACTAACATATGGGTGCGAGTCTTGGACAATAAACAAACTGGAAAGTGGGAGATTGGAGGCAACGGAGATGTGGTTCTACAGAAGAATGCTGAGAATACCATGGACTGCCAGAAAAACTAATGTAGAGGTGTTAAAAGAGTTAAATGCGAAACGGACCTTAATCAACAATATAAGAAAAAGGCAATCTTCTTTTTTTGGCCACTTCATGAGACAGGCAGGTTTAGAGAACATAATCACAACAGGCAAGATTGAAGGCACCAGAGACAGAGGGCGACAACGTGAGAAAATATTAGACAGTTTGACAACCTGGCACGGCAAAGAAACAACAACGACTTTGATACATAATACTGTGGACAGAGAGCTGTGGAGAGCCATGACCGCCTACGCCACCCGGCATGGCACCTGATGATGATGATGATAGTGCTATGCTTAACTAGGATGGTGTATTACAGTATATAGCTATGTTATCTTTACATATTGTAAGACATATTCAGAGAGTGGTTGGAATGTATGCAGCAGTGAACATGTGAAGGACTACGGTGACATAGTATAATCTTAGCCCCCTTGTGCATATACACAATGTACTATAATCGCTGATAAGGACAAAGTTATAACAAGAAAAAAAATATCTTAAAAAATGGCGTGTAAACGAAGAAAGCTTGGAGAATCATTAAGAGATATAATTAGAAACGATAACATCCGACAGATAACCAAAACAGTACCATTATTAGAATACATCAAGAGAGAACAGATCAAGTGGTTTTCACATACATCCAGTCTACAACCAATATTATGCCACAAATATCCATGACATATAAACACTACGGATACCAAGCCAGAGGAAGGTCATGTAAAAGATGGATCACAGAAATAAAAGAGGCTACGGGGAACAAGCTTACGAAAAACACTCAGGAAGGTCATCTACAGAGAACTATTTTACCCCTTACGCGAAATGCAAAAATAAAGGTCACAACGTATGGAAAGATAGAAAGACAAAGTTGTTATCATCAACGCTAGAAGTGTAATAAATCAAAAAAGTATATTGTGTATATTTGTTCCTGTCTGTAGCATAAGAACTTTCGTCTCACGGAGCCTCACTTTTATTGTTGCGATGACTGGTAATCACTTGTATTATTGGGATGACTGGTAATCACTTGTATTATTGGGATAACTGATAATCACTTGTATTATTGGAATGACTGGTAATCACTTGTATTATTGGGATGACTGGTAATCACTTGTATTATTGGGATGACTGGTAATCACTTGTATTATTGGGATGACTGGTAATCACTTGTATTGTTGTGATCACTTTTGAATACTTGTATTTTTGCGACGAGTAATGTACACGTGTATTGTTGCGATGACTGATGACCACTAGTATTGTCGAGATGACTTATGAACACTTTTATTGTTGCGACGATTTATGAGCACGTGTATTGTTGCGATGACTGATGGTAGAACCAAGAAAAATGCACACATTTGTCAAGATTTTTGTCTATTCCATGTGTTGATGTTTGACTTGCAGATATGTATTATTATTGACCTGGCATTTGTTTTACCACAACCACTAAGTCACTGTTTCAATCAAAATAGCTGTATGTGCACTTGTTGGTCAGTCTGTAGGTTCAATAGTTGGTCAGTATATACGTGTAGAAGATGTCCAGAATTTAGGTGCAAGAGTTGGCCAGACATCAGTTGTATGAATAAGCAGTCTGAAGGTGCACGAGCTGGTGAAATAGTATGTGCAAGAGCTAGTCAGTCTGGTTGTGTAAGATTTGGT
This sequence comes from Meghimatium bilineatum, assembly GCA_034231615.1. NCBI lineage: Eukaryota > Metazoa > Mollusca > Gastropoda > Stylommatophora > Philomycidae > Meghimatium > Meghimatium bilineatum. The sequence goes on from CM067311.1 coordinate 41,046,991, forward strand.
AAGTCTGTATTTGCAAGAGTTGGTAAATCTATAAATGCAAATATTGGTCAAACCGTAGGTGCATGGGTTATCCAGTTTATAGGTTCACGATGTAGCCAGTCTGTAGGTGCAAGAGCTGCCCAGTCTGTAGTCCATAGAGTTGACCACTCTGTAGGTGCACGCATTGGATCGTATGTAGATGCAATAATTGCACAATTGTGTAGGTGCAAGAGCTGGCCTGTCTGTTGGTTGGAGTTGGAAAAGCATGTATGTACAAATTTGAGCAATTCTGTAGGTGCAAGAGTTGAGCAAGTCTGTAGGTACAATAGTTTTATCAGTGTATATGTTGGACTTGGGAACATGCTGTAGGTGAAAGTTTGAGTAACTCTGCATGTGTAAGAGTTGGACAAGTCTGTAGGTACAAGATCCATTAAATTTGTAGGTGCAAGAATTAGAAATATATGTAGGTGCAAAAGTTCGGTTGTCATATGACGATATGTTTCTGGAGTTTTGAATCATGGTACAGATAAAAGCATTGTTTCTTATCCAACAATCAAGCTGTCAGTCTTCAGCATGACTAACTTGAGCGAGATTATTGGCTGGATTAGTTAATCCCATGATCATCCTCCTTGTGTCTTATGATACACACGATAAATGTTAGTGTTTCTATTTTTCTTTCACATCTTTCTTGCCTCTTAACACGGATGCGCAGCTACTCGACTTTATAATCTTTTAACGCCACTTTATTTTGTTAATTTATGATGGTCTTCATTAGAGATAAGTGATTCTTAAACGTAATAGCTGCGCATCAGCACCAACCATTATAAGTGCTGAATTTGAAACGGATAAACCCCTGTCCACAATATTGTTTAATGTGTCCACATTGCATATTGTTTATTGCAGTCAGTCGATTCAAACTTCGTTCGCAAAGCCTTACATTTGTTGATGTGTTCTATGTGTTTTGTTACTATAAATTTTCAAACTGAACATATTCTCTTTACTTTGTGAAGAGAGAATAATTGTCTTCTAGTGCGTTTATTATTGGAAGATTTAAGTAAAGTAGCCCATAGCATTTATTAATGCCGTAGGGGTGTGAGATATTAGCGATCTCACATTTCAGAGGCTCTGCAAATGAGGGCGGTAGCCATCTCCTTTCCCTCGCAGTCTTTACTTCCTGGATTAATCCGGTACCCATTTAAGGCTAGGTCTACCCGGGAGCCGTAGCGATCTGAAAAACATTATGCGAAGCCAGTGCGCTAACCACTGCGCTAACGCTGCTCCTGTATTTCAACTGTATATAAACTGTAAATTTCTTTGAATCTATGCACTCGTTTTTATATGTAAAGCTATATAGCGATAATGCTGGTTGCTTTCGCTTGAGGGCAACATCGTGCGAATCAATCTATGGATATCAAGAGCTCTTCATTCTCTGTCTATCTCCAAGTAATTTGTCCTGAGAAATTATCAACCTTATAGCTAGTACAGATTCCGATGTTTCCTTAATCAAGAGTATACTTGTAGAGACTGGATATAACTTCTCCCCGTATTTACCTAAGTTACAAGAGGACAGAATCATCAACTCACGCGGAACAGTTATAGTGTGTTCTATTAACTGTCTTAGTAAATCATTCAGAGTGCAGAAATGCATTATTTCTGTTGCAGAAGTTCACTATTTCTGTTGCAGAAGTTCACTATTTCTGTTATTATTTTCATTGAATTGCCAGCTGTCGTATTGTATTCTTCTTCTGCAGTGTTCATTCTCAAACTCCTACTGGATATCTCTTGTATCAGGACAATGGTCCCACTAGATTTCCATCAGTGTGGCATATATAGTCCAGGGAATGGGCATGCATTGCGCTGCCATTTTATTTGCATAAAGGACCCGACACATCCGTCTTCGGGAGTTGCTTGTGTATCTGATAATTTTCTATATTCTTGATTCATAATTCTAAATACAAATATTCAGAATTCGGAAAATAATTGTTTATCAAGTTGATTCGATCACAGTGTAGGCATGTGGTATCTCGGTGGGATGTATTCATTGTCCATTGTCTATCCCCAGGTGGTGTCATAGCTTCCACACCAGCCGTTGACGGAAGGGGTTTAAGGAGCTGTAGTCTTTTTCCAGAGCCAGATCTGATGATTTGGTCGAGGTGTAGTCATGTTTACTCTGGATGGTTTTGATGCTGTCTATCCATCTTTTCCTAGGTCTGTCATTGGCTCTGTATCCTGATTATATCATGTTATAATCTCTTTTATGGTAGTTGATCTTTCAGCCTCATAAGACGTCCAAACTATTTTATCTTTTGTTTATATATTATATGCATGATGTGCTACCTATTATCTTTCTGATGTTCTCACTGCGTATTTTGACGAGTATGGGGATTTCAATAGCCGTCCTTAGATATTTCATTTCGCAAGTTTCGAAATTTCTCTTATGTGTAGATGTCAATTGCCAAATATGGTATTGGTAGCGTAGTGTTGGTATAACGATTCTCTTAACTATTTGCTTCTTTACTTCCATGTTGATTTTTGGGTACAATAGCAAAGGTTACAGATGGTATGTCACAGCATTTGCCTGTGGCATCTTGTTTCTATCTCTCTGTGGAGTCATGCGCATTCTGTGAAGATACTTCCTAGGTACTTGAACTTCTCGACTTGCTTTATTTGTGTGCTTTCTATTTGGACGTTTAAGTAATCTTTGATCTTATTATTTTTATAGTTTCTGTCTGTTGTGTGTTCATCCACATATTGAATTTATTGAATATTCTTGATAGTGAGCTGTTGTGAGTTTGCAGTTCTTCGTCGTCATCATATATATGATGCTTTGATCGTCAGTGAAAAGCAGTGCATTGAGTTCGTTGTTAAGCTGTTCATTCTCTATTGTTTCGTTATATATCTCATGTCGTGTTTCTTTCATAATTCTATCTATGTAGAAGTTGAATAGAATAGGGAACAGCAAACATCCCTGTCTGACTCCTGTTTTTGTTGTGAATGGTTCTGATGCTCCATCTGTTGTTCTCATCTTGTTTTCGTTTGTATTGTATAATGCTTTGATGTTGCGCAGTAGTTGCCCCTTGATTCTGTATATTTCTAACATTGCCCATAGTTTGTTTATATATATATATATATATATATATATATATATATATATATATATATATATATATATATATATATATATATATATATATATATACATATATATATATATATAGATCTAATATATACTTGCACGTTTTTGTGTCTGCTTGTTGGTTTTCTACAAGTAAATTTAAGTAGGAAGCCAGAGGACAATTTTTAAAAATTCTTGAGACTAACGGGAATTGAACCAGTCCGTTCTACGTAGAAAGGACTGGTTCAATTCCCGTTAGTCTCAAGAATTTTTGGTTTTCTACCAGACGAGACGAATTTGGCTGTCACTGCTAATGGTAGTGAATCTACCAAGGTATGAATTTCGTATTAAATTGTTGAAAGAAACTCACAGTCAGCTAATATGTGTACATGTCTGCAGCTTTGTGATCGCAACAAGTTATCGCTTCATTCAGCACTAAACTCCAAAAGGGATTGCTGCTGAGGACGACGTAATGTGTTGAAACAAGGCCACTATTTCGGTTTCGAAAACATCCATCTCTTCGTTGCTGATACAAACACTTTTTGCAAATAGTGTTTATGCGGTTTTCTTTATGGTCAGTGTTTTCGTCAATCATCCCTCTTATATAAACAGCACCGCCAATAAATCAGATTTTGTCACATCATTGTTCAACTATTTGTTTGTATGCTTACATGTCTTGTACATAGCCCCCCATGAGTGAGACATAGCATCCTTTCAATACCAGTTGTATGTTTCTGTCTAAATTTTCATCTGCATTTTGTTATCTGATTGATGTAGCAATGTCACAATTGTGTTTGCCTGTTTATAAACTCCATGCATCGCTACTCTTTTCCCTGCGTGATACTCCCGTCGTGTGTTGCTGAATCTGTTCTGTGAACTTTTCCCTGCTTGATATTCCCGTCGTGTGTTGCTGAATCTGTTCTGTGAACTTTTCCCTGCTTAATATTCCCGTCGTGTGTTGCTGAATCCGTTCTGTGAACTTTTCCCTGCTTGATGTCCCCGTCGTGTGTTGCTGAATCCGTTCTGTGAACTTTTCCCTGCTTGATATTCCCGTCGTGTGTTGCTGAATCTGTTCTGTGAACTTTTCCCTGCTTGATATTCCCGTCGTGTGTTGCTGAATCCGTTCTGTGAACTTTTCCCTGCGTGATACTCCCGTCGTGTGTTGCTGAATCCGTTCAGTGAACTTTTCCCTGCGTGATACTCCCGTCGTGTGTTGCTGAATCCGTTCTGTGAACTTTTCCCTGCGTGATACTCCCGTCGTGTGTTGCTGAATCCGTTCTGTGAACTTTTCCCTGCGTGATACTCCCGTTGTGTGTTACTGAATCTGTTATGTGAACTTTCCCCTGCTTGATATTCCCGTCGTGTGTTGCTAAATCTGTTCTGTGAACTTTAACCAATATGGAATATAAAAATAGATGAAGATAAACTACAATCGCAAACAAGTACATCCCTCACCTTTTCTAGAAGCACCGAAGCCGTCGTGGACAGGTAGAGTTTGTATGTCGTATGCAAGTTTGGTACTGCTCAACAGCTGACGATCATGATTGATTCTGTAGACAGCGTATCGAAATGCGTTTTGGATGCTGCTCTGCTCGTCTCCATCACCAAATAAACCTCCTGAAGAAGTCATGACATTGAAATTATTGTCAATCATCAACAATAGGTCTCATCTTATATATATATATATATATATATATATATGACTATACATATTTTATATATATATATATGGGCCTCAAAGGAGCAGTATAAATGGCAATGTACATGTGAAACTGTTTTCTTACGTAATCAAGTAGTAACAGCTTGTTTGCGTTAGTAAATAAACTAGTAACTGCTTGCTAACGTGATCAAGTTAGTAAGTACACTAATAACTGTTTTCGGGATATTTTCTGTTAAGCATGTTATATATTTATATAATGTGTGTGTTTGTTTCATTTGTTTGTTTGTTTGTTTGTTTTTCGTTCGCTCCATTGTAACCATCACGGATATCCGTGCGATTTCCGCCGGGAGCGTGATTACGTTGTGCCACCGTTATGCGCCTTGTAGGCCTAGCACATCCGATTTCGGCATGCCTTGACAATTCGGGTGGGCTACCCTTAGCCTGTGACAGCCTCTATATCTGTCTCCAGGCACGCGTAGTGTAGACTCTTCGCCCAGACGATGTTTTGCTCTCGTCTGACTCTAACGAGGTGTTCCACTGTCTATGAACTTGCCTCGTGTAATTGGACGTGCTGTGCCTGTGCCCATTGGGTACCGAACCGTTTCTCAACCGTGAGCCTGGTTCCTTAAGGAGAAGAACTCAACAGAGGAGTTGGACCCTGGCTCTTTCGCCCTCTTAGCCGAGGTGTCATTCACCGACATCGTGTACCCCTTGTCCAAGTTCGAGTCTCACACCACGCGTTTGAGAGCAAGGCCTTCTCGAGCTGAGCGTCCTTTTCCCAATAGCGCCTGAGCCCATCAGGTACTGAACCCTTTCTCTCTTCAAGTGTATTTCCGGTGTAGGAAAACCTGACAGTAGAGTTGGGCCAGGGCTAAATCGTTGTCCCTTTTGTGCCTGAGAGAATCGAGTACGGAAACCTTTCTCTCTGCAAGTGTACTTCTGGTATAGGAAACCTTGACAGTAGAGTTGGGCCAGGACTGCCATCGTTGTCCCTTTCTTGCCTAAGCCCATCGGGTACAGATCCCTTTCTCTTCGCGAGCATATTTCCGGTTTAGGAAGGCTCGACATTAGAGTTGGGTTAGGTCTTCTTGCTTTACCAAACGCCAATGGAATGGTCTGGGTCTCTGCCTGTAAGGAACTCTGGTAACTAGAAGCCCGTCTCGAGCTGACGGAGCTTGTAGTTCCCCTTTCCTAGGGACTTTTCACTTTCTATTTGCAGTTCGCGCTGCCCTCTAGCACTGTTCTGCCCTTTCATTGTTTCATTGTACTCTGTATGAAATATATTTGTCTCTCGCCATGCATTTACCTTTACGTGCATTTTACATTGGCCGTCCCTTAAATGTTCGGACTGGACTGACTAGCTTCACTGTATGTCGACAGCGTCGCTATATGTGGTGATGCTGGTGGTGTCGGAGATATTGTCTGTCTCTTGTGCAGACAAATCTCTTTCCATCTGCTACCTCCACATTCTCGGACATGATCCCCAAATGATTTGGTCAGAATCAGCACGAGCTGCTGTATTTCTGTTTCCAGGGTGCACCGCATGGAGGTACATTTGGGATCGTGGTTATCTGCTAACCCTGGGTCCGCCTAGAGCAATGCGTTCCCTTTGCACCCCTTTGTTTCATTTAATTAACACAAAGAAAAATGTTGTTCTCAATAGATATTCCGAACTTTACGTATTGAATTTTGTTTTTTTGGTTTTATTCTCACCAGAGCAACGTTGGTTTAATCTTCTAGTATATATATTATATATATATATATAATATGTTGTGTTCATTTGTAAGATTCCTGTCCTTTAATGTGTCATTTACTTTCAAATGGAAGGATAGTCATCATCATCAGGTGTCATACAGGCTGGCGTAGGAGATCATGGCTCTTCACAGCTCTCTGTCTCCAGTAGTATATATCGGAATCGTTGTTGTTTTCCTGCTGTGTCAGGTTATTAAACTGTCTAATATTTTCTGACGTTGTCGACCTCGGTCTCTGTTACCCTCACTCTTTCATGTTGTGACTATGTTCTCCAAACCTCCTTGTCATATAACGTGGCAAAAACAATTCAGATTGTCTTTTTATTATTGATTAAGCTCTGCCTCGCATTCCACCCTTTCAACACCTCCGCATTAGTTTTTCTGACAATCCATGGTATTCTCGGTATTCTTCTGTAGAACAACAATTCTACTGCTCCTAAGTTCCAATTTCTTGTTTGTTTAGTGTCCAAGAATCGCATCCATATGTTAGTATTGGAGTTATATAGCACCGCAAAACTCTCTTCTTCACCTCTAATGACAATGTCATATTACGCAATATATGTTTCATTTTTTGAATGTTATTTTTGTCTGCCCTTTTCTGCTTCTTATTTCTGCTGAACTTATTCCATCTGCTGTAATTGTTGTACCTAAATACTTGAATTGGTAGACCTGTTTTAATACTATATCATTTACTTTGATCTTGTAAGCTATGGTATTGTGTTTCCTTGAAATAATCATTACTTATGTTTTCTTGATGTTTAGGAAGGAGTCTTTCTCTTTTATGTTTGCAATTACTACATCAATTAATTCTTGATGGTCTTCATCACTTTTAGCAATCAGAATAGCACATACGATTAATCCACATAACTTAAATTATTTATGTTATGTCCTCACACCGATATTCATGGGATATCAACTATTGCAAGCATTATGTTTTCTTTGTATAAAGAGAACATGTCTGTTGAAAGTACACATTCCTGTCTAACTCTTTGGTTTATTTGTTGAAAGGGGCCACATTCATTTCCTACTCTTATTGCTGCTGTCTGTTGCCATTACATGTTCGTTCTTGATGATTTTTAAATGCTTACTGTAGATGCTCAAACTATATAACGTATAACTTCTCTATATTTAACATTATGACATTCCTTTGCGTAATCTATAAAACAAAGATACAGATCTGTTTTTACTTCTATAGACCTCACTATTATTAGTCTCAAATATATATAGCATTGTTAGTACCTTTGCCTTCTACGAAGCCACATTGTGCTGGACTTATTTCTGATTTTATTTTGTTTCTCACTCTCTTCGTGATGATTCTGAGAAATATATTTGTTATTTGGCTCATGAGGATGATTGTACTGTGTTCTTCATATTCAATGGTCGCTGGTTTCTTAGGTAAAGCTATAAATATGGATCTCATTAAGTCATCGGTATGTGCCGGATATTATATACTTAATTCAGCAATTTGGTGATTATTTCTACTCCAAAGTCACCTAAAGCTACTTATTCCTCTAATGTGATATTGTCAGGTACAAGGACTTTACCGTATTCCATGTGCATACGAGCCTCCCTTCCCGAGTTTTGTATTAATGGACCATCGCCGTTATCGTTTAATGTTTATCACGGCGCTGTTGTCATCATAAAGTTCTTTGATATATTTCTGACTATCTCTGTACTATATGATCAATACCTGCCCATCAATACCTGCCCTGTCTTAGATTTTAGTCACCTTGTAACTGTTTGAGTCCTTTCCCCTGTTATGACACCAATTTGCTTGTGTAGTAATGGTGTGTCTTGATTGTAATGTTATTCAATTTCTATGCACGTCTAGTTCATTCAGCTTTCTATTAATACTTTGCATTGTTCTCTTATCTCCTTATGTATTTTCTTATATACATTTATATTTTGTTTATTTTTTCTTCTCGTGCTTATAAATTCTAATATATCTTCTGTCATCTACTTTTGTTTAGCTGTGATTTACTTTTAGTATTATCTCTTTAGATGTTTGGTTTTTCAAATGTTTTAGCATGTCCCATTGATCTTCAATACTCTGAATCTTTGCAATAGCATTGTACCTATTCTGTACAATTATCTTGTGTATTTTTTTTAATGTTAGCATCTGATTTCAATAATGCTAAATCTAATGTCACACTTCTTGGTGATCTCTTGAATGTATCTAAAATGTATACAAAATGTCCACACCAGTAGTATATGATCACTGCTTCAGTCAGCACCTGGTATTGTTTTCGTAGATATAATGCTGTTTAGTCTTTTAGTGACTAAAATGTAATCAATTTGATTCAGTATTCTATCTCCTGTGCGTATCCATGTGCATAGCCTTCTTGGATGTTGCTTGAAGCATGTATTCCCTATTATTAAATTACGTCCTTGTGCCAACTCTCCCAATAAGTCATCTCTTTCGTTCTTAACCCATAAACCACTAAATCAAATCTTCCAGTCACATCCTTTATATCTGTATCATTACTTGTGCATTAAGTCCCCCATCACTATAGTTAAATTATTATTGTTATACTGTTTAATTGTAATTCTATTTTTCCATGGAAATGTTCGATGTCCTCCTATGAACTGCTTAATGTGGGTAACATAGTGTTTGTTTTAACTGCTATGTTTGATCCCCATAAATTAGGAGCCATGATGATATTTCTTGCTACTAGTTTTATTATGAATGATGAAGATTTTGCTGAACAAAAGTCGGAGATACCAGTCCGAGATGAACACCGGAAATGTAGCATCACGCAATACGACTAGATAACATATAGTTACATCAATATTTTAAAAATCGTCACCGGGCTTGCTGTGTAGACATATTGAACTGCGAACGAGAAGAAGATCATATTATCGTACAATCAAGGCAACTTTCTCCTTGCCACGATTAATCTGCTTCAATGTCTGCAGTCTTCCATCAACATCTTTATTCATTCAATTCTCCCGATTCCATCAAATATCTCAGCTGTTGGAACGTATACATAAAATGTGGCTACATGTATCCGTCAGTTGTCCTAAGCATGCTTGTTAGGTCAATTTTTGTTTCCCAAACTAACAAATAATTGCTAGATCAGAACTGAATGCAAGGAATAGTGTTTTTTCATCATACATTTCTATGGTCAATATAATCATTGTATTTGTTGGCTATTCACTACAGCGAGTTGAGAGACGTAAAGATACAAGTCACATACATTTCCATTCTGAGTTCACAATCAATCGTACGTGACAGACAGCGGTTATTTAACACTATCACACTATACAAATATATGTCGTCTGCAGGTTTTTGCTCTGTTATTTCATAATTATTATGAGTGCTGCCAGTGAAACCTAGGGTTAAATTAAACATCACGGTCTCTATTGAAATTTCAGAAACGACAAGATCTGTTTTCTGGCTTACGCATACTATTTAGTTCTGATGTATGGGGTAAACAGAAGCTTGAATATAGATACAATATATCACGTTCCATCAGTTTCTCATAAAATCGAGAGGTTGCTCAACATCTACCGTAGCGTCAGCGATAATCATTGATCACAAGTTCACAAGTTGCAGAAACAGTACAGTAACGACTGGAACCGTAATTTACCACATGGAAACCCAGAACTTTCTTCATATTGTTCTGTGAAGATATTGACCAGGAAAATGAACTTTAGATAATGTCGTCATGTATGTACACACACACACAGACACACACACAGACACACACACACACACACACAGATAGACAGACACACACACGCACGCACGCACGCACGTATATATACACGTATATATATATATATATATATATATATATGTATGTAGATTCCGTTAATCTACACATGTTTGAGTGGAACGATATGGAAATCTCAATGGCTTCAACGATTCTGATGAAATTTGGCACGTGACTATTTGGGTCATAATCTCGCCCGAAGTCAATATGAGGAATCTTAAAAGTTGATAATTGCTTTCCAAAATCCATATTGATCGAATATTGATGCAGTGATCAGTAATCTCCCAGTGAAAGCATATCGTGTTAACCTTAACCGTCATACTTTACTACTTCAATGACCGTGACATTTCTCGAAACATTACAAGATTTATATATACACTCTATTTTGCACACTCAAATATATCGTTCTTGTGGCGTAGTGGCAAAACCTTTCTTGTGTTGCTGACGTTGAAGAAAGGTTTGATCATCACCAGAACTTCATATTATTACCTGAAATTCAGTTTTATAATCGAAAATGCATGATAGACACCCGCTAAGTTTCAAATTAAACATCTCTGAGATAAGCAAATTGGACTGACATCCAGGATTGTAAGGAGTACAGTATACTAAACAAAGTTCAGAGAACAGTCTACTATATGTGTGCATTTCGAATGGCACATATGTCTTCAGCATGAAATTAAGTAACTATGCGCGTCTATATGGGATGAGACAGAAATTAAAATCTCTTTGATTCTTTCCATCAGAATACATGGTATGTCAAGTGTTGTCATGAAGTGTATGTCACAGTGGTGTCATGCTTGGTATGTCACAGTGGTGCCGTGCTTGGTATGTTACAGTGGTGCTATGCTTAGTATGTCACAGTTGTGGCATACATGGTATGTCACAGTGTTAACATGAATGGTATGTCACTTGTTGTAATGCTTGGTATGCCATAGTGTTATCATGAATGATGTGTCACAGTGTTGTCATGAATAGTATGTCACAGTGTTATCAGGAATGGTATGTCACAGTGTTGTCATGCTTCGTATGTCACAGTTTAGCCATGAATGATAGATATGTCACAACGTCGACATGCATGGTATGTCACAGAGTTGTCATGAATGATATGTCACAGTGATGTCATGCATGGTGTGTCACAGTGTTGGCACGAATTGTATGTCACAGTGTTGGCAGGCATGGTGTGTCACAGTGCTCATATTATTTGTTTTGATATGGAACCTCAATAAAACAAGCACTTTGCTTGTTCTGAAAAGCCAATTCTGAATCGCAAAAACTGTTCGAAGAAATGGCCTGTTCTTCTCGAGTGATCCCATAAGTATTCTGTTCTCTCAACAGTGTACCAAGAATCATGCAAAAATATAACTAGCTTTTACCTCCGAATCTCAAGTGGTAATTCCCACACAAAACTATTAAACACTGCGCTTGTACACAAGACGACGGTGTATACCTATGTACGCAACCTACTGACCATATGGAATACGACTTGAGTACTACATCACTGATGGCATAGACCACAAATTATGAAAAACCAGTCACGTTTTCTTTTTACAATTTCACTCAATTTCAAATACACTTAAATTTCACGTATACAACCTTTTCTTAATTTCAAGTAAATAATCCTTTCTTGTTGTTCGTCCATCACAAGTGATGATGACCATTTGTCACATTCGCTTTTGAAAATTCAATTAGAGTTATGTCCTTGATTATGAGTTCGTAGATGGATAATGAGCCCTATCCGAGCTGTAAATGTCGGACAGTTCGGGCATCCTTTCTTACTTTCAAGTACACACGATTTTCTTAGTTTGAAGGAAGCAAGCCGATCTTACTTTCATGTACACAAGCCCTTCTTCCTTTCAAGTACACATGCACTAATTTTTTTCAAGTACATAAGCACTCATCCTTTCAAGAACACAAGTATACAAGTACTGAAACATGTTTTTCATTTCACGTACACAATTCTTCCTTTCAAGTAAACAAGCCTTTCTTCCTTTCAAGTACACACGCTTTTCTTCCTTTTAAGTGCACAAACCTATCGTACTTTCACGAACACGAGTCTTTCTTCTTTTCAAGTACACAATTCTATTTCCTTTCAAGTACTCATGCCTTTCTTCCTTTCAAGTAGACAAGCGTGTATTACTTCCATATACTCTAGTAATTGCGTTTAACATTTCTATTCAAATATTGAAAACACAGGCACAGCGCACAAAAGAGGATCATCACACAATACTCACTCTCTCACATGATTTGTGACAGGTCGATAATCCGTTTTTAACAAGTCCATAGGACACACACAGAAATATGTTAAAAGTTTCGCTCACACTTTTCCTTTAACAAACAGTAATCTGCTGCCGAAACTGATAACAAACTTCAGTCTACGCTTCATACACAACCCAAACTTTTCCACAAACTACACCACCAAAAATGAGAAGACTACTAGATTCATGTGTAGTAGATTCATTCATTATGGACATGCGAAGGTAGGCTATATATATATATATATATATACATAAAAAGAGAAATATTAAGCATACAAACATGAACAATAGACGTTGACCACGTACTATATCAATTAAAGGATATAAGATAGGGCAAATTTGTCAGCAGCTACTATCACACGGCAAATTAACAGTAAGTAAAGCAAAGTAACCCATAGCACTTATTAATGCCGTAGGGGTGTGAGATGTTAGCGATCTCACATTTCACAGGCTCTGCAAATAGTAAATCTCCTCTCCCTCGCAGTCTTTACATCCCGGATTAATCCGGTACCCATTTAAGACTGGGTCGACTCTGGAGCAGTTGCGATCTTAAAAACATTTTCGCCTCCACTGGGAAATGAACTCAGGACCACTCATATGCGAAGTGAGTGCGCTAACTAAATTAACAGTATTTGTTAGTGAAATAACTAAATACAAAACGAAAGTTAAAAAAACAGTATGTGTAATAGTATGTATTGAACATATCGAAAGACAGCAAATAAAATGGTTAGGTTACCTTACGAGAATGAACCCGAATCAAATAATAATAACATAAGTTAACAAAAGAATACCCTTACATAAAGCAAAAAGTAGATCAAGAAATCGGTGGATGTAAAACAACAAGATAACTGAACAAGCATGGACTCAAATCTATCACGGTGAAATATCCGGTCTTGGAAGGAAAACTGAGGCTTCCACACCTACACTTAGCTACTAGTGCGGAAATAGGAGTATAAACCATCATCCACCGTGGTAAAGACTATAGACAGTTAATGTAAACACAATTCTCGTTTCTTAGGCTCAAAATATAATGTAGTGAAATTTACAAAATAAACGTAATATATTGTAGGCGTTGAAAAGGCAGTGGAATATACAACTTACACATTGGAGTTTTTACAAATTACAAATTACAGTTTGTACAGTTGAAAAAGTGGTGTGAAATAATGAAATATTATACTTTAGAATGACGTTTGTTGAGTTTAAAAAGTAATGAGAATTAAATATAAAACATAATGTAGTTTATCCAGATGGAAAGATAGTGAGATATAAAAAGTATACTTTAGAATGTAAAATGTTGAAATTAAAATGTTGAAATTGAATTTACGGGATATAATGAATATTGCCATGGATAAACCAGATGTCAATCATTAGTGGAACATGATTTAATAGAAGCGACCCGAATGTCGCGATCACCCAATTACTTTAATGCACTAACACATGATAACGTCTTGCCTGTGTTAGTTCATCGGACGTCAGACCCTCGGGACATATTTAGGTTCGTAATGTCAAACGACTTAAAAGCAAACTTAAGTTCTATTTCACTAAGATAAATGATTAACTTACACAATGATTGATCTTCGCTGATACCAGTCTCTACTGCGATTAAAGGTTACTACATAAATATACTCTATTCTAGGGTACATATCTAGTCTACACTCATGAGTATCAGCGAAGGTTACATCAGTGCACACTGGGTATGTCCATGATTGTTATGATGCCAGTCTCAATAAATACATCAGTGAAGTAGTTCACAATTTCAATTTGCAGATGGTTCATCCATGTTCTGGTATATCTACTAAGGTTCATACAGTCTTAATATCAAACAGTACATCTACGCCAGTGGATTTAAAAACAAGAAGGGGAGGGGGAATATCCCCTAGAGGGAATTCTCTGTTTTTATGGGGGTAGAAAGTAGGATGCGTTTACAGAATTATACCTTTTGAACATTTATCTTCGCATTACTGAAGATAGAAAAGCAGAAAAAAACACACATATAATTGGGAAACTGTGAGTAAACATTGTGCTCTTAAAATTATGTTGGGATTTGGATTGGAAAAAAAATTGCTGTAGTTTCACTTAACAAAGAGTTCTCTTGAAAGAAGAATACTTCAAATATGAGAATATTCCAAGCCTACGACAGAAGGAGAAATGGATAATACTTCAAATATGAGAACATTTCAATACAACGACAGAAGGTGACACGAAGAATGCTTCAAATATGAGAACATTCCAAGCCAATGACAGAAGGAGAAACAGCGAAATCAGCAACATGCCCATTGACATAAAGAAGCAAATTGTGTAGCCTATCACATTCTGTAATATTCAACTTATTTTTAATTAAACTTGATAAATCAACTGATATGGCAACTTGTTCCGAGTTTTTGGAGTTTGCAAGATATATTTACTTAGTTTCATTTAAATGTATACATTTAAATTCAAGTAGGAAGCATGCGGATAAATTAAAAAATCCTCTTCGGCTCTTGCTTGAATTATTTCAGCCGTTACTTCGACGTACTCTGCTGCGTTTCCTTCTTCTAGTTGTTAATTTCTGGCCTTACTTTTTTCTTTTGTTACATCGGGTTCCTGTGGGTTTATTACAATATACACAACTTAAACTATTGCAATATATATACACTATTATAATATAATAATATAGATAGACGACGTTCAATGATAATGCCTTGTATTAGAATGACAATTTCTCATAGGTTGAAATAATAGGGGGAATGTGGAGAGGAAAAGGTATAAACCAATGAATTACGCTGTGATAAAAGTATCGTTTCAAATACGTCATATATATGCTTTCTATATTAAGAAATGGATCATTTAGACATTACTTTGATTAAAGTTGCGTAGTCTTACCTACGCGCATAGACAATGTTTTTTTTTCCTTTGGTGGGATGTGGACAGTGTATTTTAGCGGTCACATTGAAGCTCTGTACCTCGCGGCCACACATTTGTTTCTACTCAGGTCATAGAGTGTAAATTGTATCCATTTCTACTCATGTCATAGAGTGTCAATTGTATTCGTTTCTTCTCATGTCATAGAGTGTCAATTGTATTCGTTTCTACTCACGTCAGAGAGTGTAAATATGAACCGTTTCTACTCATGTCATTTTTGATAGTTGGGTTCGTTTCATCTCGTGTTGTATTGTGTAAATATGATTCGTTTGTATTCCTGGCATAGAGTGTAAATTTGATACGTTTCTACTTATGTCATGCTGTGTAAATTGTATCTGTTTCTACTCAAGCCATAGATTGTAAATTGCATGTATTGCTACTCTTGTAATACGATGCACAATGTATTCGTTTCTGATCATGTCAGATGATGTCAAATGTGTATCTTATTTTTGGTGATCTCAAATGGTGTTAAAAGGATAACAGTTTATAATTTTCTCACATGATGGAAAAAATATATTCGTTTCTAATTCTCTCACATGACGGAAAAAAATATATTCGTTTCTAATTCTCTCACATGACGGAAAAAAATATATTCGTTTCTAATTCTCTTAAAGACTACACACTTCACACATCACAGGTCATGCAATTACACATTCATTAATGTCAGCAACAAGAATTTAATATGATAACAGTTTATAACATTATACGTTTTTTGTTGTGGCCTTTCCCTTGCAATTATAATTTTTTAGCGTATTTCTGAATGTTATCATAAATCAAATACTTGTATGATGTTTTATTTTATTTATTATGCCTCTCTGAATATTCAATTAAAATGGCTGCTCACAAAGGTCACATTATATACACTGGCTTATGCAACAATGCAGGACATTGCATCTGGTTGTTAATTTTCATAGAGATAGTCGCGGAGTTTAAATACTATTTTACATTCCCTCTTAAAGGACGTTGTGCATTTGTCTGGACTTATAGCCTGCACTTTCATCTATCGTTGGTTTTCTGAACATTGTGAGTTTTGATCTCATCCTATTACAAAATATATATTTGATAATTATTTGATCACTGCTTCCTGCTTGTCAAGTTGGATATTTATATATAGACTTAATTTCGGTCATAAAATAAAACGGACACAACATTGTAGCCTCCTTTGATACTGTCGGTATGTCCTTTTCGGTATGTCATATCTTGTCTGCATGTCATATCCTGACGTTGTTTGTTCTTCCTTTCCGATTTAGTATTAGTTATGTGTAATCTCATCTCAGTTCTCTTATGAGAACATGAATGTGTAATCGTATCTCAGTTCTGAGATAAGAACATGAATGTGTAATCGTATATCAGTTCTCAGATTAGAACATGAATGTGTAATCGTATCTCAGTTCTCAGATGAGAACATGAATGTGTAATCGTATCTCAGTTCTCAGATGAGAACATGAATGTGTAATCGTATCTCAGTTCTCAGATGAGAACATGAATGTGTAATCGTATCTCAGTTCTCAGATGAGAACATGAATGTGTAATCGTATCTCAGTTCTAAGATGATAATATGAATTTCAGTCCACACTTGGTATTAAAGTGTTTCTGTGGTTAAGATAATTATATCTCCTGGCACAGGACAGATGTGACTATAGCAATATTTCACAAGTAGTGTCAGACAGGGCGAAGAGAAGCTGTTGAAGACAGATGGAGGAACGAGAATTAAGAGACTAACAACACAAATCTCTCCTCTAGGCAATGCTATATAAAGCAATAACAACGGTGCTTAAGGAGAGAAGTGCTGTCGAATTGAGCGGATTTATGAAATCTTATTTTGTTATTTGACTAGAGCACATGCATGGTTGAAATATAAGTGTTAGTATACGCTTTAATAATGATTTACAGGACGAATAATGCGAGATGTAGTTAGGATATTACACCACAGTGCTTGCAGCAAGTTAATACATTACAGTGTTTGCAGAAAGTTAATACACTCCACTTCAGTTTTTACAGCAAGTTAATACATTCCAGTGTTTGCAGCAGCTAGTACACTCCACTCTATGATTTGTAGCAAGTTAATACACTCCAGTGTTTGCAGCAGTTAGTACACTACATGATTTGTAGCAAGTTAATACACTCCAGTGTTTGCAGCAGTTAGTACACTACATGATTTGTAGCAAGTTAATACACCCCAGTGTTTGCAGCAGTTAGTACACTCAACTCCATGATTTGCAGCAAATTAATACACTCCAGTGTTTGCAGCAGTTAGTACACTCCACTCCAGGATTTTCAGCAAATTGATACACTCCAGTGTTTGCAGCAAGTTAATACACTCCAGTGTTTGCACAAAGTTAATACACTCCATTTTTTTCAGCAAGTGAATACTGTCTAGTGACCATGAATTTTCAACACATCATGTTCTTGGCATCTGAAGAAAATATGTCATTAAAAAAGGCGCATGTTTTTATTGATTAAATATGTCAGACACATTGGCTAACTAGTTATTGGACAGATCATGTTCACTGCACATCCAATCATCGGTTCATAAGTATTCATAAGATACCATTTATCTACATACCAGCATGTAACGTCTGACTGCACCCCCATCTATGTTGGTGCACTAGCTTCCTCTGATTACCTGCATGCCATTTGTGATTAGTCTCTTTCCAGTCTGCTCTAGGTTGCAGATTATTAGTTACATCAGTCCCTTGTAATAGCCCTATAAAAGAGCTTAAAACATCAACTTGGTCCATCGTGTGTCCTTTTGCCATTGTAGTCGTACCAGCCAGTATATCCGCGCCTTCAATTCCTCGGACACCAGCAAGTCCAAACACAAATATGAAGCTTATTCTTCGTGCACATGTCGACATCTATTTGAGGATGAGAGAAAATGAGAGAGAGGGAGAGACTAAATACGAATAATCTGCACGAAATATTGCGATGCGACTACAATAGCCAATAAGATACGTGAATAAAGTGATGGAAGTACATGGATATGTAGTCAGTCAACCAAGTGATAGAATTACATGAATATGTGGTGAGACAGTCAACCAAGCGATAGAATTACATGAATATGTGGAAACAAAGTGAACGGAGTGATTCACGTACATAAGGAGTGATGGAGTATATACGGGGTGATGGAAGTATATACTGAGTGATGGAAGTATATACTGAGTAATAGAAGTATAAACGGAGTGATGGAAGCATATACGGAGTGATTCAAGTACATACGGAGTGTTGGAAGTATATACGGAGCGATGGAAGTATACACGGAGTGATGGAAGCATACACGGAGTGATTCAAGTACAGACGGAGTGATGGAAGTATATACGGTGTAATGGAAGTATACACGGAGTGATTCAAGTACATACGGAGTGATGGAAGTATATACGGTGTAATGGAAGTATATACGGAGTGATGGAAGCATACACGAGTGATTCAAGTACAGACGGAGTGTTGGAAGTGTATACGGAGTGATGGAAGTATATACGGAGTGATGGAAGTATATACGGAATGATGGAAGTATATACGGAGTGATGGAAGTGTATACGGAGTGATGGAAGTATATACGGAGTGATGGAAGTATATACGGAGTGATGGAAGTATATACGGAGTGATGGAAGTATACACGGAGTGATGGAAGTGTATACGGAGTGATGGGAGCACATACAGTTTGATGAAAGTACATGGATGTGTGTAGCGATGAGAACTGAGAAATCATAATTCATTTATTAGGTGCCTTGCAGGCTGGCGCATGCGATCATGGCTCTCCACAGCTCTCTATCTTCAGTATTATGTATTAAGATCGCTGTTGTATTCCTGCCGTGACAGGTTGTCAAACTGTCTACTATTTTCTCACGTTGTCGCCGTTTGTCTCTGTTGCCCTCATTCTTGCCTGTTGTGACTATGAACTACAAACCTCCTTGTCTCAAAAAGTTGCAAAATAAATGACGATTGTCTTTTTCTTATATTATTGATTAAGCTCCGTTTCGCATTTGACTCTATCAACACCTCCACATGAGTTTTCTAGGTAGTCCATGATACTCTCAGCATTCTTCTGTAGAACCACATCACTATTGCTTCCAATATCCCACTTTCCCGTTTATTTATTGTCCAAGACTCGCATCCATATGTTAGTATAGTAGTTATATAACACTACATAACTGTCTTCCTCACCTCCAAAGACACGGTTATATTACACAATATATTGTTCATGTTTGTGAATATCAATTGTGAAAGTTCTAATTATTAATGCATTATTCATTAATCTGTTAGCAGTAACATGGATAATGTGGATCTATGCCAAGTTAAACTGCATGTGAATTATATCCATGAATGTCTACCAACTCTGACGTAACAAGATCTCTCAAGTGACTTCATTGATGGACCGGAATAGTTAGTGTCCATTTAGGAAAGGGACTGTCCCATCTAATGAGGCGAAGCTCAGACAGACCAGTGAGCCGATTCGATCTTAGTAAATTGAGATTCAGTTCTGACTACCTCTGTTCCTATAATTCTGACTTGAATGAGAATGAGGCTAGGACAGACTGCAGACATCGCATTCGTGTGCGAGTATGTATATTCTCAAATGAGCATATCTTTCTGTGAATGTGCACGCGTGTAAATACGAGTATATACGAAATAGTGAATCGATTAAGTACTACCAGACATACACATAAGATAACTTATTGGTTGATATGAGCTGTATGTACTTGACCTGAAGGTAAAGGTCGTGAGAAAAAAATATACCCGATAGTTCTTCTTCTTCTTCTGCGTTCGTTCTAAAACTCCTGCAGATTAACAGGATGTAGTTCGGAGAAGGAATGCGTTGTGTCATGGTTTACAGCATTGATGCGATTTCTGCGTCTTTCGGCATGACACATCCGTCTTCAGCATGTCTTTGGGTCACTGACCCTATATGGGATGTGAAAGCCAATTCCATCCCATAACCTCCATAGTCGCCTTTTACGACATGCGTGGAAGGTAAAGAGTACTGCTATTCTTTGCTCCCCTTTCGGGACCCTGGCAACACACGGGCGCCCCGCTAGTACTAAACACATAATACATCATGTGCCTCAAACAGACAGAACTATAAACACACATGATCAACAATCTCAACACACAAACACAAAGAAGGACATGAAAACCATGCAAACATTCCATTCAAATTGAACAAAATATCTCAAAATTGTACGACATAAAGAACGAAACGGAGGACCTAATTATAAAAGTAGACAATATCAACACGAATAATAGAGAGGACGAAACACAAAGAAGTAAGCAAGGGTAAAAGAAAAACTAGAAAATGAGACAGGGAGATATATCACATTTACAAAGAGCTAATTACAAAACACAGTCACTATTATAGAAGAGATACAATTTCAGATATAAGCAGGCGAACAAAAGAACATGAAGAGCAAATAGCTAGAAGACATATAATACTTTAATCAAAATTTAATAGGAGGGCACCAAACAAGCTGCGGCCTGGTCTGTAAGTTTCACATCTTTCATGAAAACAGTAAGAAACATGTTACCACTACAATGGCAAATTTGTTCATTTTCACTGTTTTGTATATTCTTGACAAAAGTCTAACTCTGTGAAACTTTGCAATGCCTTGAGTAATTGTTATGTGTATTTATTCGTATTTACACCCTATAGCCCCTAAGTGATAGTCTGTCAAGAGAAACTTGAAATATCTGTGTTAATGATGGTATCGAAAGGATGATTCTGAAGGGCCGACTGCCGGGCAAGAGAAGAAGAAGAAGGCGAAGAAACGATGGATCAGCGACATTAAAGAATGTATGCACACGTCTCTGGCTAATGCATGCTGCCTGCTTGTCCGGGACAGATAAATGTTCAGAGTATCTATGATGAAGACAACGTTCTGGAAAGAATATCACTTGATAATAGTCTTGATGTACTATTATGTATCTGTCGCACAGACTGACCCTACATAGGTGGATAACAATGTGTCACAGACTGACCCTACATAGGTGGATAACAATGTGTCACAGACTGACCCTACATAGGTGGATAACAATGTGTCACAGACTGACCCTACATAGGTGGATAACAATGTGTCACAGACTGACCCTACATAGGTGGATAACGATGTGTCACAGAATGACACTATATAATTGGATAACAATGTGTCACAGACTGACCCTACATAGGTGGATAACGATGTGTCACAGACTGACCCTACATTTGTGGATAACGCTGTGCCACAGACTGACCCCGCATGAGGGAATTGCGCTGTGTCACACAGACTGACCCTACATTTGTGGATAACGCAGTGTCACAGACTGACCCTACATGAGTGAATTCCACTGTGTCGCACAGACTGACCCTACATAGGAGGATTCGCTGTGCAGTATCATGTAGGCACCAACATGTAGGAACGGCAATAAGGTGGCACTGTAGAATAGTCGACGACCCCGATTATATTATTGTTACAAATGCTATAGAGTATAGTTACACATTCTTTTCTACGATTATTATACCTTAAGATAATAGATAAATATACATATATAAATGTCAAGGACATAGAGTAAAGATAAAAAATCATATATAAATCATCATCATTAAGTGCCGTCTCCGCAACGAAGGTCGGCTGCAACGGACCTCCAACATCCCCTGCCTCTTGTCTTGGTAGTGCTCTCTGCTAGACTTCAACATGTCCATTCAGTGATGTTTCACTACCACTTCTATTTCTGCCTAACTCATGCTCGTCTCCCCTCGACTTTACCTTCATGTAAAGTCTTCAACAAGGTGTCAAGTCTTTTAAAATGTTCAAAATGCATTATTTGTTTGATCTTTATTTCCTTTAATATCTTTTTTTCATGTGAAGTATTGTTAGAACCTCTTTGATTGTTTTATTCTTTTTCCATGAAGTTCTCCCTATTCCTTTATAGATCCAAATTTAGAGGCATCAATTCAGTCAAAACATATTCAACGTTTCAACCAAAATGTCTTTATCAAGATATACTATCAGACAAAACATCAAAAGACGACGAATGGAAATTATCAAAACACACAATCATATCCAACGGAAATACGAAAAATGATTTTACATTCATGATTACATTCAGTAGTTTACCATTCCTTTCAGAATGGTTCTGGCCGCTTACCAACTTATCCCTGGTGCGTCGTTGGCCCAACACCGTGTTTTTGGGGTTCCCGTCGTTAAAGCAGTTGTCAAAAAACTCGATCTTCCACTTCCCCACCGGCTACCCTGTGTACTGATGGAGGGGGACATCCTCCTTAAAAGAAGTTCCACGTAGTTTAACCAGCCAGTCAAGGCTGTTGACCAGGGATCACATTGCCGTATACATAAGGACACGAGGAGCCATACGTGAGTTGGATAGGAGTGGGGGAACCAAATAGGATTCAGATCGTCCTCCGTGGAGAAAGTGACTGACTGAAAGTGATAAACCACCTGATTGTGATGATGACTTCTAATTTCAATTGTCCCGGTTATATCATTGTTTTGTGTTGTAAGTGTATGTTCCGTTAGTAATCAAATAGGCAAGCCATATAATATACCGTCTTCTCATTACTTCAATCCTATCAAATATAGTTTTTCCAACCTTATGTTTAATGCAGTCACCTCTATTTATAGGACATTTCTCATGTGTGATCTGTCATACTTCCTTGTTTATTTTGTAAGTCTTCTGTAGTAGCATCTGATATATTTCTCTGCAATTTATTTCTAGCCAGTTTTCTATTCCTGTTCTGCACATGTCATGCATCTTATTGTCTATAAGTGATTATGTTTTAGTATGTTTAGCTTTCTTTCTTTCTGACATGTTCTCTAGTATTTCATGTGCCATCCATGTGTGTTTGTTCTCGGTTTTTCTTATTGGTAAATTTGTATTTGTTATTTCATGCTTTTCCTTAGTCTATTTCATTTACTGTCTATTTTCTCTGCTGGGTTCTCCTTCCTGTATTGTTCCATGCATTCTATCATTAGATGTCCATATCTGTTCTTCATTTCTACATAATATTGTTGCAGTATATTCTGGTTGTTTGAGTGCTGATGGTGTCTACATATGAATTTTACTCTCATCTATAACATGTCTTTTAAGTTTTACATGAATTTTCACACAACTGGATTGTGGTCAGAGTGTATTTCAACTCGTGTGTATGTTTTAGTTTTCTTTACGGTATTTCTAAATATGTTATTGATCATAGTAAAATTGTACATTTTACCACTTTCTGTCTCCAGAACATTTCCATTTATTTATGTTAAATCTTCATGTTCAAAGAATCTATTGCGTAAAAAGGGTTCTAAAGTTGTAGATCATTGACTTCACTGTACTCGGTTTCCCATATGTACTCCGACACTCAACGAAGCGGCGCGCCGCCTGGTGACGGTACCATCGCATATGATCATTTTGTTATCCTCATAGAACGCTTTAAGTTGTTCTCCTCTGTCATTTCTTGTCCCTAGCTCAAATTGTCATACATTGTTCATGTGCCATCCTTTACTTACTTCTCATCCATGTCTCTCATGACTATTAGAATGTCTGTTGATCTAACTGGCTTCAGTAAAGTGTTGTAAATCTGCGTAGTAGTTTTCGATTTCCTCATCAGTGTGGTGTGACGTTGGTGCATATGTGTATATACTGAATACATATTGGTGTGACGTTGGTGCATATGTGTATATACTGAATACATATTGTTGTGACGTTTGTGCATATGTGTATATACTGAATACATATTGGTGTGACGTTGGTGCATATGTGTATATACTGAATACATATTGGTGTGACGTTGGTGCATATGTGTATATACTGAATACATATTGGTGTGACGTTGGTGCTTATGTGTATATACTGAATACATATTGGTGTGACGTTGGTGCATATGTGTATATACTGAATACATATTGGTGTGACGTTGGTGCATATGTGTATATACTGAATACATATTGGTGTGACGTTGGTGCATATGTGTATATACTGAATACATATTGGTGTGACGTTGGTGCATATGTGTATATACTGAATACATATTGGTGTGACGTTGGTGCATATGTGTATATACTGAATACATATTGGTGTGACGTTGGTGCATATGTGTATATACTGAATACATATTGGTGTGAAGTAAGTGTACGTTATAGTATGCTAATTAAGAGTTATTACAAACATATTTACTGTTTACCTGGGAAAGGTATCTGTTAAGTGTGTATATAGAATATAAACATATATATTAGGAGCCTTTACAAAAAAAGATGTGCAGCCATAGACCAAATAATTGTGTAAAGCAGAAGATTACGAATGTAAGTACAGTATATAGGAAAGGGAGGAACAGGTATAAGAACACGATTAGTCATATACATATAGGGCCTGCATAAGATTTATATACAATTTTTATAAAATATTACCTAATGGTTGGTTGGTTGCTGATCCAGCGGTCCATGGGCTCATGCCCTTCGACCTAATGCCATTAAATGGCATTGTATTGCTGGGAAGTCTGGATTTTCAGCTCACCCCGGGACAGAGCCAGAGAATAACTATCACACCACCAGGAAGGAATAACATATTCGACCTATGCACTGCTCCGGGCCACTGTAGCCACGATAGGGTTCACTGTGCTCATTCCCCGCCTCCAATTGACTACTGGTTATGCCGAGCTTCTCTATTGCTCTATACATGCAACCAAATGGTCAAGTCAAAAGGATTGCCACGTCCTGAGTCACTGTGCCTCTATGCTGGGTCTGAGCCAGAGGAAACAACAGTGCTGTCAGTTTCCTCCTCCCCAGTTCTGCACAATACATCTCTGGCTCCCTCACAACCACAGAGGGTGCATACATATATATTCAGGTTTGTTTGTTTGTTTTTCGTTCGCTCCATTGTAACCATCACGGATATCCGTGCGATTTCCGCTAGGAGCGTGATTACGTTGTGCCACCGTTATGCGCATTGTAGGCCTAGCACATCCGATTTCGGCATGTATATTCAGGTAAACATGAAATACATTTCAACAAAAAAATAAAAGCACAATTGTATAGATGACGTGCCATGAAGCTTCTCTAAGAAGATAACCTCAATATAACGGCATGTCATCCATTAAGGTTTTCTGTTGCATGGTTGGTTTGTCTAGTGGGCCATTGGTGAGGCCCTCAGATTCAACCACATTCGTAACTATTACCTAATATAATAAAATAACAAACGATAATCGATTAACTGAACAAGGAAACAATACGTGAACTATTAACCATGTACATTTCTGAAGATGATTTCATGAATCTACGGTTATTAAATATCTTTAATATTAACATATTTAAACACAGTTAATTTTAAAAGAAAATTTAAATTAAAAAACAATTTTTTTTAAAAAGAATTTATTTTTAAAAATGCAAAATTAAAGGAAGATTTTTAAAATTTGAAATATTAAAAGGGATAACAATATTTGTTTTATATAACTGGCACCCTAAGATCAAGCCAAGCAGATATTATATCTACTCCATCTCCAGGACATGAATACGACAGCCAGACAATCCAGAACATCGATAATACCAATGAAAAAGAACCTACACGGGATCATACACTGAACAGGAACTCCACGAACCGATATCGCATAGAGTGCAGAGAAAGATGACAGGATGCACCAGAACTATCATAATGAGCCATCCACGTCAGGATATAGATGACCACACTCATGGCAGTAACTTCCAGGACAATACCGATAGAAACAATCAAAACCACACCATAGGGTCCTACATGTCCTTCTAATGACTATCCCAAAAAGACCACCCCATAGTTCCACACGGGATTAAAAAAAACAAGCAACATTATAGGTACGTTAAAGACTACAGCTAGAAGGCACAGCTGCAACTTGGCTGGGTAGTAAAATTCGAGCACAAACCAGGCAATCAAGCCACAAGAAACAAAGGTCCTTCTAAACACTCTGATATCACCAAAAAGGAATTCATTCCTAGCTTGAAAGGGATGTGCATCGGACAACCAAAATTAATCCACAACTAAACAAGCAATTATTTTATGTCGCTTTAAATACTCCAAAACGTGTTTTTCAGAAATACTCAACTGGGCTAGATTGTCGTTCCGTCAGCTGTGATCTGAGACAAGCGTGCAGTATGGACTATATTTGGAAATTGTCAGTCCATGTGGCGCTTAAATTAAATTAAGGTCATAATCACATAATTAAACTGGGGCCCATTAAGACTTGTTCCTTACCTCAAAATATATCAGCTTAACTAAACAATTATTCATAAATTTGATAGCTGAAATTTTTATGTACGAGTAAAAAACGATGAGCGTGGTTTATCAAGAACTTTAACAAATTAAGCTTTATGTGATTTCGTGTTTTTTACAACGCAAACATGAAAAAACGTTCCAGTCGGGCGATATGCTGCGATGTTAAGAAACTGTTGTTGATGCAGGCGATTGAGATGTTACAAATATTAAAACATTCATGGATTGCCAGCTCTTTTCTTTTAAAATTTCTTTCTAGCAAGAAAATTGGTTTCGGTTTTCTACATTAATATTCCGCTATTTACAAACCCCTAAAAGTGTGGTTACTGCGATCAAACTTCTCTATGCCCAGTGATTTAGATTAATGTTCTCCATGCCCAGTGATTTATATTATTCTTCTTCATCTCCTGTGATTTAGATTAATCTCTATGCCCAGTGATTTAGATTGATCTTCTCTTATCAAGTGATTTAGATGAATATTCTCCATGTCCAGTGAGTTAGATTACTCTTCTCAATGTCCAGTGTGTGTCATATGACGTATCTGTCCAGAACGTTGTCTTCTCGATGAACCCTCTGAACCCTTCTCTGTCTTGGGCGATGCGGCTTGCATTTTCCAACGACAAATTCATGCTATCTTTAATGTCGTCAGTACAGCGTCTTCTTGATCTGTCTTTCCTCCTCCTCCCAGGTGCTCTGCCGCCCATTATTTGTCTTTCTAAAAACTGTTTCTCTTTATATGACGAAACCTGTGTAGTTTACCTTTTGCTATTGTGCTTAGTAACCAACACTCTGGAAATCTTCAATGTGTTTATAATATCTGAGTTTCTCTTTTTTCTCTTCCACGATATTCTAAGTATATTTCTGTAGCAGTTCATCTCGAAGGCGTTGATCTTCTTTGCCAATGTTTTACTTAGGACCCATGTTTCACAGCTGTATGTTGCCACCAGATAAAAATAAAGGTTCGTAGCATTAGCAGTGTTGTTTCTATTTTGTTGTTTTTTCATGTTTTTAACTGTGTTATTTTACAATATGTCATTGTCAATCTCTACCTTATCTCTGCCATGCAGTCCCCTTCACCGTTGATGTTTGCTCCTAAGTATTCGACTTTATCTACACACTTTACCTGTGTATTGTCTACTCTGAATTTGACTGACTTTGGGTTGTTGTGTTGTTATATCTATTGACGTGATTTTTGTTTTTTGCGCGTTTAAATATATTTTTTGTGATTCGCTGTATTTCTTTGTGTTTTTGATTAGTTGTTCCAATCCCTTTATATCATTTAAAAATTCCCGCCGAAGTCGGATGTGTTGGGCCACTGGCGCAGATAAAACGGCAACACAACGCATTTCCATTCTCTGGACTACATTCAACTGGAAATCGTGTAGGACCATTGTCCTGTTGCAAGAGACATCCAGTGGGAGTTTGAGAATTAACGCTGAAGAAGAAGAAGAAGATATCATTTGAAAGAAGCACAGTGTCGTCGGTGTAACGTAGTTCAGGCATTTCAAAACCACTGATATTTATAGCATTTTAGTCAGTGTTTTGTATGTCTTCTCTCACATTCCTCATTATATTTTCTGCATAGATGTTGAACAGGTATGGGGAGAGTATGCATCACTGCATTACTCCACTCTGTACCTCAAACCACTCTGAGAGATCGCCCTCTAACTCACTGCAGCCTTTTGATATTGGTAAAGTTCCTCTATTAGATTAATCAAATGTATCGGGAAACCCATGCTGTTCATTATCTCCTATAATTTCTGGTGTTGGACGCAGCCGAACGCTTTTCAGTAATCTATGAAGCCAATGTGCAGGTCAGTTTAGAATTCCCTACACTTTTCTATGATTTCTATGTTAAGAATGTGATCTCTTGTTCCTCTGCCCGATCTGAAATCAGCCTGTGTTTCGTTTATCTCCATCTCTAAATTTTGTTTGATTCTTTGCATTATGATGTTTAGCATTGTTTTACTGACTTGACTTACAAGGGTCAGTTCGGTAATTTTTGAAAATCTCTGAATATCGCCTTTTTTGGGGAGGGGTATATATAATGATTGTTTTCCATTCCTGGGAACATGGCCGCTTTCCTTATTTTGTAGCAGAGTTTGTGGTCAATCTTGATGTCGGTATCGCCCCTTGCGTATATCATTTATGTTGTTAAACCATCGTTGCCTGTGGCTTTTCCTTTCTTTACACCTTATATTGTGTATCATATTTATTACTTTGTAGGATCTGTCTTTTTACATACTCATTTATTGATTTGTTTTTTGTTTGTTTGGGTCATTGCACATCTCACTGCAGTATTCCTTCTATCTATGTAACATATATTTACCATCCGTAAGTATGTTTCCTTGTGTATTGTTCAGCACATTTAATGATGGTAGAAATCTGTTGTCTCTTAGGTGTCGTACATTTTCGAACATCATTTTACTGTCACCTTGGTTGTTCTGCCCTTCTATTTTAAGGCATATTTTGTTTATATAGTGTTGCTTGTCTTGCCTGTTTCTTCTTTGAGTATCTCTTGCATATAATTTCTATAACGTGTTCTATTTTTACAATTCTTTTTAATTTGTCATTTTTCTTGGATAGTGTTCATAGTTTTTTTCCTGATATATACTCTTTCTTCTTGCTGTTTTTGTGTAGCATGTCTTTTGCCCTGTTATTGAAAATATCACTTCTTTTGTTTTCACGATCATTTGGGGTGTATTCTTCTCGTATTTCAAGTAGATTTTCGAATTTGTTTTGAATTTTGATGTTATATTCTTTTAGTATCGACATGATATCGTATCTGGAAATGACTGAATTCTGTTGTTGTCTTTTGTATCTTAGACTTGAACTTTGCGATGAGTAACCCATGATCAATGTCGCAGTTTGCGCCTGGTAGCGTCTTGCATTGAAGGAAGTTTGTTTTCCATCTTTGTTCTATTAGTATATAATCAATTTGGTTTCGTGTCTTTCCGTCCGGTGATCTACATGTGTATAGTCTTCTAGGGTAATGTTTAGAAAATGTATTCATTGCCGCAATGTTGTATTCTGCACTAAAATTTAGCAAATGTTCCCCTCTATTGTTACTACTGCCAAGGCCGTGTGTACCTTCGTTCATATCATGTTGATCTTTGACCTGACATACATTTGTGTTGAAGTCGCCTAGGACTATCTTGATGTCTTGTTTGTTTATTTTGTCAACATCGAATTGAAGTTGATGTAATATCTTCAATTTCTTTTTCACCTGCCGCTGATGTTGGGGCATAAATCTGTGTAACGACGATGTTTCTTTTTTTTCTCCCTTTCTTCTGATTGTAATTATATGCTCATTTATGGGGAAATATCAAAATGAAGAACATTATATATATATATATAAAGAATATTTGACGAGGTAAAAGCCGACACTGCTGAGCCCTCCATTTTCTGATCCGGAGAAAATGCACAATTCTCCATTTGTTAACGTGAAATAACCTTTATTTGTCCATCTATGTTCAGCTAAGCCCATAATGTCTACTTGTGTTTTCATCTCTTCTATTACTAGGTACTGCTTCCCGTGTTTTAAACTCCGAATGTTCCGTGTTCCATTTTTAATATGCGTAACCTTTCTGTTTACTTTGATATCCATGGTGTTGAATGAATGTCCTATTAACTGCTCACTGAACATTTTTCTATATATATTATATTACACACTGTATACTACACCACAAGACCACAATACTAGAGAAAGATTAGATTAATCCAATGGACATTTCTAAGCACAGTATTCCCGTAGATTGTCAATACTTTCGGAAAGCAACAGCCGTTAGTCGAACACCGTAAAGAGTAGACATTCATTGTCGTCCGCCATATTGGCGGAAGTTCTATGTCAGTGATTGAGATAAATCATCTATGTTAAGTGATTAAAAACAATTCTTTCTAAGTCAAGTCATCAATCTTGCCTAGACCGAGTGAATGAAATTTTTATATACTCATAATAATCTGTAACGTCTGAGGAATGTCTGGGAAAGTAATTCTGAAGCGTGTGATGCTGGGCACATCATCCCTAAGTAAATGACACATACATGCCTTACATCATCTTCCACAATACGGATCAATGACATGGAAAGAGAAAACTGTACTCCTTATTTTTAACTTAATAATCGATACAAAGGCAAGTTACCTTCAGATCAAACAAACAAAATACATTCATCACCTACAAGTCCTGGCACTATACCGTATAGCGTAAGTGTTGTCTAGATACTTGAGCCATGGAATACACTTTATCAGGGCTGTCTGAATAAGTGGGCCATTAAATATACTACATGGATGCTGTCTGTGTCAGCGATCCCTTGAACATACTTCATCGAAGCTGTCTGTATGAGTGAACCCTTGATCATAGTAGAAGGATGATGTCTGAATGACTGAATCATTGAATGTACTACAACAAAGCTGTCTGCGTGAGTCAACCATTGAACATACTACATGTATGCTCCCTAGATGAGTGACTCTTTGAATATAATATCGATGCAGCCTAGTTAAGTGGGCACTTGTTTATACTGCATCTATATTGTCGGTCTAAGAGGGCACTGAAACATACGATATCGAGCAATGACTGTACAAGCGGGCCCTATAACATACTATATCAGTGATATCTGGTAAATGGAGTATTTAAACATACTACATACGTGATATCTGGTAAATGGAGTATTTAAACATACTACATACGTGATATCTGGTAAATGGAGTATTTAAACATACTACATACGTGATATCTGGTAAATGGAGTATTTAAACATACTACATACGTGATATCTGGTAAATGGAGTATTTAAACATACTACATACGTGATATCTGGTAAATGGAGTATTTAAACATACTACATACGTGATATCTGGTAAATGGAGTATTTAAACATACTACATTTGTGATATCTGGTTAAGTGGACTTTGAAACATACTACATTTGTGATATCTGGTTAAGTGGACATTGAAACATACTACATTTGTGATATCTGGTTAAGTGGACCTTGAAACATACTACATTTGTGATATCTGGTAAATGGAGTATTTAAACATACTACATTTCTAATATCTCGTTATGCGGGTATTGAAACATACTACATTTGTGATATCTGGTTAAGTGGACCTTGAAGCATACTACATTTGTGATATCTAGTTAAGTGAACCTTGAAACATACTACTTCAGTAATATCTGGTTAAATGGAGCTTGACATATACTACATTTGTGATATCTGGTTAAGTGTACCTTGAAACATACTACATCAGTGATATATGGTTAAGTGGACCTTGAAACAAACTACATTTGTGATATCTGGTTAAGTGGACCTTGAAGTATACCACATTTGTGATATCTGGTTAAGTGGACCTTGAAACATACTACATTTGTGATATCTGGTTAAGTGGACCTTGAAACATACTACATTTGTGAAATCTGGTTTAGTGGACCATGAAACATACTACATTTGTGATATCTCGTTAAGTGGACCTTGAAACATACTACATTTGTGATATTTGGTTAAGTGGACCTTGAAACATACTACATTTGAAATATCTCGTTAAGTGGACCTTGAAACATACTACATTTGTGTTATCTGGTTAAGTGAACCTTGAAACATACTACATTTGTGTTATTTGGTTAAGTGGACCTTGAAACATACTACATCGATAATGTCTGGCTAAGCGGGCCTTGAAGATATTACATCGGTATTCTCTGAATTATCGTTCCCTGAAACATACTGCTCCGTGATGTATGACTAAGTGAATCCTTGTACATACTACATTAGTTTTGTCTGGATACAAGAGACCTGGAACATAATAGACTATTGCTACCTGGCTAAGCGAACCTTGCAACATATTATACAATTTCTATATGGTTACGTGAAATGGGTGCGATCTTTACCTGGCTAAGCGAGCCCTGGACGATATTACACTATTGCTGTCTAGCTGCGCAAACCCTGGAATATACTACACCATTTCTACCTGGCTACATGAGCCGTGAAATATGCGAGACCATTGCTACTTGACTGCGAGTTATAAACAAGCTACACCATTGCTTCCTGGCTAAGCGAGCAATGAAATATGCTACACCATTGCTACCTTACTAAACAAGCCACCCTAAAACATACTTCACCACTGCTAACTGATTTAGTAGGTCATGAAACATGGTACGTCATTGTTGCCTGGTATGCAAACCCTAGAAAGTACTACACCATTGCTACCTAGTTAAGAGAAATAGATGCCATCTCTAACTGGCTAAGCGATCCCTGAAACATACTTCACCACTGCTACCTGGTTTAGCAAGCCATGAAACATACTAAATCATTGTTACCTGGCAAAGCGATTCTTTGAAAATACTAAAGAGAAAGACGGACATGTAAGACAGTCTGAGAGACAATTTCTCACAAAACCCTAGCAACGGTTGACCTTTAAAACGATTTTATAATTGTAGGAAGTTTATTACATTATTTGTAAATATTCTGGAGTGGAAACAGTATCATCATCATCAGGTGCCATGTCGGGTGGCGTAGGCGGTCATGGCTCTCCACAGCTCTCTGTCCACAGTATTATGTATCAAAGTCGTTGTTGTTTCTTTGCCGTGCCAGGTTGTCAAACTGTCTAATATTTTCTCACGTTGTCGCCCTCTGTCTCTGGTGCCTTCAATCTTGCCTGTTGTGATTATGTTCTCTAAACCTGCCTGTCTCATGAAGTGGCCAAAAAAGAAAAGATTGCCTTTTTCTTATATTGTTGATTAAGTTCCGTTTCGCATTTAACTCTTTTAACACCTCTGCATTAGTTTTTCTGGCAGTCCATGGTATTCTCAGCATTCTTCTGTAGAACCACATCTCTGTTGCCTCCAATCTCCTACTTTCCAGTTTGTTTATTGTCCAAGACTCGCACCCATATGTTAGTATAGGGATTATATTACACTGCAGAACTCTCTTTCTCACCTCTAATGACAAGGTCATATTACACAGTATATTTTTCATTTTTCTGAATGTTGTTTTTGCCTGTCCTATTCTGCATCTTATTTCTGTTGAGCTTCTTCCATCTGCTGTAATAATTTTACCTAGATATTTGAATTGGTGGACCTGTTTTAATACTATATCATCCACTATGATCTTGCAAGGTGTGTTATTTTCTTTCTTTGAAATAACCATTACTTCTGTTTTCTTGATATTTAGGAAGAGGCCTTTCTCTTTGCTTTCTGTGACTACTACTTTAATTAAGTTTTGAAGGTCTTCCTCAATTTTTGCAATCAGAACAGTGTCATCCGCATATCTCAAATTATTTATGTTATGTCCTCCCACTGATATTCCTGGGATATCTACTATTGCACGCAATATGTTTTCACTGTATAGAGAGAACAGGTCTGGTGAAAGCACGCATCCCTGCCTGACTCCTTGTTTTATTTGTTGAAAAGGACCAAATTGATTTCCTACCCTTATTGCTGCTGTTTGTTACCAGTACATGTTCTTGATTATTCTTAAATCCTTGCTGTCAATGTTCAGATTCTCTAGCATGTGTATAATTTCGCTATGTCTAACTTTGTCAAAAGCTTTAGTGTAGTCTATAAAACAGAGGTACAGATCTGTTTTTACCTCTATAGACCTCTCTATTAGTGTTCTCAATATATAAATAGCATTGTTGGTTCATTTGCCTTCTACAAAACCACATTGTTCTGGACTTATTTCTGATTTTATTTTGTTTCTCACTCTCTTCATGATGATTCTGAGAAGTATTTTGGTTATTTGGCTCATGATGCTGAATGTACGGTGTTCTTCACATTCGGTGGTCCCTGGTTTCTTAGGTAATGCTATGAATATGGATCTCATTAAGTCATCGGGTATGTTTCCGCTGTTATATATGTCATTCAGCAATTTTGTGATTATTTCAACTCCAAAGTCATCTAAAGCTGATAATTCTTCTAATGTGATATTGTCTGGACCTGGGACTTTGCCATATTTCATGTATGTTAGTGCCTCCCTTACTTCTGCTGTGAGTATTGATGGACCCTCACCGTTATCTTGTATGTTTATTTCTGGTCTATTGTCATCATAAAGTTCTTTGATATATTCTGACCATCTCTGTACTATGTGATCTATTCCCATTAATACCTGCCCTGTCTTAGATTTTAGACACCATGTAACTACTTGCGTTCTCTTTCCTGTTATCATCTCAATTTTCTTATATAGTAATGTTGTATCTTGGTTGTAATGCAATTCTATTTCAGTGCATTTCTTGTTCAGCCAGCTTTCTTGTGCTATTTTGCATTTCTCTCGTATCCCCTTATGTATTTTCTGATATTCCACTATCTTGTGTTTATTTTTCCTTCTGGTGCTCATCAATTCTAATATTTCTTCAGTCATCCATTTTTGTTTTGATGTATGTTTTACTTTTGGTATTATCTCTTTAGATGTTTGGTTTATCGGCTGTTTTAGCATGTTCCATTGATCTTCATTACTCTGAATCTTTACAATGGCATTGTATCTATTTTGTACAATTATATTGTATCTTTCTTTAATGTCAGCATCTGATTTCAATAAAGCAAAATCTAATTTCATATTCCTTGGTGCTCTCTTGATCTTCTTTAATCTTATACACAATTTCGCTACCAGTAGTATATGATCACTGTTGCAGTCAGCACCTGGCCTTGTTTTCATAGATCTAATGCTGTTTCTATGTATTTTAGAGACTAAAATGTAATCAATTTGGTTCCGAGTATTATCACCTGGGCTAACCCATGTACACAGCCTTCTTGGATGTTGCTTGAACCATGTATTCCCTATTATTAAATTATGTGCCTGTGCCCACTCTATCAATAAATCACCTCTTTCATTCTTAGTTCCTAAACCAAATCTTCCTGTCACATCTTTTATTTCTGTTTCACCTACTTTTGCGTTAAAGTCCCCCATTACTATAGTTACTTCCTGATTTTTACACTGTTTCATTGCGATTTCTAGATCTTCATAGAAAATTTCGATGTCCTCCTCTGAACTGCTTGATGTAGGATGTAGGTGCATATACCTGCAAAATGTTGATATCCAACGGTTTTCCTGTTAGTTTAACTAATATTACCCGATCTGATATTACCATAAAACACTTCACGGTTTTTCCTGTTTCTGTGTCTAATAATACTCCTACCCCCATCTCGTGTTTTGTCCTCCTGAGTATATGACTTTAAATTTATCTGACTGTATCTCTCCTGTCCCAGTCCACCTCATTTCGCTCTTTCCTAGGAACCAGTATACGATAGACATAATCTGGCACGATTTATGGTCAATTTGGTGTATACTTTAGGGATTAAACGTACAGTGATGTCTTAAAATCCTTCTATAAACCTATATCTAGTCCAGAAATGTATCGTTCGAACTTGTTTGATGTTTTAATATCAAATTAGACAAAACAGAGGTGTAACTGATTTTCGAGTGTGGAAATAACTTATCTCTCCATAAACAATCATTTGAATCACAATCCATAATGACTTTAATGTAAATTCGATCAAATAAACGTATATAAAACCCAATTCACCGTCATGGCGGTGCTTTTCTTTGAAATTGTCAATATATTGCGAAAATATCGATATTTATATGACATTAGGCACATGGTTGCCACTAAACTGCTGGAAAAGGTAGTAAATTTAATAAAATGCCAGATTTAATGAATCTGGTGAAAAAAATATTAAAAATTCGTGATTTTTAATTGACTGGAGTGTACCCAGCAACGCGGTCTAAGGCGGCAAATATACTTGCCGCTCGCTAAGCTGAGAAGAAGAAATGTCTGTAAAATGTTGCCGCAAGCGTAAAATGCAAAGTATTATAATGATGTAAACAGAGAACGAAGAAATGTGAATATTCTTATTATAATTTTCCTACGATTAATAACTGCTTTTAATGAATTATCATGTATCTGTACACTGTAGTGATGGCCATTTTTACATCCACTTTTGAAAATTCTGTTAGAATTATGACCATGCGTAATAGTTCGTAGATGGCTAATGAGCACTATTCGAGTTGTAAATATTATTGGATAGTTCTAACATGGAATGACGACTGTAGGTGGATTTTGGTCCATCCGTGACTTTCTAGCTACTCTCCGCTGTTGGGCGGCATTTCTCCTCATTTCACACGATAATGCGCTCTTTTTGTTAACATCAGGACTAACATCATAGCGGAATACGTCCCAAGAAAACTGGCCGCTGGCTCCTATTATCACAAACATACAGAACTATGAAAAGAGTGCACAGTCGTAACTACACAGAACTGTACAAATGCAGAACGATGGTATAGAGACGACTACGAGTATAATATGATTACAGATACTGTTAAAATCTCCATATCTTTAAATATTCGATATTGCGTATCGTATCATCTGAATGTCATCAAGAATTATAGGCTTAGCAAAGTGGAAACACAATATGTATGAAGGGTTGCCTAGACATGCGACTAATGTTAGATACGGAGGCAGCTTGGAGTCAGGAAAGCTATCATTTCATCATTGCTTACACTACAGTTCAAAACAAAATTTTGCATGACCGATCGCTATGTTTTGAAGACGCGTACAGAAAATGTAAACATGACTTGAAAGGACGATTTTTAATTATTTCATTGCATTTCGTTTATCGGCTGTGACTAATTTTGGCATGAAACTCCAAGTTTATAAAAGGTTACCATTGAAAAGCACGACATTAATCAAAAACGAAGCGAATGAATTATGTACAGATGTCTTATAGCACTGTCGAAGGACACGCATGCAGAGAGATCAACGTTGGCGGCGCGTCCTGGGAAGTCTAGACAGTTTACTGAATATAACTTGCTTTGAAAATTTAACTCTGCACAAGATCTTAGTCTTTTGTATTATTTGGACAATACAGTCCTTGGGGGCCAATGTTGAACTGCGATGTCAAGACTTTGGGATATAAAATCACTCGCAGGATACATAGATGAAACTATCAGTCTATGGTGATATTAACTCCCATTGGGGCATACTGCTTTATATTGGTTTGGCTTACCTATTAGCTCTTTAAGCCAGATTTGGTCAAACTCTGAATTTTTTCGCCACCCCGCTGGAGCTCGATGGCTTCCAATTGAGAACTTACTTATGTTAAAAGAGTTATTGAATGATTTATATGCTGGATTTGTGATATAATTTCCTATTTTAGACCAGTAGCTAAGTCTCAGTTCTTTCCTTCTTAGGGATAATGGCATTATTTCTAGAACTACTTGAACTGCTTCAGCAGATGTCCCTCTGGTCACCCTAGCTATTGTTGAAATAGCCTTATTTTGTACTGTTTCTATTTGAGAGATATCGGCTGGTGCTGACGAATTGTACAAAATACTAACATATTCGAATTGTCCTCTTATAAACGTTTTATAGAACGCTGTCATTGTCTTAGTCGACGCTCCACAACCGCTACCACGCATGCACCTACGCATATTTAGGGCACCTCTGCTTCTATTATATAGCTTATACGTGTATGCCATCTGAGTGCTCAGTAGCCATCTACAAACTATTATGCATGGTCATAATTCTAACTGAATTTTCAAAAGTGGATGTAAAAATGGTCATCATCACTTTAGTTAGTTGGTTAGTCGTTGGATCATCGTCATTGCACTCCGGACAAGTCCATAGGTGCTCAGATCTTTCCTTGAGTGTATCCGCCATTACACGTTGACTGACAGTCCCAGTATGTTGTTGATTGACCATCATTCTTTTTCGCCCACGAAAACTCTCCTTTCTAGCGACACCACATTTCAAACCAAGTTCCTTTATTCTAATCATGGAACAAGAGTCATCGTCACTTGTACAGTCATTTGTTCGTGCCTTTTCACGTAGGGCATTCAAAATGTCTGCCCGATCCATCGCTCCACCAACAGCCGTAGTAGCAGCTTGGGCGGTCAACCTATCTGTTCTTTCATTACCCCGGACTCCCGCGTGTCCCGGCACAAAAATAAAAGTCGCTGTACGCACACAGAATTATTCACTGCATCCAGCCACTGTTCTCGAACATACCCCGTCTGAACTTTCACAATCATGTTCATGGAGTCACTGAGGATACAGGCATGCTCGCAGACAGCCTGTGAGCAGACCCATTGCAAAGCTTTGGTCACCGCCAGAATCTCCATTGTCAAGCTGCTTGTCGTCTGAACGAATGCACCACTTTCCTCTCTGATAGTCTCCCCCCACCTTTGAGCCGTGAAAGCCCAGGCACTCATGATGTGTCTCTCAACCGACCCATCTGTATATATAACTATATCACCTTCCCTGGAATTCTCACTGATCAGAGAGAGCACCTCCGACTCGACCACTGTCGGACACCATTCCCTGCACTCTCTATTGAGTGTTATTACTCCTTCGAAGGATGTTGGGTAATCCGAGGGTGCCAGACTCCACCCGGCACAGGGTAGTACATCCTCCAATCTGCAGACACTCTGTATAACGTCCTCTGCGCGCCCCATCCACGACTTTCCTCTCTTTAGTCGACTGCCTTTCACTTTGATACTTTCTGGATGTAGAGGGTGCTCTATCAGCAGTGATTTTTAGGTATTCCTGCGCCCTGCAGATTTGTATTCTTTGCTCCGCAGTTGGGCAATCAAGTAGGTATCGCATAGCCCGAGCCGACGCATCTCTCGTGCACCCCAAAATTATTCGCATTGCTTCATTTTGGATTCTATCCAATCTTTCTGTTTGAGTTTGACTCAGTCTCAGAATTGCCAGTGCGTACTCTACCACCACCACCACCAATCCCTGATACAGCAGAATAGCAGTCTCTGTTCGCATTGAGCAGCAGCCATAACTTTCATCGCCGCAAGACCTTTATAAGACTTTACAATTATGTGGTCAACATGATCTTTGAAACTCAAACTTCGGTCCAACATAACCCCCAAGTACTTCATTGTGCTGGTTCTCTCGAGGACATCCCCTCTCAAAGTAACCGATGGCGTGGACGTGTTCACTATGTGATTGTTTAGGGAAAACCATGTTATCGATGTCTTTGATGGATTAACAAAAGCTCCAGAATTACTGCACCATTCTCCTATGCGATCAAGCTCCCTCTGCAAATTTCTGGCAATTCTTTCTCTATCTCTGCCCTGCCTATATACCAAGATGTCATCAGCATAAGACATGGTTCTCCCTGGTCCTGCAATCTGACAGCTTATAATTTGAACTGTATACACATTTAATAGTACTGGGGACAGAGGTGACTCTTGTGGTAGTCCTGGATTTATGACTGTTGGTGGCGAAGACCAACTCCCACACCTAAGAACAACCTGTCTCTGATAAAGTGCAGAGACAATCCACCTGACAACAAATGGACTTACTTGGAGTTGCAGCATTATGGTCATCAAGAAATCCAAGGGCACTCTATTATAAGCATCCTCCAGGTCTATTGCAGCAGCGCATGTCTCCATTCGTTTGTCAAAACCTTCGAAAACGCCCTGCGCGAACACGGCGGCACTGTGCCAAGTCTGCTTACCTGGAAGATAACCTCCCAATGTTGATGGTAGTCTATTAATTCTTTTCTAGATGTAGGGACAATTTCCACGCCACAATCTTTTCTAACAACTTGCCGATCGTATTCTGCATGGTTATGAGTCTGAAACCCTGTATCTTAGCATGACTCTTGCCAGGCTTTGGTAGTGGGATCAAGTAACTATGCAACCAGTCCTCCTCTACTTTGCCGATCGCTAAGCTCTTGTTGAACAACATTGCCAGCTCCTTAAGGTCTTCGTCTGACCTGACCTTTGAGATCATCGTACCTAATGCCGTCAGGTCCTGGCGCAGAGTTTCCTGATCTTTTCAGTACAGCTGTAATATCTACAAGAGTAATTACATTATCGCTTTCCAAAGCTTGCTCCTTGCACATGTCTGTGACTGTTTTCATGATTTTATTGTAATTCACTAAATTCCTCTAAACGATTTGTGCCTTGTAATGAGCCAGCAGTGCTGCAACCTTATCATCATCACTTGTGATGGAAGAATACACAAAGTTACAACACATAATCTCTTCACGTAGAATCTATTTAGATCACATATTTCATTAATGCACAATCTAGTTACAGCACATATTTCCTTTATGTACTATTTAGTAACAGCAAAGATTTCTTTCGCTTACAATATAGTAACAGCACAGATTTTCTTCACGTACAATATAGTAAATCACAGATTTTCTTCGCGGATAATACAGTAACAATACAGATTTTCTTCACGTACAATATAGTAACAACACAGATTTTCTTCACGTACAATATAGTAAATCACAGATTTTCTTCACGTACAATATAGTAACAGCACAGATTTTCTTCACGTACAATACAGTAACAACACAGATTTTCTTCACGTACAATATAGTAACAACACAGATTTTCTTCACGTACAATATAGTAAATCACAGAATTTCTTCACGTACAATATAGTAACAACACAGATTTTCTTCACGTACAATATAGTAACAACACAGCTTTTCTTCACGTACAATATAGTAAATCACAGATTTTCTTCACGTACAATATAGTAACAACACAGGTTTTCTTCACGTACAATATAGTAACAGCACATATCTCCTTCACGTACAATCTAGTTGAAGCATATATTTCATTCATTCTTAACATCATTTCAAAGATGTGTTTTGGTTATCACGATCAAGCCATTCATCTATGCACTGTTGCGACACTGTCTACCAGGTGTGTGATTGTGTTACTATGGTCGTCTGTGTCTAATTATATGCTTGTTAATGGTTGGTTGATTCCTAAATCAGGATTTGCGAGCGATTTTCTCTTACTTCCTATGTGTAGTTGAGTGGTTTCTCAGAGCTCTTTTACATTTCCAGGAGACTTCATCTTTCGGCTTAGTGCAATGCCTATTGAAGATGTTTTCACTATTCCCCTCATAGAGGTTCCATGTGACAACACGAGCTGATAGTTTGCCTGGGTCACACAGTGTGTGTCTTTTCTTCGACGAGGCGCTTCGCAGTCAGCGAGCTATTTTTCGTATAGGAAGACCATTTCATTACCACCCTTCGTGTCCTACGTCCCTTACCTTATTTATTCTGTATCCGTCACTTTGTACAATGGCGACAGTCGAATTAGACATATGATTCATACACCTTTCTAGACGAGGTGGTGCATTTCCAAACATGGGGTCTGGAATTTGACATGTGCATTTCTCACGCATTCGCCTCGTCTGTCTTTAATGGCCTTCCAATACATCGTCATACGCCGCATGTGCTTTGACTCTCCGTCATTGCCTATCTATTGTGCCTATTACGGACGAGGAACTTCGCAGCGGGCAAACAAACAAATCTAGTAGAAGGAAAGCATCATTTTCCCCCTCTATGCCCTTGTATTGGCAACGCCGACAGTCGAGTTAGACTAGGTTTGCAATGCCCTCGAAGACAAGGGCTATACGTCCCGTTTACGCTGTCAACAGCACCCACAGTTCGAGCCTCAACACTGTTTCGTAAATACGTTTTGAGCAATGTGTTCCCCGATATTTATTCAATGATTTT
This sequence comes from Meghimatium bilineatum, assembly GCA_034231615.1. Lineage (NCBI taxonomy): Eukaryota > Metazoa > Mollusca > Gastropoda > Stylommatophora > Philomycidae > Meghimatium > Meghimatium bilineatum. Next base: position 41,089,066 of record CM067311.1, read on the forward strand.
CAATGTATGAAATTGGTAGTTGTGTTCAAAGTTTTCTTCCATACCCAGGAACGCGTGTTCAAGTTGGCTTATCCATACCTGTGTCATAGCCCATACTGTGAATGAAGTCAATTGTGGTAAACAGTTGGACATCTGTGTGTTGTCGAGTATGAACAGCATTTCAGCGAGTGGGTATCGTGCTGGACAACTGTAACCTCGTTATCATTATATTGTTTCACATACACACCACTGGCCTCTAGTGCCTGTTGCCTTTTCCAGATTTAACGTGTACTCTTAGTAACGCCATATCTGTGCGAGATCTACCCATTTCAGGACATTGACATTGGCTGCCCCTACAATATTTCTGCATTTTATGGATGATCAAGACGAAGTGCACATATATCTTACGTAACTGTGTGTCGATAGTGTTGTTGGGTGTGTTGGCGTGGATCTTTCGGATATATTGCCTGCCTCTGTGAAGACAGTTGTCATTCCTTCTCGTCTCCACATCCACAGACATGAGTCTAAAAGTGTAAATCAGGAAGATAGCAAGGGCAGCTTATTTCTGTTTCCCTGGTGCACAACGAGGAGGTACGTTTAGGATCTTGGTTATCTGTTAACCATGGGTCCGCACGAGGGCAATGCGAGACTCTTTCCACCCTGTGTCTGCTTATATAAAACACGTGACGCTATGTGTATTGTATTATTATCAGCACTGTGCTATCTAGTATTCTTTATATTTTGGTCGTCTCTAACCTTGGTGGTTTTCAGACCCCTTCCTAGTTTCAATGTTTCTTATCAACACTGTCTGACTTAGGCCACTATGTAGAAAGCATTGTGGTATTTCTTCTTGTTAGCACGGTGTTTTCTGGGTCCGATAGGATAGCAGAGGATACTGACACTTTTACCTGTCATACACATCGTAAGAGGCAAGTATGCAGATTTGGGCGGGTATGAATTTGACCTGTCATAAGGCCTGTCATTTGGCCTTAACATCCCATAAAGGGTCAAATTACCCAGAAGTCACGCTAAGTCGGATGGGTGAGGCGTAAATGCGCAGACATCGCATTCAAGCTTTAAATAAGGACACGAAGCATTCATTTCTCCGGAATACACCATGGAAACCTGCAGGAGTTTGAGAACAAACGCCGAAGATGAAGGAGTTGACACGGAGAGTGAAACCAGAAACCAGTTTTGATGTCTAGCTGCTAGAGTAAATAAGACATACGTAAATCATTTTGTGTTCCAGTTTGATTCCCTGATGTGTATAAACACGCTTGCAAAAAATAGTTGGAATTTCACGAGGAAGTTTTCTACCGAATAAAACATTACTAAATTCAATTATTTCTGCCTTTGCTTTAGAAATATTTCTGTTCGATTTAGATGTTTTAAAATATAAAAGAAGTATTATGGGAAAGAAAATTAAAGAAAAGAAAGTAAATTAAAGACCCGGAAGGCAAAACTAGGAGGACCGCATTCAGACCAATTGAATTATATTTCAAATGAAGAATGTGTACAACTTTCTTCTTCTGTGTTGCTAAGACTCTGTACTATTTTCTTCTTCTGTCTGTTATTAAGACGCTGTAACATTTTCTTCCTATTTCTGTGTTATTAAAACATTGTATTATTTTGTAATTCAGTATGTGTTGTTAAGACTGTGTAATATTTCCTTGTTCTGTCCGTGTTGTTACGAATGTGTACTAATTTCTCCTTCTTTCCGTATAGTAAAAACTACATTATTTTCATCGTTCTGTATAATTAAGACAGCATTGTTTTCATCGGTCTGTATTATTAAAATTTCGCACTATTTTTATCTTTCTAATTTCGACTGTGTACTATTGTCATTGTTCTATAAAGTTAAAACTGTACTATTTTCATCGTTCTGTATAGATAACACTGTACTATTTTCATTGTTCTATATAGTAAAGACTATTATTTTCATGGTTCTGTATAGTTCAGATCGTGCACTATTTTCATCGCTCTGTGTAGTTTCGAAGTAAAGAAATATTACGTAAAAATCAAAGTAGAAGACGCAGTCAAATCGCATGCGCGAAGTCATGAAATGTTCACTAGTGACATACCATATCAGCTATCAGCATTCATCAACAAGTGAACTGTTAGTGGAAAACATTGTCAGTGTCGTTCTGTAGATTATCTCATTATCATGAACATATTTGAAATTCCGTCCGCATTAAATTGGCTTTTCTTCGAAATTCCCTCTTGCCCCCTCCCCATCCCCCCACCCGACATAGTCTAACACAGTAAGTTCAGTAAAAATCGTGGCATCTGCGGAGATGCCTAAATGAACATTTTTTGAGATGATGCAGGCAGTGGTAGTATCTGTGTTAGACTATGGTCTAGATTTACTTCACTTCTAACACTAATCTCTAAACAACACAAAAGGAAGGCGTATCAAGACATGAAGGTCATGGATAACAGAAGCAGAAGACACACTACTCGGAGTTTGTGAGCTGGAGGAAGTGGGAAGAGGCTGTAAATGGTAGACATTTATCACTAATAGAAAATTATTGACAACAGTTGGGATACAGCTGGGAAGAGAGTGCCGCGACTCCGATGATAACAGAACAGAGGGTATGATCAAAGTACTCATCCTACAGCACTCGAAGCCACACGATATAATAATTACACAGACGGATCAACAGTCCACGAGACAAGCAGGTGTGGTCTGGGTTTCGCGGCCTACCAAAATGACAAGTAGGTAGCTGAAAAATCAGCTGTGTACCCCACTACAACATCGAATATGAGATTGGAAATAGAGGTGGTGACAGCATCTCTCTTGTGGCTGGCGACGCAATCACCAACAGACTCAGTGATTCTATCGGACTATCAGAGTATACTGCGCAAGAAAGAATAGTATATGTTCAGAACTGAGTGGGTCACTCATCTTAGCAAGATTATTACATGAATCTACTGTCCACGTCATGACAGAGTCAGGGGAAACGGAAGAGCCAATGTGTTGGATGGCACAGCGTTGGTTAATGGCACTGATATAAGAAGAATAGAAAGGACTGAGTTACTTAGAGCAGGCATTGATACTCTACGAAAAGACGAGGACGAGGCCGAACAAGTCAATATATACATTTAGAGATTGGTAGAAATGGGATGGACTAGATGGGACGGAAGAAAGTGCATCCTTTCCAGAAAGATTAGAAGACCGCGCTGTTAACAACTGACTGGAAACTGAGCGTATACACTTTTATATTGTTGACATAACGACACACAGAGCACATATGTGAATGTTCACAGTGATGTGACGATTGTTTCTAATCAAGAATCATAGTCTAATAGATAATAAGTCTTTCGGGTAATACCATTGACCGCAACAAACAAGGTTTATTGCGGCATCTCTGCAGACGCCATTATTTTAACATTGACACCCTTCATAGATTTCTGAATGACATTGTCAATATGTTTCGCAAAAGATAGTCTTCTATCAAAGGTGATGTCTAGATAGGTGACGAGTATCGATCAGTAACCGAATGAAAACTTTGCAACAGTTTCAATACTTAAACAGAGTGTATTTAATGTGCTTGTTAAGTGAAGTAACGATTAGTACAGGCATGAACAGTTTTCAACAAGTACGGGGAAGACCTCGATGAAGTGTTGGTAACCGTCGATGTTATGTGTCTGAATGATGGCAAAGTAACTAGGACTACCAGCCGATCTAGAGACACTGACAGTAACATAGACCTGGCATTGGTGTCCACCGCTTCATACCCTTATGAAGGTGGAATGTATTAAGGCATCACAGCAGCGATCACTACCCGTGCAGGATCGTTATCAAGAAGCATAACCATGGTATCATCGTTCAGCATACATTCTAGTATGACAACTCGGACTTTGACACAATAAATAATACTAGTTGCATCATGCTGCAGGTCAAGTGCCCAAGGCGCAGTGAGTTGAACCGGCCACCATGGTGGAATGATGACATAGAGATAGCATGGAGAAACAAATGGCAGCCGTCAAGGTGTGGCAGAAAGCACGCAACTCTAACTGCGCACAATCCAATAACGTAACGGCATTGAAGCAGACTCTCGGCACGGTTGTTTAACATCTAAACTCATAACAATACGCCCATGCTTTCCACAGGGATATCCCCTCTTCTTCTTCTTCTTTCCTTCCTCTTTACCCTTTATGTGTGTCGAGGGAGATACAATGTTCTTGTTCTCGCTTTTCTGGCAGCTTCAGATAATGTAATTTGGTGTTCGTGTAATGTCTCGTTGATGTTGTCGATCCAGCGTACTCTAGGTCTACCCTTGGCTCTTCTTTCTGCTTCTCCTCTCCTCGTAAATGTTTTATAAACGAATGAATCATACGGCATTCTTTCCATATGACCAAACCATTGTATCTGTTGGTTTTGTATATATTGTAGAATTGATATGACACCCACTCTTTCTCTTATAACATCGTTTCTAATTCTATGTCTTCTGTTCACTCCTGTGGCTTTTCTCAGACATCTCATCTTTGTTGTAACCAGTTGTCTCTTATGTTTTGTTGTTAAGGACCAATCTCCCCTCACTCGTATTATTCAATGTCTACACTGCAGCTACCATACAGCAACGGCTCGACGGAAGTGTTAGAACACTGTCTTTTGCGGATGATATTCTGATATACAAACACGGCAGGAATAGAACTGTCGGATCACTGCAGAATGAGCTAGACCTATCGCCTCCTGGTGTGATGATTCAGGGGCACAGATCACCCAAGAGAAGGCTGCGGTGACATGGTTCTCTCTTAACAAACGTCGTAAACTCTGCGACACCGACTGTGGAGATGAGAGGGTGCGATGTAACCAGGATATCATCATTACAATACATTGACGTGTACATTGATCGTAGTCTGTGTGTCCTGGCACACGTCGATCATGTTATCGCAAAGGCCAGAAAAGAACTTTCAGCTCAGAGACTGTTGGCAGCGGCTGACACTAAACAATTACAGCTCGTAATCTTATATGTGGCTCTTGTCCTTCGTATCATTGTATATGTGGCTCTTGTCCTTCGTATCATTGTATATGTGGCTCTTGTCCTTCGTATCATTGTATATGTGGCTCTTGTCCTTCGTATCATTGTATATGTGGCTCTTGTCCTTCGTATCATTGTATATGTGGCTCTTGTCCTTCGTATCATTGTATATGTGGCTCTTGTCCTTCGTATCATTGTATATGTGGCTCTTGTCCTTCGTATCATCGTATATGTGGCTCTTGTCCTTCGTATCATTGTATATGTGGCTCTTGTCCTTCGTATCATTGTATATGTGGCTCTTGTCCTTCGTATCATTGTATATGTGGCTCTTGTCCTTCGTATCATTGTATATGTGGCTCTTGTCCTTCGTATCATCGTATATGTGGCTCATGTCCTTCGTATCATTGTATATGTGGCTCTTGTCCTTCGTATCATTGTATATGTGGCTCTTGTCCTTCGTATCATTGTATATGTGGCTCTTGTCCTTCGTATCATTGTATATGTGACTCTTGTCCTTCGTATCATCGTATATGTGGCTCTTGTCCTTCGTATCATTGTATATGTGGCTCTTGTCCTTCGTATCATTGTATATGTGGCTCTTGTCCTTCGTATCATCGTATATGTGGCTCTTGTCCTTCGTATCATCGTATATGTGGCTCTTGTCCTTCGTATCATTGTATATGTGGCTCTTGTCCTTCGTATCATCGTATATGTGGCTCTTGTCCTTCGTATCATCGTATATGTGGCTCTTGTCCTTCGTATCATTGTATATGTGGCTCTTGTCCTTCGTATCATCGTATATGTGGCTCTTGTCCTTCGTATCATCGTATATGCATGCACCACTATCACCGCCAGTTACACACAATTTTAGAGACTGGAGAGAATTCAAAATAAAGCGATGAGCATCATCCTTAGTTGCACAAGGGACACGCACTCTATGGCTATGAGTTTTCTCCTTGATGTTCAGAGCATTTCTCATATAATTTATGTGTGGCGTGCCCGTGCTTACCTCAGAGTGAGTTCTGACATAGACCACCCACTACACAGTGAGCTCCCCCATCTGAAGGGAAGCAGGCTCAAGAGAGGCAAATCAAGGATGGGTCGTGCCGAGGATACCGCTAAACATATTACCCCAAAAGACAACTCCTGGTGAGGAATAGATACCTATTCCTACGGTCTTTCAAGAGGCAGTCAAGCCCGCCATTACACTCAATAGAGAGTGGAAAGAACACAGCCATATGCGTGAAAGCCATCCTGGCCACTACAAAAGATGGGCTTTCAATGGACCGAGCAGACATACTCATTGCTCTTCGTGAGTCCTTGCGATCAGAGAATCTTGAGACGAATGAGAATTAGTCAAAATTGGAAGTGAGAATGGGCATGACCTGTAGAGAACACATGACATATGTTTCATAAAGAATAGTGAACCAACCTAAAACGGAACCATCAGCCGTTATATCCTGATAGATGTACTGAAGCGGAGATCTGATCACCTATAGTCGTGTCCTGTTTGCGAAGAAGATAATCAACATACCTAATATCTATCTAATACAGTTTTCAACAAGTTTTCATTTCAGCAGAGTGTATTTTAATGTGCTTGTTAAGTGAAGTATCGATCACTAACGGTATAAAAAAGGTTTCCACAGTTTTAATATTTGAAGTGTATTTTAATGTGTTTGTCAAGTGAAGCGTGGATCATTATCGGCATTAAATAAATTTAGTTTTAATATTTTAAACAGATTGTGTTTTAATATTTTAAACAGATTGTGTTTTAATATTTTAAACAGATTGTGTTTTAATATTTTAAACAGATTGTGTTTTAATATTTTAAACAGATTGTGTTTTAATGTGTTTGATAAGTCAAATATCTATCAGTACCAGTATGACAAGTTTTGAACAGAGTAGTACATTATTGGCAATTCGAAAGAGACAAGAACAATAACGGAGACATCAGCCTGTTTCCTGTATGGCACGGCATACTATGTTCCTGCTCGCATTGCAGCAGGCCTTTTAGAGCCTAGACTAGACTCATCAGTCTTCTAAACACTTAGAAACAATCAAACCTAATTTTAACTATCTCCAATGTCATGCCCATCTCTGCCTGCGAAGGAAGAACGTCAAATATGATAAGATCAATTAAAGTGAACAATATAATTGTCATCCTTATGGGATACGAAATTAAGGAAGACATGGAATTTTTCCAATCGAAATGTGAACATTAGACTAAATAATATAAAATCACGAAGATCCAAAGAATAAGCATACATAATAATATCACAGAACAATAAACTAGAAACTTGGAGCAATTTATCCAACCGTATAATCTACATTCAGAATATATATACCCTGAAACAGATGCGCTGAATCGAAAGGCGCACATAACGCAACTGCCTTGCAAAACTAACAGCACTCCATGCGTCATTATGTCCGGTTTTATTATCGTTGATATTCGTGATTATTATTTGAGAATATATCGAACAATGCGAGGAAATGAACTTTAATTGACTAAATCGTTGCTTTCAATCAATCACCTCTCATGAACTGGTAGCTTTCAATCAATCACCTCTCATGAGCTGGTAGCTTTCAATCAATCATTTCTCATGAACTGGTAGCTTTCAATCAATCACCTCTCATGAACTGGTAGCTTTCAATCAATCACCTCTCATGAACTGGTAGCTGTCAATCAATCACCTCTCATGAACTGGTAGCTGTCAATCAATCATCTCTCATGAACTGGCTGGTAGTTTTCAATCAATCACCTCTCATGAACTGGCTGGTAGCTTTCAATCAATCACCTCTCATGAACTGGTTGCTTTTAATCAATCACCTCTCATGAACTGGTAGCATTCAATCAATCACCTCTCATGAACTGGTAGCTTTCAATCAATCACCTCTCATGAACTGGTAGCCTTCAATCAATCACCTCTCATGAACTGGTAGCCTTCAATCAATCACCTCTCATGAACTGTAGCCTTCAATCAATCACCTCTCATGAACTGGCTGGTAGCTTTCAATCAATCACCTCTCATGAACTGGTAGCTTTAAATCAATCACCTCTCATGAACTGGTAGCTTTCAATCAATCACCTCTCATGAACTGGCTGGTAGCTTTCAATCAATCACCTCTCATGAACTGGTAGCTTTAAATCAATCACCTCTCATGAACTGGTAGCTTTCAATCAATCACCTCTCATGAACTGGCTGGTAGCTGTCAATCAATCACCTCTGAAGAACTGGTAGATAAAATCCAACTACATCTGAAATTTTAAAAAGGGAAATATCTAGTGGCAGAGATATGAAAATATTGACAATTGTTCATTCTTTTTGGAAACCAATATCATTACTTTTATGCATTCGTGGATTGGCCTAAAATGTTCAAAATATCTTGTAACATATATTTTATATATGTGTCTATACATGCTATAGATGGGATTCTATTCAAAAAGATGCATTATCATTGGCTAATAGAAAACGAAACGTCATCGACAGAACGACAGCATCAAATCGTCCCAATTACTTTCTCAACAGTTCACACCCATCCTGACAACTTTATAAACATTTCACCCTGTCTCAATGACATTCTCAATATTTCAACCTGTTCTCACCACTTTTTAAAAATGTTACAAGTCGCAACACATTTTTAAGCATTTCACATCTTCTCCGCCACTGACTAAACACTTCACCCTGTACCAACTACTTTATAAACAGTTCAACCCATACTAACCACTTTTTAAAAACTTCCAGTGACTTCCCATTCCAGTGACTTTATAAATATTTACACTGTCCACCGTCATTTCACACCACCCCAAACAATTTATAAACGTTTCACACTGTGACAATCACTTTCTAAACATTTCACACCGTCACAAGCACTTTATAAACATTTCACACCGTCACAAGCACTTTATAAACATTTCACACCGTCACAACCACTTTCTAAACATTTCACACCGTAACAACCACTTTCCATCTCACCTCATCTCAGCGACTTCCTAAACATGTAACCTCATCCCAACGGCTTTCTAAACATTTCACCTCGCTGAACGTTAGTCATCTGTGCGGGTATGAAAGAACCCTTTCCTCCTTACTTATTTCACACATGAATAAAAGATATCCGCTTCATGCAATTCCGTGGTTTCAAAACACACATACAATAATAACAGATATGAACAATATTTCTTTCCATTTTGTTCATTTCTAAATTACAGAATTAGGGATGGAAGAGTTCTCTGGAAACGACATTTTTGTGTACTCCATATATGTTTGTTTCCATAGCTTGTTTTTATTTCGACAATCCATCTGTAGCACGTCTGCATCCATCTTTTTATCCATTGTGTCTGTACAGCTTTGCTTTCTAATGAATACTTTCTGACGGTAGTCTGATGGCGTGTGCAAACCATTCAATCTGTCGTCTTCTGATGTAATCTAGTACTGACATTATGTTGGTGTCCTGGTGTTTTTATTTCTGATTCCGTCTCTTATTGTTACGTCTAGAATTCAAAGCAAAAATGGTATTTCTGTCGTAACGAATTTTTATTTATTTATCTTTTTCAGCTAAAGTCCACGTTGGCTATTGGTAGCACAGCCAAGGTAGGATAATGGCTTTTGTAAAATGTTATTATGGCGCTCATGTTCACATTTTTTTTATAATATTGAGACAACTGCCTTAGAAACTGGTATTCTATGTAGAACCTGTGTTATATTTCATTGCTGTTTCCATTTTGTTACTGTTATGCTTCCTATGTAGATGGACTCTTCTAGTTGTACCACCACGTTTCTTACTGTTAAAGAAAATAATAGTGTTTCTTTTTTCTTCGGTGATTGTTATTGTTTCGGTCCTGATAATATTATGTTTATCTTCATGTTAAAGCCATTACAATATGTATGGTATCTCTTTATATGTTGTGGCTGTTCTTCTTCTGATGAAATTATTGCTTGATAAGGTATGTGGCATGGCAGAATCCTGCCGTCGGGGATGGAGATAACTCTTCATGTACTAAGCCGCAGCAACTATTAGGTGGGGTGGCCAGTTCCCTTTCGTACTAACTTTACCTCCGCTAACTCATGCGTCAGCTACTCATTTACAACTGAGTCGACTGAAGGAGTGGTCGTGTCAAGCGAGAAATCACAACCCGGATTTTTTAAATTTTTGTCTGGACGTGGTTTCTAACCTGATACGACGTAACTCGGTGATAGCTAGCAAGCTCACTATCAACTAGGCTACCGCGCTCCTCACTATTGCTTGATAAACTTACAACAATAAGTTCACCTACATGGCTCTATAGCCCTATGTTTTTTCTTACTTGGATTTATCTATTTCACATACGTGAACAATGTATGAGATGAATTTTAAAAAAAAGACATTTTAACACATCCATGGCATTGTCCAAGACATTTCTGAACAATTACAACATTATAATAACGAAAACATCAATCTTTCCGAACCAATCGCCACTATACTGGCTTTATAGTATGGGTCTACAGGACCTTTCGCCACTTTACTGGCTTTGATTTGATATTTGATTACTTCACAAGGCTAACTCTAACTTTGTGAAGTAATCAAATATCATCAATGTACTTATATATTCATATTCTGTATCCATTCCCCTTTCCAATGATATATTACACATACACTATTTATCAATATTAGTATGTCAAGTGATACAACAAAAAACACATGTAAGGAAATTTTTCTACACCTAAAAATTAATTTGGTCCAAACTTAAAAATAATCAAGGACTGAAAGAGTTAAATGAAGTGTTAGGGTGCACTTGAAGAAACAAAACGCGTGATATATCACACTGTTGTCTCACAATTCTAAAGATTTATGCCGCTTTAATTGTATGATTCATCTTGATCATGGATGCACCGACTTCATCAGAGAAATGTGTGAAAATTCAGAGAACATAATTAAAAGGATCGCACACGAAATTAACTAAATTAATTCGTTGGAAACATATAATGCAAATGTTTGCGATTTCTCTCAATTATCAACAATTTTCTTATAGTTTGCCATGGAAAAAGTAAATGTTCTACTGTTTAAGTTGCTCCATATAGTCAGTCATACATGGTACCCCGACAACTCAGTAGTTAGTGCACCGGCTTCCCAGTCTGATGATCTGATGTTCAATTTCCAGCTTACCTGCAAATATTTTGTATTAAACACCAACGGATCTTACGTCAATTGAGCTTAGGGAAATGGCTACCATATCTCCCGGGAAAGTAAATGTAGTGGGTGTGATATTATCACATCATCCGTGGATATAACGTTGGTCAATCAACAATGCGTGACTAAAGTTGCAATTATCAATGCATCTTGCGGACGTAGACATTGAGGTTTCATTAATATACAACCGTGGGCGTTGTCCCTAAAATACTTCAACAATTAAGTTGTCGAGTGTGAACAGGTTTGAAATATGCGGACAAACGGGATGGGAGGTGGGTGGTGTGAAATACGTTGACGTCAAAGCTACTGTTTTTTTATAACCTAAATAAATGTGTTTGAATGTCAAACAATTTTTTAATATTAAATGAATCATGAAGGTATTTCGTACTTAATCTGCTAAAACATTGTAATAAGTTATTTTTGACATAATTAAGCCGACTGGGGCCTGAGTTCCTGTCAGTTGTGGACAAGGTAAGAAGCTAGTCAAAATTTAGGAGAAATATTGTCTTAAGTAATGGACAACGGCCTACTATATCTATTTGCTTCTATTTGGCCTTGCTTCCCCATCGCAGTACAGACTTACAATATGTATGCAGATGAAGAGTGTGCAACAATGTGAAACTTGTATATTACCGTGTATGCTTGTGAGACCGATTACGTGCCAATATGTTCAAGAGTAGCAATTACATTTTACATCCCGAGAAATAAAATGACAGAGTTAATCCTAGCAGGATAATAATATAGCCGTTGGATTATGTCACATAGAGAACATTGTTCTTTAATTTTTTTTTAGAACTTGTATATAACACTGTATGCACTTCAGTAAACATACCAGCGCTACATCCGACAGCTCGATTAAGACCACAGTTAATGACACAATGAAATTATTCGGAGAGTTTCAACCTTGAGTCCGTCACCCGCCGTCGATTAGTGAAGTTGTTGACGCAATCTCTGTACAGAAAGTGCATCATACTATTCGTTCCTGGACAGGGGGGTGTTGAGGATAATGAACTAGCCGACGCAGTGGCGAGCATATCCAGTGTGTCCCGAAGTACATAAATGCATCGTTCTGACAATGTTAATGAACTGAAAAATTCTAGCAGAAATATAGTTGTAACATATACAACATCAGACAAGGGTAATGTTTCAGAGATAAAGTAGTAATCTATATATATATATATATATATATATATATATATATAACATCAGACAGGGATACTGTCTCAGAGATAAAGTAGCAGCATATACAAAATCAGACAGGGATATTTTCTCAGAGAAAAAGTAGTAACATATATAAAATCAGACAGGGATAATGTCTCAGATATAAAGTAGTAACATATACAACATCAGACAGGGATACTTTCTCAGAGATAATGTAGTAATAGCACACGTCACATCACGAGGTCACAATATATCAGAGATAAAATAGCAATAGCAGAAGTAACATCAGGCCAGAACGATGTTTCAGAGATATGATTTCAGTAATATAATGTTACATCGGATCACAACTATGTCTAAGAGATGGGGTAGTAGAATTATATGCCAGCTCCATGTCAGATAAACAAGTAGTGGTAACAAATATCACACTTAGCCAGCTCCATGTCAGATAAACAAGTAGTGGTAACAAATATCACACTTAGCCAGCTCCATGTCAGATAAACAAGTAGCGGTAACAAATATCACACTTAGCCAGCTCCATGTCAGATAAACAAGTAGTGGTAACAAATATCACACTTAGCCAGCACCATGTCAGATAAACAAGTAGTGGTAACAAATATCACACTTAGCCAGCACCATGTCAGATAAACAAGTAGTGGTAACAAATATCACACTTAGCCAGCTTCATGTCAGATAAACAAGTAGTGGTAACAAATATCACACTTAGCCAGCTCCATGTCAGATAAACAAGTAGTGGTAACAAATATAACACGTAGCCAGTTTGAATTCTCATGAAAAAGCTAGTAGTAACACGTATCACATTTAGTCAGCTCCATGTCTCATGGATAAGGCAATAGTAAAATATTACACTAGACCAGGATGATATTTCATAGGTACAATAACAGTAACATCAGAATGTGTCGCTTGGAGAAAGTAACTGTAATATATACTACATCTATAAATTGTCAAGAGATAGGGTCTGTAACATATACTATATCAATACATAGTCAAGGGAAAGTTACTTTAATATATGTCATGTGACGTATTCCTTCCAGAACGTTGTCTTCCCAATGAACTCTCTGAACCTCTCTCTGTCTTGGGCGATGTGGCTTGCATTTTCTAGCGATGTATTCATATTATCTTTAATGTCGTCAGTCCATCGTCTTCTTGGTCTGCCCCTTCTCCTCTTCCCATGTCCTTTCCCTCCATTATTTGTCTTTCTAAACAGTTATGTCCCTTTATATGACCAAACAGGCGTAGTTTTCGTTTTGTTATTGTGTTTAGTAACCAACACTCTGGAATATTCAGTGTGTTTATAATATCTGAGTTTCTGATTTTATCCTTCCATGATATTCTAAGTATCTTTATGTAGCATTTCAGCTCGAAGGCGTTGATCTTCTTTGCCGCTGTTTTACTTCGAGTCCATGTTTCACAGCCGTATGTTGCAACAGGAAAAATAAAAGTTCGTAACATCAGCACTTTCGTTTCTATTTTGTTGTTTTTCCATATGTTTTTCAGCCGTGTTATTTTGCAATATGCCATTGCCAATCTCTTCCTTATTTCTGCCATGCAGTCTCCTGCACCGTTGATGTTTGCTCCTAAGTATTCAAATTTATCCACACATTCTATCTCGGTATTGTCTATTCTGATTTTTGGTTGTTGTGTTGTTATATCTGTTGACATGATTTTTGTTTTCTGCGTGTTTAAATACAAATTTTGTGCTTCGCTATATTTCTTTGTGTTCTTGATTAGTTGTTCCAATCCCTTTATATCGTTTGAAAGAAGTACTGTGTCGTCTGCGTAGCGTAGTTCCGGGATTAGGAATCCACCTATGTTTAAAGCGTGGTAGTCAGTTAATATATAGTGCATCAATAAACTGTCAAAAAAGAGTAATTGTAATATATAGTACATCAATAAATTGTCATGAGAGATTAGCTGTAATATAATTTATATCAATAAATTATCAAGAGAGAGTAGTTGTAATATATACTATATCAATAAATTATCAAGAGAGAGTAGTTGTAATATATAATATATCAATAAATGGTCAAGAGAGAGTTATTGTAATATATACTACATCAATATATTGTTAAGAGAAAGCAACTAAGATTGATCACATCAGGAAACTTTAACGTCTAGGAAGTAACATTAGTATTTATGTAAATGATACGAATGGTTTTGTAGACGACACAACAGAACTTCGTGCCACGTGTACTGAAATGTCACGGCCTTTGACTTCCACTAACCTTTACTTCAGACTGGTCAAAAAACAACACGAATGTATCAAGCAATTTCCGTTACGTCGTTTATTTCTACTACTAGGCCATTTATCTCATATAGACGCAGACGATACTTCACATCTCGCCATTTCCTTATCCGGTTGTCAAACATTTCCCTCCTTATCCACACAGCTAAAATTTCCAGAAACTAACTTCAGGCGTAGTGTGAGCAGAGACCATTTCCTTCCTTCTGGTGAGACCGACATTAATACAACATGGCGGGTATAGGACGGTAACTGTTGTTGTTTGAACACACTCGTCTGCTTGAAATTTGAGAAAGTTGACGAGTACCATAACTGAATTATCTGGTGAGTGTGGCCATCGATTGAAGCTCGCCAGACTTCATTAATAATCAGCTCATTTATGTGTATTTGTTAACATAAATACAGGATGAGATAGATGAGATAAAAGGGGGGGGGGAGTACAGGACGTGAAATTCGTCTGGTAATCTATATGGGGAAGCCGCCTTCACCTGGCCCTTAAAATATTGACATGACAAGTTATGAATTATTTTACTGGCACTAAACTATTTCAATGACAAGATATGAATTATTTTACTGGCACCACACTATTTAAATGAAAAGTTATGAATTATTTTACTGGCACCAAACTATTTTAATGAAAAATTATGAATTATTTTACTGGCACCAAACTATTTCAATGACAAGTGATAAACTATTTTCCTGGCACTAAACTATTTCAATGACAAGGTATGAATTTTTAAATTTGAAAATTGTAATACAAGCTGTATCTATTAATTTCCTTTTATAATTCACCATCATCAAATGTCAAGTTGAAAATTGACTGCAACGGACCTCCAACATTGTCTCTTGTCATGATATTGCTAGACTGTCCGGGTCATCTTTGATGTTTTCCTCCCACTTGCATATATATATATATATATATACCTTACTCTCCTTCCCTCTTCCTCTCCTATCATTAAGTATAGTTTTCAATAAAGTGGCATGTCTTTTATTATTTTGGCAACACTATAATCAATTTCTTCGTTGTCTTACATAAAAACATCGTTGTTTTCACTTCGTGTAAACATATCATCGTTTCACTTGTTATATCTTTCTCGTTAAGTTATGTCTGTGAAATCCTACCTGAATACCCAGCTGTGTTATATCTCTACCTGAGTACCCATGTTTGCTTCTATCTCTACCTGACTACCCATGTTTGCTTCTATCTCTACCTGAGTACCCATGTTTGCTTCTATCTCTACCTGAGTACCCATGTTTGTTTCTATCTCTACCTGAGTATCAATATTTGCTTATATCTCTACCTGAGTACCCATGTTTGCTTATATCTTTACCTGAGTATCAATGTTTGCTTCTATCTCTACCTGAGTACCCACGTTTGCTTCTATCTCTACCTGAGTATCAATGTTCGCTTACATCTCTACCTGAGTACCCATGTTTGCTTCTATCTCTACCTGAGTATCAATGTTTGATTATATCTCTACCTGAGTATCAATGTTTGCTTATATCTCTACCTGAGTACCCATGTTTGCTTCTATCTCTACCTGAGTATCAATGTTTGATTATATCTCTACCTGAGTATCAATGTTTGCTTATATCTCTACCTGAGTACCCATGTTTGCTTCTATCTCTACCTGAGTATCAATGTTTGCTTATATCTCTACCTGAGTACGCATGTTTGCTTCTATCTCTACCTGAGTATCAATGTTTGCTTCTATCTCTACCTGAGTACCCATGTTTGCTTATATCTCTACCTGAATATTAATATTTGTTTTATCTCTACCTCAGTATCCATATTTGCTTCTACAGTTTCTATATTTGCTTCTAGAATATCTATATTTGCTTCTAGAATATCTATATTTGCTTCTAGACTATCTATATTTGCTTCTAGAATATCTATATTTGCTTCTAGAATATCTATATTTCCTTCTAGAATATCTATATTTGCTTCTATCTGGATGCATATTTACCTCTATCTCTACACGAGTATCCATATATGGTTCTATCTATAGCTTTAGGTATCATTTCTATAATTTCTATACAATTTTAGGACACATGCATATGTAATCAAGCCACATATTGTAAGGGGGATGAGACTTTATTGGTTCAACGCCTTTCTCTAAATATGTAGGCATTGACATTTATGTACTATTAACATCCTTCAATGGACGCAAACGACGTTGAACATTGCCTTATTTTATAGGAATATCCTTCAATGGGCGAGAAACGACGTTGAACATTTCCGTCATTGTACTAGGTGTACCATAGGTGTACATATGTAATATTAGGTATCACATTTCAACGACTGCACGTTGCCTGGCGTGAACATCGTGTATGACACGTAATTCCATATCTTTGATATATAGTCACCAGGGAACTCTGAGAGATATAAGTATTTAATAAACAAGACATTTCGTGCGTGAATGTTAATAGAATGTTAATAGAAATTGCCACGGAAAGTTTTGGATACATTACAGAAC
This sequence comes from Meghimatium bilineatum, assembly GCA_034231615.1. Lineage (NCBI taxonomy): Eukaryota > Metazoa > Mollusca > Gastropoda > Stylommatophora > Philomycidae > Meghimatium > Meghimatium bilineatum. The sequence goes on from CM067311.1 coordinate 41,106,093, forward strand.
AATTTTCGTTAATACACCCATGAAAACGAACCGACTTTGTGAATGTTGTTCACGTTGCTTAGATTTAGACTACAGTTAACTGATGTCCCGAAAAGATAATCCATTCAGCCCATATTCCCCTTGTGCCATAAAATACTCTTCAGGAATAGAAACCCCATACAGAACATAACGACAAAAGTTGATCTAAATCTAAATGTCTAAAAAAATTAGTAGTGAAGAGTGCCCCTGACTGTTCAAGGAACTCATTTGAATCAGATTTCTAAAGTGACGTAATGTGAATGTCATGTGTCCGTGAAATTCATTGGTCAATTTGTGTGTAAGCTTTTTGTCGGCAGCTGATGAAATCACGGAAACCTCAAATGCGTCACTCTGTAATGACGATATCCGAGAGTCCAAGTGACAGTAAAATGAAGAGAAAAACGATTAAAGATGCTTAATAATTGTGTCACGTGACGTATTCTCTCCAGAACGTTGTCTTCTCAATGAACTCCCTGAACCCTTCTCTATCTTGGGCGATGCGGCTTTCATTTTCCAACGAAGTATTCATGTTATCTTTAATGTCATCAGTCCATCGTCTTCTTGGTCTGCCTTTCCTCCTCCCAGGTGCTCTACCCTCCATGATTTGTCTTTCTAAACAGTTCTGTCTCTTTATATGACCAAACAGAATAATGATTAATAATGACGACCTTAATAATGGCGACCTAAAATCATCTTAGATAACTGTATGGACATATGTCTCAGAAAAGGAGGCATTGAGAAATGGTTCTAGGGGCTATATATATATAAGTGTCCAACAGAAAGAAATTCGAAAAATCGATAGTAATTATTCTACGAATATTACAGTAGCAATATTGTGTGAAACAATAAATAAAGCCACTCTTTAGCTGTGGGATCAACCTACTTGGATCCAAGTTTAATCAAAACTAAAAGTAACAGCTAGCAATAACATATATAAGACATGGTGACATTCCGAGAAATAAAGTCAAACATCCAAACAATCCATGAAAATGCAACTGAACTCAATTCATCAATGTAACCCAAAAAGAGGGTACCATCCACGTGCTTAGAAGGAATATCAATCATTTTTTATATTGAGAACACGTAGTAATGGACTCAACATATTTATAAGAGATTGGACTTGACGACTCTTATATATGTCCCTTTGGATTATATGCAGAACACAATACTTCCCTACGTACCACACCACAAGAAGAAAGATATTGTCATCAGATTTGTCTGTGTTAGACAAGTTATAAGGCCCAGTCACGGGACTGGCAACCACAGTATAGTTCATTGAAGAAATTCGTATCAGTGCCTGTCTCTAACTGAAGAACATGGAATAAGAAGAAAGATGTCATTAACTTTTTGTTTACTTAACCCCGGTCCCAGTCCCTAACCAAATTCGTATCTACGGTGCACTACATTTAAGGCAACCACCATAGCTACCGTATAAAATAAGTGTATTTTACTGCAAGATACTCGTGTTTAGAATTTCCCTCCAGATCAACATTGAAAGTTTTTGTTATCAACTAGTGTACGATAACAACAATAAAACGAGAGCTCAAGTGTTATATACATGTAATCTATCATTTTCAATATGGTGCCATTTCTCCGTTGCCATTTTTTTAGGATAGTTGTGCGCCCGTAAAATTTCCTGTAAACATGTTGTGTCAACCCATATGATCAATTTATCTTCCGTCGGTATTAAATTGATTTAATAACACTTTTTAACGATACATAAAACTGACATAGTTCCCAATAAGGAAAATATTTTTCTTTTTCACATTTAGCATTTCTCGGCTGATACAATATATTGACTGAAAAAAAATTCATCTCTATTAATATCGTTACTTCCCCGTCCCCACAATCTCCGCCCCTCCCTCCAAAAATATTGTAAACCGCAAAGGTCTGAATTGTGCAGAATAAAGAGTAGGAGAAGTAAATAATATGGGATTCACTACTTATAGTAGTCAACTAACATAAAATCGGAACCATCAGCCGTTATACCCTGAGAGATTTACTGAAGCGGAGATCGGAGCACCTATAGATGTGTCCGGTGTGCGAAGATGATAATCAACATACCTAATACCTAATACCTAATGGGATTGTGATTGACTGCTGAGGCGGTAATGTGGCTAGGCTGAAGCGCGTTGGTATATTAAGACTATAGGAAAGTGAGCGATGGCTGGAATAAGTGTGAGAAAAGCGTGTATAATAGGACAACATTTAGTACAAGATGGGGATCCAGGCACATAAGGCGGTTCTAAAAATGGAGTAGGAAATAGTGTCATTCATTGTCGTTATTAAGGGACGTCGCAATCCATGTTCCGTAAATTTAATGAGTGGACGGAGTACATAGGAGTAAATTTCATGAGTGGACAGAGTACATTGGAGTCATATTTCATGAGTGGACAGAGTACATAGGAATAGGAGTCAAATTTCATGAGTGGACAGAGTACATAGGAGTAAATTTCATGAGTGGACAGAGTACATATGAATAAGCGGCAAATTTCATGAGTGGACAAAGTACATAGGAATCAAATTTCATGAGTGGACAAAGTACATAGGAATCAAATTTCATGAGTGGACAGAGTACATAGGAATCAAATTTCATGAGTGGACAGAGTACATAGGAATCAAATTTCATGAGTGGACAGAGTACATAGGAGTCAAATTTCATGAGTGGACAAAGTACATAGGAATCAAATTTCATGAGTGGACAAAGTACATAGGAATCAAATTTCATGAGTGGACAAAGTACATAGGAATCAAATTTCATGAGTGGACAAAGTACATAGGAATCAAATTTCATGAGTGGACAGAGTACATAGGAATCAAATTTCATGAGTGGACAGAGTACATAGGAGTCAAATTTCATGAGTGGACAGAGTACAATGGAGTCAATTTTCATGATAGAGTACATTAGGGTTTCAAATTTGCAGAGATATACGGAAAAGTGTGACATGGTCATGCCAAAATTACAGAGCTAAAAACTGGTTTCGAGAGCACATGTGCTGGGAGATATAACAATAAAAACTGGATATATTTTGAATTACATATATACGTGGTTCTTGGATGAAGACACAATCGTAGACGAGACTATTATTAAGAGATTACAGTGATTTGGGATTACTCGGGAAGATATTAGAATGGGTCGATTAAATAAGAGAATAAGAACGATATTAGAACATGGCGATTTAAGGGTATGATAAGAGGATATATAATTAACGGGCTAAGGGAACTATCAGCATACATACACCCAGACAAAGATTTATACACACCAAAAAGTTCTTCCGATGACTACCACAGCCAGGTTACATCATAGTCCCTCACAATCAAAAATAAGTCGCAATGAAGTAATTTTAAGAACTACAATTAGAAGTCACAACTGCAACCTGGCTGTGTAACAAATGCATACCGCCAACCAAAAATCACGACAAAAGAAACAAAGACCCCCCCCCCCCCCCCCGCCGCACGTACTATGACTTAATCAAAAAGAAATTCATTCATAGATTTAAAAGAGCGTGCTTCGGCCAAATGAGGCAAATCTACCACTAAATAAGCAAACAATATCAGCACACTTTGCATCTGCTGAAAAAGATCGAACTCCCAATATTGTTATTGAAGAATGTCCCGAGTGTTCTTCAGTTGGTTCAGAAGATCACTAATAACAATGACTTTGTCTTTCCATTTCTTGATCATACACACCCTCATCTCTCTTTCTGAATATCACTGTATGGAATACCCGCTCTGTCTGAATATCACTGTATGGAATACCCGCTCTGTCTGAATATCACTGTATGGAATACCCGCTCTGTCTGAATAGCACTGTATGGAATACCCGATCTGTCTGAATATCACTGTATGGAATACTCGCTCTGTCTGAATATCACTGTATGGAATACCCGCTCTGTCTGAATATCACTGTATGGAATACCCGCTCTGTCTGAATATCACTGTATGGAATACCCGCTCTGTCTGAATATCACTGTATGGAATACCCGCTCTGTCTGAATATCACTGTATGGAATACCCGCTCTGTCTGAATATCACTGTATGGAATACCCGCTCTGTCTGAATATCACTGTATGGAATACCCGCTCTGTCTGAATATCACTGTATGGAATACCCGCTCTGTCTGAATATCACTGTATGGAATACCCGCTCTGTCTGAATAGCACTGTATGGAATACCCGCGCTGTCTGAATATCAATGTATGGAATACCCGCTCTGTCTGAATATCACTGTATGGAATACCCGCTCTGTCTGAATATCAATGTATGGAATACCCGATCTGTCTGAATATCACTGTATGGAATACCCGCTCTGTCTGAATATCACTGTATGGAATACCCGCTCTGTCTGAATATCACTGTATGGAATACCCGCTCTGTCTGAATATCACTGTATGGAATACCCGCTCTGTCTGAATATCACTGTATGGAATACCCGCTCTGTCTGAATATCACTGTATGGAATACCCGCTCTGTCTGAATATCACTGTATGGAATACCCGCTCTGTCTGAATATCAATGTATGGAATACCCGCTCTGTCTGAATATCAATGTATGGAATACCCGCTCTGTCTGAATATCACTGTATGGAATACCCGCTCTGTCTGTCTATTGCTTTATATGGTACTGCATCTCGATCTCTTCATCTTTTTATGACACATCACAGCGATGTATAGACGCGCTCTCTCTTTCTCTCTCTCTCTCTCTTTGACTGCACAATCATATGACACACTCGTTCTCTTTCTGTCATTATCGTTTCCGCAACCTCTCTCTGTCTGTCAAAATCTGGTCACAATCATCTGTCCATCCACTTCTTAATTGCACACCCTCTCTCTGTGTGTCAATATCTTTGTCAGAATTCTCTGTCCATCCATATCTTTATTGCACCCTCTCTGTCTATTGTTATATTTAGTGTACATCGTTTTTCCGTCGGCACATCTCTTTATGATACACCCCCTATGTGTATATTATCTCTGTATGTCCATCTCTTTATGAAAAATCCTTTCTCTGTCTATACTATCGCTGTCTGGCTATCTTTTATGACATTTTTCTCTCCTTCCGCACTCTTTCTCTCTCCCTAGATGCCTGCCAATCATTTATTCGCTTTCCCCCATATATTTTATTTTTATAATTTCTCGCCTAGTCTCTTTATTAAATATTATTTCTAAGTTCTCTGTTTCACTGTTTGTCGCACTATCTTATTGTCGTTTTATCTTTTAAATCTTTGTCACGGTATCTCTCTGTTACTTTATCTCTTTATCACGGTATATCTTTGTCACGTTACCTCTGTATCACCTTAATGACTTGTCACAAGATCGGTTTGCCACTTTATCTCTGTGTTACTTATTTCTCACTGTCACTTCATCTCTGTGCCACTGTATTTCTTTGTAATTTTATCTCTTTGTGAAACCACATCGTTTTCACTATGTCTTTTTGTCACATTATATGTTTGTTATTTTATATCTGTGTCACAAATCTTTGTTACTTTGTTTCTTAGTCGCATTATTTACTTGTCGTTTTAAATGTACGACACTTTATCTCGTTGTCATCGTATTTTTATCAATTTATAACTTTGCCAGTTATAAATCTTTCTCACACCATATCTATGTCACTTCATCGCTGACTAACTAAATCCCTTTGTGACTATTTCTTTGTCATTTTATCTATTTGTCTCTTTATGTCTCTTTCACTTTATCGTTTGTCACTCTATGTTTTTGTCACGTTATCGTTCTGTTGTTCTATTTCGTTCATGTCTACTTCCCTCTGGTGTCCATTCTTACTCTTACTCTTCTCTCTGTCTCTCTCTCTATCTCTCTATCTCTCTCTCTATCTATCTATATATTTTCAAAACTTAGTATATCTAACTAAATCTTTCTTTTATTTAGTAGTTCTGAATAGTTTATGTCATACGTCTTTCTTTCATTCTCTGCGACTGCTTTATCCCTCTCTCTCTCCCTCTCTCTCTCTCTCTCTCTCTCTCTCCCTCTCTCTCTCTCTCTCCCTCTCTCTCTCTCTCTCTCTCTCTCTCTCTCTCTCTCTCTCTCCCTCTCCCTCTCTCTCTCTCTCTCTCTCTCTCTCCCTCTCTCCCTCTCTCTCTCTCCCTCTCTCTCTCTCTCTCTTCATTCCTGTGCGTGATAACTGAACTGCGTTTATCCAATATCAAATGTAACTTATTGTCATCGCGTTAATGTTACAATTGCTGAATCCATGTTGCTGTTCGCTCTACAGAACAAGCAATTTCTACTGTTTTCTGGTCAGTTAAGTCCAAGTTAATGCTTTTATCATTGTGCCTGTTTTGTGACTCTGAACTCCTACTGCTGGCTACAATAACACAGGACTTGCCAGCATGCCCGATCAAGCGTTTGTAAAATGGCCCATTCATGGAGAGAAATCTGCCAATAATTGTTGCCCTAACTGGCAGATAGAAATAAGGCCACCAGAAAATTAAAGATTTGCGTGGTCGCTGGAGAATAAAGAGAGGAGGATAAAGGGGAATAGAATGAGAGAATGTAGAATACAAGGCTAGCTTATGGAAGAACAGAAACTCTTAATCAAAGATGGAGGTAGAGAGAAATACATCCAGCGATTTCATATTTGTAAGGTTGGAGTAAAGTACAGATATAAAATATTGTGTCTATTAGCAGTGTGGGGTTTCATGGAGAGACATGAGAAAATATACAAGTACCATTTTGTTTTATATATTATAAAAACCGTGTCAAAGTTGGCTGATCATACACTTATCATGTTGCATATTTATAACACTGGAGCTGTAGTTGTCTGATTGTACACCCTTCATGTTGTGTATAGTTATACGATCTCTTCTTCCTTACCATATGTCATGTTTACAGTGACATTTCATTTTCTACCCATGCATTCTCTGCTACGGTATTCCATCAAGAATGTTGTAGACATGAAACACAACTAGTCTTTGACTTGACCATGGACAAAAAAAAATCACAGAGCACATAAAGTTCACTGGAAATTCTCGTTCAATGGGAAGACACATGACCGATTGACAATAGCATATCTTCGAACTAAGACACTGCACGACAGTGCGGAAGGCTACTCTGAGATTTCTATTAGCTTGCGACACAATGTATACCGATAGTAAGTAATAGATGTCTAAATGTCACCAACCAGCACTTGAGAAGTAGAGTTTACGTTTGATCAGTTAGGTTTGTAAGATTCAGTCTGCAAGACTAACACACCGAGACAATCTGTTTAGAGAGTTGTTTGTCAGCTAACGCATCTGTGTATCAGTGTTTTTCAGTTTGTATTAAAGTTCCGGACCAACAATTTGTTTCTCATTCAGCTAGGCTCCGACGTGTATACTGAGGGTCAAATGTCTTATACTATGTGTACTAGATGGATTGCCGATTTGTGGATCGGTCACTGACGAATGTCGGAAAGGCGCCGATCGACAGACCTGCTCTTTAAGAATCACTGGATTACACCGTGTACACATCCATCATTTGTTATGATTGCAGATTGGATATAACCACATTGAGCAAGTCCAGCTTGAAAGGAGCATTCCCAATCATAAAAGATAATAATTTGGTAACATAGTAGCCTATTCAGAATGTAGCCATAAACCCAGCATTTTTCGGCTGTAATGATGTTATAGGTAATATTGCTATATTCTATAGATAGTTTCTCATTGCTTTCTGAACAATCCGGATTCACAACTGTTTGCAGCGGGATTTGAACCCGTATTCTTGACCGTCACAGACGCGCACTATATAACGCTGCCACAAAGCCAGATTTAGAGACATAAGAGAAATGTTTTTGTCATTTGTTGTAGTTTTTTACGTAAGAAAAACATGGATAAACCATATATACTCTACTTTAGTGTTGCTAACTATATCAATACGACATTTGTCGTTACGCTGCTGCTGGTACAAAGACATTTCATCAGTGGTATTCTAAATTCTTCGAGAGTCCATGATGTGAACAATAGCTTTTGTATATTCGCCGAGAGTCCATGATGTGAACAATAGCTTTTGTATATTCGCCGAGAGTCCATGATGTGAACAATAGCTTTTGTATATTCGCCGAGAGTCCATGATGTGAACAATAGGTTATGTATATTCATCGAGAGTCCATGATGGGAACAATAGCTTTTGTATATTCGCCGAGAGTCCATGATGTGAACATTAGCTTTTGTATATTCGCCGAGAGTCCATGATGGGAACAATAGCTTTTGTATATTCGCCGAGAGTCCATGATGTGAACATTAGCTTTTGTATATTCGCCGAGAGTCCATGATGTTAACAGCAGCTTTTTAAGACACTTCATATTACATTCGAATATTAGGTTAGTATGATGGGCGAAGGACATGCTCAATCTTCTTCTTCTGCGTTCACTCCATTTCGGCGATGTGATCCGGAAAGTGTGAAGCACGTTGTACTACTAGTTTTACAGTCAAGCTGCGTTATTTGCGCCTTTCGGACAAGCACATAAGATTTATACAGAATTCTCTATGGAAACTTACTATGTTCAACGATTGAATTGATGTCTTCGTTCTTGAAATATTTTCTCAAACAAAAAGCGCTTACTGTTTACTGACGACATGCTGTCTTGCCGAAATTCAGAAAGCCAAAGACACAACATCCCAAAAAATACATATCGTCTCGAGACTTGACGCACCATCAGAGAGTATACATATCTTGTAAAGACTTAGACACACCATCAGAGAAAATACATATCTTCTATAGACTTAGATACACCAGTAGGGAGAATACATATCTTGTAGAAACACACCATCATGAACAATGCATATCTTCTAGAGACTAGAGACATAGTATCTTCAACAGAGTAGAGAGTTTTCTACCGGTAATGCCACTTAAATCATCCAAAGAAATTCAAGTGGTAATTTCTGGAGATATGTGAATAACTGCACTTGTAAGCAGGAGCTGATGGGTATCAAACATAATGACTATGTGATCGGCTTAACCACACGGTGTGCAACCAGAAACTATTACACATACTTCATCCAGATAAAACACATATACACAACAAGACAACACGTACGCATCGTCAAAATTTAGTTTAGTCAACAGTACTGTTAGTGTGAACTACGGCCCTTTTAACCACGAACATTAGTCCACCGTGGTTATATGGGAGCCTTCTACTAATACAACTTAATGAGAGTTGTGTTTCGGAGACTCACAACTTCTAAGATATATCACACAGTCAGTACGTGTAGTAAGTGTGTTCGTTGTAGGGTACACGAGATCAGATAACAGACACACATTAATATAATGTATACGGTATCAAAGATTCACACAGCACACATGGCGCCATCACACACAGATATTAGTTGTGTACTTGACTTTAAACCGTTGGCGTGTTTACTCATTTTAATGAGTACGGCTAGAAAATTTTCAATAAATTATGTTCTCCAAATATCTGTTACGTCTTCCCCCACGTTCGCCCCTAAAATATATTCTATTCATACATCGATGTAAATATTTGCAATGTCGAGTTGTCTGTATGTTAGAATCTTGGGTTTCTTTTATAATGAGATCGATGCGTGGGTGAACTGGGTTTGAATCTAGCAAGTCAGTGAATGAATGAAAGCAGTAATGCATATACGAGTATAAATAGTTCATTAATATACATTCACTGATAATATGATTTATAAGTACAGTAAGTCAATCACAAGGCCTTCATCGGTGACACATTGTGGCATACTCCTATCATCATCATCATGATCAACCCAATAACATTTCAGGGTTGTAGAAGTGCCACCATGGAATCATCATTACACAAATTTTACCATGCTATTCTTTTTTCAGATTTTGTTTAAGTGTGGGAAATCTTAATCCTGTGCAGTCTATAATATTATCAATCCATACTTTGATATTATCAATCAATACTTTCCTCTGACTTCCTCTTCTTCTTTAACCCTCAACTGTACCCTGAAAGATATTTTTGGAAAGAGAATCGTGCTTTATCACGCCAAACGACACGCGCTGTCGACACTTCACAACTGTCATGAAATGTTCTTGTTGGCCTGTACGAGTATTATTTTTGCCATATACATATGTTGGTTTTATGTTCTGTATAATTGATGAGCAATATTTGTCTGTAACATTAGTTTTCAAAAGCCCGTATTATCCACTTAATTGCTGCTGTAACTGTCGAACTATCACATCCGTACACACAAAAAAGACATTATTAGAGATGTATATAGGTTTATCTTGAATGTTATACTTACTCTGTTCTTCTATATTGTACTTAATCTGGACATTGCAGCCGAGGCTATTTCAAGCCTAGTTTGTATTTCTTTGGAATTGTTCTCATCGCTGCTCATATAGGATCCTAGGTTTATAAAGGTATCATGTTCTAGTTTTTTGTCCATTTACCCGGACGTCAACATGAGTCGTGTTGTCATACATGTATGCCATTATTATGCTTTACTGGATGTTTTTTCCATAACATACATTTTTAACGTTTTTTCACGTTTGAAGTACATCCTTTACCTTTTCTCAACACTAGCCATACAAATTAATACCATCTGCAAGTTGCACAGAGGGTGGCCACCTATTGAAATTGTTGTTTGGTGATTCCGCAGTGTCTCTTGCAAGATGTGTTCCAAGAATGTACTTTAAATAACATTGGTCATAATATGTATCCTTATCAAATGCCTGCATTTTTTTTTAAATGATCCAATCTCACCATTACTTAAATAGTACTAGTTGTTACTTTGTATAGTGCTTCACGCTTCCTATTATATTTCTTTCGAAATTAAAATTCTCATAGTCTTCCATAAACCTTCTTGCCATATTCGATGGAATACCTTGGTGAAATCGATAAACCTGTGATGCATTTCATGCTGATTTTGTAGCTGTTTATCGGTGATTATTCTGATATTGACAATTCCTTCTATAGAACTTCTGTTTTTACAAAAACCTGCTTGTTCGTCAGCTAGTATTTTCTCTGATCTATTTTTCAATAAGTTTACCAATATCTATAGCATCACCGTAATATATATATTAAGTGTCTTTCCACTTTTTAATGATTGTATAGCATCTTCAACTTCTTTTCTCAAGAGTGCAGAATCCACATAATTCTTTCGAATTGTATTAAGTGTTTTATGATCTTGAATATTTTACAATTATATAACTCTTTACAATATTCAGTCTATCTATTAATTATTTGTGACATTTCATTGAGCGTTTTGCCATTGTTGTCGCCTATAATGGATATTTTAGTTTTATGTGATTGTGTTAGTTTTTTTTTAAATACGACATATGCCTTATTGTTGTTGTTATGTCGTATGATTGTCTGTGCTGATGGTCTCGCATTGGTCATTAATTCATTTCTCTTTTGCGTGTTTCATTTTGCATCTTATATTTTTGTTAACTTTACTATATTGTGCTTTAGAAACTAAACTCTCGTCCTTGCCCTTCTTAATTTCTCTTCTGATCTCGCATAATTGTAGGGTTAAGGTATGTCATTTGTTATCCATAATTTTTTACCGAGTATTTCTGTTGCCGTCTTCAAAATAGGTTCTTTCATGTTTTCTGTGATTTTATTAATATCGTGTTGAATGAAATTTAATGTTGTAAATTTACCACAGAATGTTGCCTGAAAATTTCCCTCGACTTTTGAACATTTTAGAATATTTTGAAGACTTTAGAACGATTATTATGAGAAAATCGTTCTTTATAATTTTCTTCATTGTAGCTTATAATTTAGCATATAATTCATCAATTGCGTCTTCCTCACATTCGGATGTAGGTGCGTATACTTGAATGACAGATTTGTGTTTTTTTTGGTTTTACAGCGATGCTTATGGTGATGACCCGACAGTTGATCGTCATGCAACTGATGATGGTTTTCATTCTATTCTTATTGATCATTAACACTACGTCATCTCGTCCGTACACATCTCGTCTGTATTTTTCTATAAGCTGTTCACTTTAAGAATGAATTGAGTCAAATCGCACCACCACATTACTCCGACACAACAGATGATTTTTAAACAGCCGATGACGTGTAAAAACAATATTATTTAAAACATTTAAAATCAATCGGATGTAATATGTAAACAATATTTTTTTAAACATTTAAAAACGAAATTAAAAAACAATATTATTGGACATTTAACAATGGATTATTGCGTTCTGCGTCCAACAACCAATCAGAAGCACTGACCCACTTCATTCTTAGAGTCCTCTTTCCCTGTATCTCATTGTTAGGTTGTTTTATGTTTTATATTGGTAACACATCTATATACTTTTGTATATCTAGACGTCCATGTCTTCTTATAGTTCATCTTATAGTTCATGTGTCTGTTCATTTACTTTGCCGACCGCATGAAGTGTCTGCATGTCCCGATTGCCACCTATTCAATTATCTTGGCAAAAATTAGAGACGATTCACGTTATTATTGTGCGATTATTTCGTATGATATTTCTGTGGTCAAAGGGGTTTGTTTGACGGTGCCCATCTCCTCTCAGGTTTTGTGTCTGCTGTTTTGCTTTCTTCATCTTTACAAACTCCTACAGATCAGCAATGATTAGGTATATTTACCTTTAGTGCACGCTTTGAATGCCTTGACAAAATCGCATCTTCTTTTGGAGATGCGGTTAGTCAAGTACAGAAGAACGCGTGTGCAATAGTTGCTAGGCGATTTGGTGCCGTTGAACGGACTGGTTCAATTCCCGTTAGTCTCAAGAATTTAAAAAAAAATTGTCCTCTGGCTTCCTAGTTTAAAAAATTTACTCGTATAAGGAATTATTTGAAGCAAAATTGTACTGTCTATATATGTTATCCATGTTTACAAGAAGACCTATCTGCCCTTGTATAACAAATACGGATATTATGTTATATGTTTGTTGTTACTGAGGATATTTCAATACCTGTACGGGATGTTTTTTGTTGTAATAGTCCTTGTCTCGATTGGTCTGTTCGGGTGACTTTGAGTGCACGCTTTGAATGTCTTGACAAAATCGCATATTTTTTTGGAGATGTTGTTAGTCAAGTACGGAAGAACGCGTGTGCAATAGTTGCTAGGTGATTTGGTGCCGTGAACGGACTGGTTCAAATCCCTTTAGTCTCAATGATTAGGTGTGAGTTCTAGACTTGATCCTCTAAGCAATCTTTTAAAAATCGCTCCTGAAACATGCTCTCAAAGATGCGCAGGTGACGTTTCCATCCGCACCAATTAAGATGGATTACTATTCAACTAATCGCCTCTTAAATCAAAGACGAACACAACAGAAATACTCATCATAGAACACTCCGCAGATGATGTTGCACTGGTAACACACAATGAGTCCACCGTGCAGTCCCAAACTAACAACATGTCAAATACCAGCTAGCTGTTATATATGATCATACGACTCACTAAAACTGTGGTAATGTGTCAACGATCTACAGTAACAACAAACATCACTTTAGACAATACTCATGTAAAGCAAGTTGACAACTGTTGGTACCAAGAAACCACAATTACGTCAACCCTTTCCCTAGATCATGAAATAAACACACTTATAAGGACAGCAGTTACCATTTGCCTGACTGTCAAATCGAGCTTGGAATAACCATAAGTCAAAATTGAACACAAAGATACAGATTTATCAAACAGGCGTGTTGAGTACACTATACTACAGATCTGAAATATGGACTACCTACACAAGATATGAGAGGAGAAGTAACATGTCATCTAAGATGTCTTCGCAAAATCTTGAACATCATATGGTACGACAGAATCACCAATATGGAAGTGTTACGCGGCACTCAGCTACCATCTGCCATGGAATCACGTAATAGAAATAGATTGCGTTGGTTGGGTCACGTCCACAAAATGCCAAAGTGCCGCATGCCAAGACAAGTACTATTAGGAGAACTAGCTGAAAGCCAGCGAGCCAACGGTAGACCAATACTGAGGTATAAGGACATCTGTAAATCTTCAATGAAAGGATTTTAGATAAACCCCAAAAATTGGAGAAACGCGGCTAAAAATGTTGGTCTGTCTGGAGACATAACCTGCGTCCGGGAGCAACATTATTCAGAAATAATACGTTTAACAATATGGAAAGAGAAAGGGACAGACGCAAACACAAATGTTATGTTATTGTCATATGATTATTTGGAAAAGTCACAATTCCTGAGAAAATTTTCACAGTATTTCTACTTCTTTTTTCTTAATGACTATCTACAAGACGTAAAAGGTCACGCACGCACGCGCTCACACACACACACAGACGCACACAGACATACACACACACGCACAGACAGACACACACAGAAGGACACACACAGACGGACACACACAGACGGTCACACACAGACGGACACACACAGACGGACACACACACACACAGACGTACATACGCGCACGCACACACACACCACACCACATACACACACACACATACATACACACACACACACACAGATACACACTCCGATACACACGTACGCACGAACGCGCGTCGTTTTATTAACATTCTTACGAATACAGAATGTCTACCACCAGACTACTGACTTTCCATAACTAAATGATGTAAAATTGTTAACTTATGTATGTTGTGTTATTCTCTGCGCAAGAGATTTTTTGAATGAAATTTCTTAGTGTCGTTGTGAAACAGATGTGAAATGTTCCGTTTTATGGAATTAATTACCAAACGAAATAATATAAACGATAGTAGACATCATATCTCATATGGAAATACATCGTCAACGTTAATTGAAACGAGTAAAAACGTTATTTATTAAATAATCCCTAAGCCGTTACAGAAAAATGTTGACTGCGAACTGTGTGCCTCAATCTCAAAGTTAAAATTCAACCAATCGTATCATTGGTCACGTTGTGCAGGACACATTGACATTAATTCGAAAATTTCTAGTGCCAATAACAGTTTCGTGAAATTATCTATATGTTTGACAATTTATATATATACATATATATATATATATATATATATATATATATATATATATATATATATATATATATATATATATATATATATATATATATATATATATATATATAGAGAGAGAGAGAGAGAGAGAGAGAGAGATACACAGAGAGAGAGATACACAGAGAGAGAGAAATAGACAGAGAGAGAGGGCGAGAGAGAAAAGCAGCTTGTAAACCTCGTAGTTCAAGAGCTGGAAGTTCAACCATCTATTTTTTTTTATCTATACCACGCAATATATAAATGAAATTGCAGAGAACAGTATTCCTATAGTAAATATTATATCTACAATGCGAGCATTAGTGCAACTTATTGCAGAGTTAACATCTCTAAACATATATCTGCAATGCGTGCATTAGTGCAACTTCTTGCAGTATTAACATCTCTAGATAAACATACATCTACAGTGTAAGCATTAGTGCAACTTTTTGCCGAGTGAATAAGCGAGTGGAAAAAAAAATAATGAGGCTATTGTATTTCACTTTTTAATTCACATTCACACAAAAAATAATGTTGTGTCAATATTTAGAAATAATTATTTTTTAAAAATAAAACTCTGAAGATATCAAAATGAGTTAGTAAGCATTAAATGTGCTTGACGCTCAGTAACAACGTTAGCGTCTTCATTTGAAACAAAACAATTGCTTGACAGAATGAAGAGAGAGAAATCGAATCAGGCGCTGTCATCTCTATGCGTGTTTTGATTTCTTGCATTCGTGTATTTTTTCCCAGCTTCATCTGATGAGATGCGAGATAAAACTGCATCATTGGCAACTGGGAATTATTTTGATGATGAAGATAACGCAAACGACAACGATGGCAAGGGTGATTAACGTTGCAACGATGTGGGTGTTCTCTAAAAAATGAAGTGGCAAAAACAAGCCCACAATTTTTAGACTGTTTGAATGTGAGGACTCTTTTCGGAAGGAAATAACGTGTTCATTTTAATTGATGAAGCTTCACGTGGTTGAGACTCAAGGGATAATGTTTAAACAGTTTCATTTGGGTTGCCGATCGGAAAGTAATCCTTATTACCAATAGCAGTAATCCCTCACTACTTCATGTTCATTATTTTTTCTATTGCTAATAGCAGTCATTGGCCATTACTTCACCCGCATTGTACTTTCTATTACTAAGAACAGTAATTTCTCATTACTTAACGTTCATTGCAATTTATATTACAAATAGTAGTTATTTCTCATTACTTGACGTATATTACATCTGTCTTCTCAACAGTTACACTCTTTGAGAACTGTTCTGATTTACATGTACTGAAAACACCTTCTTACAGCAATATGTGCAGTCGCATACCTACTTATGCTTAACTACTTGTAGAAGATTGTGATGGCGTTATTTCATGAACTGTAACAAGCATTACTTGTATTTGATGGTCAGAAGCCTTAATATGACCAAATTAAAATAACTGATGAAATGCACATTTCTCACAATAAGATGTAATGTTATTTTTTAATGTAAAAAGTGTAAATATGTCTGAACGTAAGGTTTGACCATTATTTCTTTATTGCTTATTTGGTCTACGTAGAAATAAGTTGCAATGAAACAGAAGATACGATCCAGGAAGGAGAAGACGCCAATGTCCATATATCACATAGCATAGTCTGTGCAAGACCAGGAAAACAGATTGTCTAAAGACTGCATACGTCGGTATACATCCCTCTAAAAAACACGGCAACCTAGAAATGCATACCACCTACAGACCTATTGCTTTGATAAGCAATGCTAGAAGATAACATAATGAGGAGATTGAAATATAGAACTAGTAGCAATTATTCATAAATCACAGGCTGGTTTTAGATCAGGTATAGGTACCCGATATTGTTTCTTCAATACAGTAAAAATTTTCTATAAAACAACTTATATAGAACATGCTATAGAACATTTTATAGAACATGTTCAACATTATTCAACATGCTGGATTCATTGATTACACTAACGCTTCTGACTTCTATACATCATCAACTGTGGACATTTATAGAAAGCATGGGATTGACAAAACGATTAATACATCTAATAATTGATGATGTACGACAAACAAGAAACATCAGTAAACATAGATTGAGAAACATCAGTAAACATAGATTGAGAAACATCAGATTGTTGAATTGTGAAGAAAGAAGCAATATTTCTCACTTTCTCTACCCTTATTTGTTTAAGATCTACACAGAACACATAATGAAAAACATAAGAGATCGCCAGGACCATATAACATATCTCGTCATCTTAACATCCGAGAATAGCAAATGCCATAAATTAGATATGCAGATTACACAGTTCTTGTAAAAACGAGTGAGAAAGCTTTGATAGATCTGACTATTAAAAAAAACGTGTGAAGTCCAAACTTAAATACAAAGAAAACAAAACTTTTATAACAATAGATAAAGTCAAAAGCAACCGAAAGTTAGTTAGTTAGTTAGTTAGTTAGTTAGTTAGTCCATGGATCATCGTCACTGCACTCCGGACAAGTCCATAGGTGCTCAGATCGTTCGAGTGTAGCCACCATTACACGTTGAATGACGGTCTCAGTACGCAGTTGATTGACCATCATTCTTTCTTGCCCACGAAACCGCTCATTTCTAGCGACACCACATTTCTAACCAAATTCTTTTATTCTAGTCAATGAGCAAGAGTTATCGTCACGTATGCAGTCATATGCTTGTGCATTTTCCCGTAGGGCGTTCAAAATCTCTGCTCGATCCATCGCTCCACCAACAGCCGTAGTAGCAGCGTGTGCGGCCAACCTATCTGCTCTCTCATTATCTCGGACTCCCGCATGTTCCGGCACAACAATGAAAGTCCCTTTACGCATACATGAATTCTTCACTGCATCCAACCACTGTCATCAAATGTACCCCGCCTGAACTTTCACAATCATGCTTATCGAGACACTGAGTATGCAAGCAATCTCGCAGTCAGCGAGCAGACCCATTGCAAAGCTTTGGTTACTGCCAAAATCTCTATTGTCATGCTGCTTGTCGTCTGAGCGAATGCACTACTTTCCTCTAAGATGGTTTCCCCTACCTTTGAGCTGTGAAGGCCCAGACACTTCTTATGTGTCTCTCAACCGACCCATCTGTATATACAATCATATCATCTTCCCTGGAATTTTCACCAATAGAGCTAGTATCTACGACTCCACCACTGTCGGATACCATTCCCTGCATTTTCTACTAAGTGTTATTATTACTTTGAAGGCTGTCGGACAATCTAAGGGCGCACGACTCCATTCCACACCAGGTAGAACATCCTCCAATCTGCACACACTCTGTATAATATCCTTTGCGCGCCCATCCACTACTTTCCTCTCTTAAGTCAACTGCCTTTCACTTTGAGAATTTCAGGATGTAGAGGATGTTCTTTATCAGCGATGATTTGTAGGTAGTACCGCAACCTGCAGATTTGTATTCTTTGCTCTGCAGTTGGGCAATCCAGTAAGTATCGCATAGCCCCTGCCGACGTATCTCTCGTACACCCCAAAATGATTCGCATTGCCTCATTTTGGATTTTATTCAATCTTTCTGTTTGAGTCTGATTCAGTGTTAGAAGCGCCAGTGCGTACTCTACCTCCGCCACCACCAATCCCTGATACAGCAGAAATAGCAGCCTCTGTTCACATTGAGCACCAGCCATAATTTTCCTCGCTTAAGACCTTTATACGCCTTTTCAATGATGTGGTCAACATGATCTTTGAAACTCAAACTGCGGTCCAACATAATCCCTAAGTACTTCAATGTGCTGGTTTTCTCGAGGACATGCCCGTTCTAAGTAACCGAATGCGTGGGTGTGTTTACTATGTGATAATTCAGAGAAAACCACGTTATCGATGTTTGTGATGGATTAACAAAAGTTATAATTGACAATCAAGAACTGGAAGATGTCATTAGTTTTGAATTTTTGGGTATATACATAAACAGTTCAGCGGAGAGTGCGGCAGAAATATAGAAAGTAATTTCAACAACGACTTTAGAATTAACGCAAATAAACATCTTTTGTCAAGGCACTAGCTGTAAAGTTCAGCTACATCTGATTAGAGAAGCATTACAAATCTACGGCTGTGAAGTATGGACATTTAATAAATCATTGGTTATAAAATTTTCTGCTTTCGACATGATATGTTCTAGAATGGATTTGAGAATAACATGGACAGCGAAAATAAAGAGGAAACAATAATAATTTATAACATTAAACGTCGAAGAGCGTTGCCTCTTAAACAATATTATAAGAAGAATGATGAGTTTTTTGAGGCACGTAAATAGACGTCACAACATGACAAAAATAATAAATAGAAAGCATTGCTGCTGGTAACAAGGGCAAAGTTAGTCCAAAACAACGATGGATAAGACTTCTCAGTTTGTTTTAACATATTCTTGGCTAAAGAAGGTCACCACACCAGAAACATGAAGAGTTTAGAACATTCATAAAGACGACTACGTTTTGAAAAGAAAAATATAAATCACCTTAAGATGATGACTCCGGCAGCTGTTACTGTATTAGAATTTGTACTTAACTCTGACAAAACATAAATTAACTAGTCATGCGTTCCTCATTAACAAATGTAATGCAAGCAGACACAAGATTGTGTAACTGAAACTTTATTGAAAATTTGCTACGTTATAGCTTTACTCAATTGAATTCCGGTACAGTCCGCAGAAAATCTTACAAGTTCTCCTGTACCCAAGCAAAGCTGGCCAATGATATGATTGGTTAACCTTTTACCTCTGACAGGTGTACCAATGCCTGTTAGTTAGTCGTCGGATCACATCACTGAAAACATCGTCGTTCAAGAGCTGGAAGTTCAACCATCTATTTTTTTACCTATACCACGCAATATATAAATGAAAATGCAGAGAACAGCATTTCTATAGTAAATATATATCTACAGTGCGAGCATTAGTGCAACTTCTTGCAGAGTATACATCTCTAAACATATATCTGCAATGCGTGCAAATACACCTCTGACAGGTGTACCAATGCCTGTTAGTTAGTCGTTGGATCACATCACTGAAAACCGGACAAGTCCATGGTTGCTCCGTTCTCTCCCTGGGTGTATCTGCCATTACATTGCTACTGACAAACTGTCAAAACTCTGTAAAAGCAGTTACACTCACGAAGACTTCAGTTCAGATGTACGCACTCCATTAGCACTGCGGAGATCTTAATGAGTGGTCAAACACAGGTCAAACAACTGTAAACAAATACATAGTCCTAGACACATTCCCTCCTCCCCCAATCCTCGATGTTTACTCTGTTTTAACAGGTTAAATATTTCTTCTTTTTGCCTTTTACTGATGCCGTGCATATGTCTATCTGTGAGGGAATCGTATAGTTTTGTTTATATCTGCGTTTCTGTTGTATTCTTATCGCGCTTTCAATTCTCTGATAAACATTGAGATCACTACATTCTGGAAAGAATGCATCACATTACACAACTTTTATAAAGCTATAACTTTGCACTGTCTATCGTATGCCTGTAATAGTTCAAATCGTGATATATTATATGAGGAAATGTGGCAGTGAGTGATCGCTCAAAGAGATGGTTTATTTTATTTATTTAGTGTGGTTAATATGTAGAAGCTTAAGCATATCAAAGCCATCACTACATTATAAGAAAAATATTAGCATCTATTCTTCTTCTTCTTCTTCAGCGTTCATTCTCAAATTCCCACTGAATTTCTCTTATAACAGGACAATGGTCCTAAAAGATTTTCAGTTGGATGTAGTCCAGAGAATGGAAATTCGTTGTGTTGCCGTTTTATTTGCGCCAATGACCCAACACATCCGTCTTCGGCGGAACATCTATTCAATTTTACTTCTTTATTTTATTCTTGCCAGGGCTACGCCGGGAATGTCTTATAATATATTTCAAACGGCAGCTCGTGGTGATATTTACTGGGAATAACAGATAACAATTAGTGATGATATTTTAGATTTAAAAAGAAATACAGCAGCTAGTGATGATAATTGCTGGAGAAACATAAATAGAAGTTATGATTTATTTTGGATAAAACAAAATTCCCAACAGCAATGTGACATCCTTTGCACCCCATTCTTACATGATAGAACAGACATTTGTTACTGATGATATTCACATCATAGAAAAGGCAACATGTAATTAGGATATTTACTGGATGTAACAGACAGATGAGTTGATTTTTCCTGGATAAAACAGAAAGCTGGATAAAACAGGTAAATGTGTGTGATTTTTTTTTTCCTGGAGACACTAAGACAGCAGCTGGTGATGTGAATTATTCTAGAAAATAAACAATATTAAGAGATACGATCTAGCGTAAAAAGCAGAAACCAGCTAGTGATACGATTTAAGGGGAAAAATATTGACCATTTGTTCTATTTAAGGCAGACAATTTTGACCACGTGTTCTATTTAAGGCAGAAAGGATTGACCACGTGTTCTATTTAAGGAAGAAAAGATTGACCATGTGTTCTATTTAAGGAAGAAAAGATTGACCGTGTGTTCTATTTAAGGAAGAAAACATTGACCATGTGTTCTATTTAAGGAAGAAAAGATTGACCATGTGTTCTACTTAAGTGAGAAAATGTTGACCAGGTGTTCTATTTAAGAGAGAAAATGTTGATCATGTGTTTTATTGGAGATAGCAGATGCAAGTTAGTGATGTCTTTCATTGACAAAAATATTTACATCTGTGTGATGTTTTTTTACTTCATAAAACACGTACATGTTAATGATATGTGTTGCCGATAAAAACAAGAACAGGTTAGTGATATGCCTCACTTGCTGAAACAATCACATGTTAATGATATATTTACTTGATCAACAGGAAAATTGCTATGTACGTATTTTACTGGAGATAATTAACAGTGGCTAAAGATGTATTTTACTGGAGATAATTAACAGTGGCTATAGGGGTATTTTACTGGAGATAATTAACAGTGGCTAAGTGGTGTATTTTACTGGAGACAATTAACAGTGGCTAAAGGGGTATTTTACTGGAGATAATTAACAGTGGCTAAGTGGTGTATTTTACTGGAGATAATTAACAGTGGTTAAGTGATGTATTCCAAACGAAATTTGAACACATGCATAAGGAATTTCTTGGCACAATACTCTTGTAGTTTGCCGTTACTTTCTAGTTACGTACATGTGTGTTCCCAGTGGTGAACTACGGCCGCGAAACATAGACAATAAATAAAACTACAGTCAAGATAATATAGACTTTCGAAATGAAGTTTTATAGAAGGGTCATGAGAGTACCATGGACAGAATGAAAGACCAGCCATGACGTACTAAGAGAAATCAACGTTCGTGATGGCTGGCTTTTGAACACCATATTAAAAAAGAAATTTCGTTTATTTTAGGACATGTGAAGATGCACGATGGCATGGAATGGGTATTGTTGGAGGAGGCGATTGAAGGCAGTAGATGTAGAGACCGACCAAGACGTCGTTGGACAAGAGATATTCAGGATAAGCATGTACATGTCGCCAGAGGAAGCGGGACACCTTGTCAGAGTCCGCGGGAATTTCAGAAGATTTACAAGGAAAACTATGTTCTTGAAAGAATACATCACATGACAACATATGGTGTATTCTACTGGAGACAATTAACAGTGGTTAAATGGTGTATTTTGCCGGAGATAATTAACAGTGACTAAAGTATGTATTTTACTGGAGATAATTAATAGTGGGCAACCAAAACATTTAGATGGAAGTCCAGACAGATGAGAAACAGTATTTTTATGCCGACACTCCGATATCAATCCAGACATGTGAGCTGACAGCAAACCAGCAGAGAAAACTTACAACGTGTGAAATTAAATGCCTGAGAAAAGCCGCAAGAGTGGCCAAACTAAACAAAATGAGAAATGATGAAATCAGGGGAGGAATCGGTATAAGACCACGCATAGAATACACCGGAAAACAACAAATGCAATTATTTTGACACCATATGCGAGTGAATCATACCCAACAAACAACAAGAAAATACAACATAAGAAGATCTGGATACAAAGCCAGAAGGAGATCTAGAACAAGATAGATAGATAACATTAAGACAACACTGAACACATGCAGATTTAACGCAGCCAAAATAAGGAAAGGTAACATCTGGATAGCATCTCAGGATAGCATCTGGCTTTGAAGAGACAGCTAAAGTTCCCAGTCACCAGCCCTACTCTTAACGGAAAGTGTGGATATTCTTACTATCATCCACCTGGGGATAGACAATAGTAAATTACTAGTGGTTACATGATGTATTTGACTGAAGTTAATTAACATTGGTTAAAGGGTGCATTTTATTGTAGATAATTAACAGGTGCTAAAGTATGTATTTGACTGAAGAAAAGTAATAGTGTATATTACTGAAAATAATTAATAATGGCTAAAGTATACATTTTACATGGAGATAATTAACAGTAGTTAAATTAAGTATTTTACTGCAGATAGTCGCTAAAGGATGTATTTTACTCGAGATGACATTCGATAAAGGATGTATTTTACTCGAGATGGCATTCGATAAAGGATTATTTTACTGCAGATAGTCGCTAAAGGATGTATTTTACGCGAGATGGCATTCGATAAAGGATGTATTTTACTGGAGATTGTTAACAGTGGCTACGTTGTGTTTTCTCATCATCGTCACGTGACATATTTTTGCCATAAATTTGTCTTTGCAATTGATGTCTGAACCCAACTCTATCCTGGACAAATCTGCCTGCCTCCTCCAATGATATCTTCATAATGTCTTTGATGCCATCTGTCCATCTCCTTCTACGTCTCTACCTCTTCTTCTACTTCCCGGAATTTTGCTCTCTAATATGCGTCTTTTTATGCCATTGTGTCTTTTTATATGTACGAAATATTAGTGTATTTTACTAGACAGTTAAAGGGTATATTTTACTAGTGATAACAAACAATGTTAGAGGTTGCATTTTACTGGAGTTAATTAACAGTGGTAAAATTGTGCATTTTAATTGCGATAAATTAATAGTAGATAAATGATATATTTTAATGGAGATAATTAAAGGTAGGTCACATAGCAACGATCGGCCGTCGGGGATGAAGATACATCTTCATGTACCAAATCGCAGCAAATATTAGGTGGTTTGACAGTTCACTTTCTTGCTGTCTTTATTAACAGTGCTAGAAACAATTAACAGTGACTAAAGTATGCATTTTAATAGAAACAATTAACAGTGACTAAAGTATGTATTTTACTGGAAACAATTAACAGTGACTAAAGTATGTATTTTACTAGAAACAATTAACAGTGACTAAAGTATGTATTTTACTGGAGATAGCTAACAGTGGTTAAAAGGCCTATTTACTGGATAAAATAACCACCATTTAAAGAGAGACTTTACTAGATACAAAGCAATACCCGATGTGAATTTCTTGCAGGAAGTATTAAGTGTGTGATGGATGATCCCCAGGAAATATGAACGCTTACCTTTTACTTTTGAAACCTACCTTCCTAGAATGTGATAGTTATTCTCTGGCTCTGTCCCGGAGTGGGAAGAAAATCCACAGCAATATAATGCCATCTAATGGCATTAGGCCAAAGGGCATGAGCCCATGGACCGCTGGATCAGCAACCAACCAACCAACCAAGCTTTTACTTTACATGTGCTGTGTAGTTGTTTCATCAGAGCGTTCGTAAATAGAAAGATGAATTCAACTCTATGCGATGTACAATGTCTAAAGTTGAAACCTTCTACTCCTGCGACGAAATATTCATTTAGTACTTTACTAGGTTCAGCCTTGTACATAATATTTATTGTGGGAAGACTCATCGCTACTGGGGAAACGATCTAGTGTTATAATATGATTTCATAGCCAATCGTGTCTCCATGATGCTACCAATTTTCTTTGTAGAGCAGTGTTATACAACAGAATTCACTCCCATTTTCTTGTGTTGCTTTTCATCATAGACGAGGTATTTTTTCCAAGCAGTTCTGCCATTACGTCTGGAGTCAGGAACAAAATGTGTATTTCCAACGAAATTGTCTCGTCTGTGTGTGACTTTCTTTCAACTTAACAACAGGCACGGTCTGTGTTTGTTTCCCCGTCATAACCTTTAATCATCCTCTGTGTTTTTGGGATACGGAACAAACATTTCTCTCAATCCTATTTTTAGCAAAGGTTTCCGATCGAATTGAACTTAGGTAGATTAAGTCTATCCCTAACACGGTAGTTCACATCCAGCGAGTCCCTTTCGTGTAATAAGACGATTCAATTGTTCACTATACTCTTAGGATAGCCTAATTTAAAGACGTACATCGCACAGAGAATGTAGAGAAACGATATGGATGTTCTATGTCAGACATAACAGGTAATTGGCAAACTTAGAACAAAATCGATTGAATCTTTTCATGCACTACT
Source organism: Meghimatium bilineatum (assembly GCA_034231615.1). Taxonomy (NCBI): domain Eukaryota; kingdom Metazoa; phylum Mollusca; class Gastropoda; order Stylommatophora; family Philomycidae; genus Meghimatium; species Meghimatium bilineatum. The sequence goes on from CM067311.1 coordinate 41,131,416, forward strand.
GATGGAAGATAGAGGCCTTCACAAAAAAAAACCACCTCAATATGACCACAACCATCCAGCTAGTAAATGAAGCGTGTCTAGAATTTGTCATGAGAAATTGTCATCAGCGTTTAACTAACAGTGGTTAAAATGTGCATTGTGCTGGAGATCATTAATAGTTGCTAAAAGGTGCATTTTGCTGGAGATCATTAACAGTGGCTGAAAGGTGCATTTTAAAGGATATCATTAACAGTTGCTAAAAGGTGCGTTTTACTGGGGATAATTAAAAAGTGCACTGTCAATAATCCGCTCAACGTAAGTGATGACTGTGTATTATTGGAGGAACAGGACGACGACATTAACATTTAAGTGAAACCTGAAGATGTTAACAGTGAAGTGAAGGATGCCGATAATAACAGTGAAGTTAAGGATGACTATGTCAACAGTGATGCGAAGGATGACGATGTTAGCAGTGAGGTCAAGGACGACGGTGAAGTGACGTATGACGATATTAACAGTGACGTGAAGTGAAGTATGACAATGTTAGCAATGAAAAGAAGTATACAAATGTTAGTAATGAAGTGAAGGACGACAATTTTAACAATGAAGTGAAGGACGACGGTGTTAGCTGTGAAGTGACGGATCACGATGTTAGCTGTGAAGTGACGGATCGCGATGTTCGCTGTGAAGTGACGGATCACGATGTTAGCTGTGAAGTGACGCATCACGATGTTAGCTGTGAAGTGACGCGTCACGATGTTAGCTGTGAAGTGACGCATCACGATGTTAGCTGTGAAGTGACGCATCACGATGTTAGCTGTGAAGTGACGCATCACGATGTTAGCTGTGAAGTGACGCATCACGATGTTAGCTGTGAAGTGACGCATCACGATGTTAGCTGTGAAGTGACGCATCACGATGTTAGCTGTGAACACAAGTTGGCGATGTAAACAGTGAAGTGAGCGATTAAGATTCTAAAATAGCAGAAGATGCATTTCGTAAACAAAATTGAAATTTAGAAACTGAATCTAGTTGTGTAGGACTTGAGAAAAGTTGGTGTATAATGAGTTTGAGCACAGGATTCGCCGAAATGTAAGCAATAATTACATATACGTTATTTGTTATTCCTACTTAATTAATAATAATAAGTGTGCAACATTTTACGGCATATATTCGGTAAAATACAATACAAATCAATGGAGCAGTGAAAAGGCAAGACACGTAGACGGAAATGAAAATGGTAGACACTTTTGATGACGTGGATTATATTATGACTAATAGAAGTTAGTTTGATGCACAGTGTTATATGCTTGTTTGTGGTTAATGTGGAATGTTTTTTGTTTGATGTTTAACTGACATTGACTGTGGAACGTGTATGCGTTATTTTGTAGACTCTAATATAACTGAAAAAAATAATGTTTAGTATCCAAACATCAAATATTATTTATCACTCATCTATTGTTGATAATGTAAATTTCCACGCACACACACAAATTTATTTAACTTGCTTTCGACAAATACATGTCCAGACAACATAAATATTTATTCGTTCATTATTTTCGTATGGCATTTAAAGCAGGATATCTGGACATAAATATAACAAACTAATTCTTATGATTATCAAACAAGGGGAGCAGTAAAACAACAGGAGAAATCCAAGACGAATCAATAAATAATATAATCTGTATTTCTGTGTTTTCTTTTTGCTAACTGACCTGCATCAATGCCAGGGTTTACAGAGTGTCGCAAATGTTTATGTTGTAGCCAACTGTATCTGTGACAGGGTTTACAGACTCTCGAAACTGTTAATGTTGTTGCCAACTGGCCTTATTCTTCTTGATTTTTTATTAGAAACTGGACTCACAGCACGTGGGGCATTCCCATAAGTGCTCCGCCCTCTGCTCCAGCAGCCATCCGGCTCGATGGTGCTTTGATTCTAGTGCCGCCGAAACAGACGTCGACATCAGGGCATAAATCTGGCCCTTGCGACAGGTTTCTTTATATTTCCGCCTACCCACGCCGTGCTCATCCTAGTTCAAGCACAACGTCGGCATGTTGGAACAATATGGCAACTGTTATCGAAGGTTACGACTACGGGATTGTATAGATGACGTTCCATGCGACTTTTATAAGAAGATAACCTCAATATAAAGGCATGTCATCTATTAAGGTTTCTGTTGCATGGGTGGTTTGTCTAGTGAACCATTGGTGAGACCCACAGACACAACCACATGCGCGGATACAACTGACCTGTATCTGTATAAGGGTTTACAGACTCTCGGAACTGTTTATGTTGTAGCCAACAAGCTTTTTACTCCGATACGGATTGCTGTGTAAAAACAGAAAGTGGCTATTCCAGCTGGTTCCCAGTAACAACAGGAGTAAAACAAGGATGTGTTTTGTCCCCAGTACTGTTGTGCATCGCGATTGACTGGGTGACGAGGAAATGCACATAAAAAACAACAAACTAGGAATCAAATGGGTAAACAACAAGACCCTGGTAGATCCAACCAAGATGATATTGCTCTCCTGAGTTCAATACACCAAGATCTCCAAGAAAAAAAACCAGAAAGACAACAAATAGGCCTTCAAATAAACACACATAAAACGAAAATCATGAAATTCACCAAGCCTGGCAGAATCAGTTAAACTAGATGATAATATACTAGACAACGTTTCAAATTTCGTATATTTGGGAAGCAAGATAACAACAGATTGGGATACCAACTCAGAAATCAAGACGCGAATCGCTCTCGCGTGCAACGCCTTTAACAAACTCTCAAACATCTGGAGATCGAAGATCGTAAGTAAACACATCAAACTGCGACTATTCAATGCAAGTGTAATTCCATCATTGACATATGGATGTGAAAGTTGGAAATCTACCGCAATAATGGATAAGAAGTTAGTTGCCTTCGAGAATAGATGCCTTAGAAAAATCACAGATACTTATTGGAAAGACTTCAAATCAAACGACATACTAAGATAGGAGACAAAACACAAATATGTGATGAACATCATCAGAAAACGCCGATGGACATACATCGGCCACATACTTAGAATGAAGGGAGACAGAATTCCACGACAAGCCTCCATGTGGACACCAGACGGGAAAAAAAAGAAAACAGGTAAGACCAAAAACAACGCTCAGATGAATATTTATGAATGAATTAAAATCAGCAAACATAAATGCACAAGACCTGCAATCCTAGCAACCGACCGACAGGCATGGAGACCACTGACATGCGCCTTATGTGCCCAACTTGGCTAAAGATGAACACTTATTTTTGGCCTGTATCTGTGTCAGGGTTTACAGACTCTCGGAACTGTATATGTTGTAGCCAACTGGCCTGTATCTGTGTCAGGGTTTACAGATTCTCTGAACTGTTTATGGTGCAGCAAACTGGCCTGTATCTATGACAGGGTTTACAGATTTTCTGAACTGTTTAATATGGAAAAAGAATTGTATAAATATAACACGAACAATGTCACAAGTTGCAAAAAACATTGTTGAAAACATAAGATTCACATTTAATACAGTGCTGTGTATTACAATATTGAATAATAATAACCGTAACTAAGAGATTACATGTTTACTTAGTTGTGTTTTAAGGCGTGTTTTGAGTTTATTTGGTTGTGTTTTGTGGCAAATTTCCATTTTTTTGGTGGTGTTTTTGACATGAGATTTGTTGTTGTTTGGTTGTGTTATGAAGTGAGTTATGAGAGAAACAATTTTACTAACTGATTTACCTACTGATATGACCAGACGTTTCATAATATTATAAATACTTCAAAACAAAATACAGACAATAATATACTTCTATACTGATAAAGCAATGAAATATGAATACATTTCCATAGTGGTCGACCATACAAACATGGATATATTTTCATATTTCCCAAACGTATTATCGTGAAAATATTTGCATATTTTACACGCAAACATGGATATCTTTGCATATTTACCAAACACACAAACATGGATATCTTTGCATATTTACCAAACACACAAACATGGATATCTTTGCATATTTACCAAACACACAAACATGGATATATTTGCATATTTACCAAACACACAAACATGGATATTTTTGCATAATAACCAAACTTATAAGCATGCGTATCCTTTCATACTTAATAAGCATAAAACATTGATATTTTTAATATATTTGGATGTTAATAGTAACAGCTGAAATGGCATCCTTACGCACTTACGCAGAATCCTATGAATATCACTAAAAGAAAGAGTGAGAAAATAGGACATTCGACAAAGAACTGGCACCGTCCCAATCTTGGAGTACATGTATATTAAGAGACAACAGATCAAATGGTCTGCACACATCAGAAGACTACCACCAGACAACATACCACAGCAAGCTACGCTACATAGATACAGTGAAGACAGACCTAGAGGCCGACCTCGAAAACGATGGACCACGGAAATAAAAGAGGCGACAAATTCCACATTATATTCAGCACACACGAGGACCATCTCCAGAGAACTCTTCTACCTTTGACGCTGAAAGACAATAAAGAGTTTAACGAATATACATATATATATATATATATATATAATTTACACATATATACAAAATAATATAAGTGAAATAAAAGAATAATAATATATATATAAGTAAGATATTGTTAAATAATATTTGACGTTATATTTTATTACACTTTTAACCATAAATAAAAAACTTATAAATTTAATGAAAATACAGTATAATTTAAAGCATTATAAATCTTCGTCACTTTCAACTTCTCAAAAACCAAGAAGCACAATTAAAAGTCAGACAGTTTTTTATGGTAATCATAAGAACTCAAAATATTTACGAAACACTGAGAAAATAATTAATTAGCACCAAGCAGATTCTCGTACAGTAAAAAGATTGAATCACAAGAGACAATCTACATTTTTCAAATAGAAGGAAAGACAACTCTATAAATAGTCGATAATTGACAGTAATTGCTATCGCTTCGAGACGTCTCACCTTCTAATCGAATTCTGGAGGGTACCTAGAGCTAGCGGACATCGTTAGACAAGGCAGGACATCTCTACGTTTTCGGTCAGTATGCTTAGCAAAGAGTACTTTCTTTGTGTTTCTCCGCAACTAATGGAAGATGATTGGAGAAGTAACACCATTAAGACGCGTCTGTGTTACCCGAAAGGGAAGCAAACATTAGTGATATTATTACTTGCCATGTACATTGTAAGAAAGTAGTAAGGAGCTTTCGTGGGGTGGAGTTGCCTGTACATAAATAGTTAAAATTACATAAAATATATACAGAATTCGAATGCGTCAGGCTGAAAGGCACAGATATTGCAGCAAAACTGTAAACCATGACGCAATATATTCCGTTCGCCGGACTACATCCTGCTAATCTGCAGGAGTTTGAGAATTAGTGCAGAAGAAGACTACACCTTGAAAGAAGCGTTTAAAGTACTGCTAGCATATATAAGTTTTGAAGTGTATAAAGTACTGCTAGCATATATAAGATTTGGAGTGTATGAAGTACTACTAGAGATGAGGTTTGAATTGTATAAAGTACTGCTCCAGATGACATTTTTAGTGTATGAAGTACTGCTCGAAATGAGGTTTCATGAGTATAAAGTACTGCTAGGGATGAGATTTGAAATGTATAAAGTACGGCTCGAGATAGCATTTGAAGCGTATAAAGTACTGCTTGGGATGAGATTTGAAATGTATAAAGTACTGCTCGAGATTATATTTTAAATTTATAAAGTACTTCTCGAGATGAGATTTGAAATGTGTAAAGTACTGCTAGAGATGAGAATTGAAGCGTATAAAGTACTGCTTGCGATGAGATTCTAAATGTATAAAGTACTGCTTGCGATGAGATTCTAAATGTATAAAGTACTGCTAGGGATGAGATTTGAAATCTATGAAAACACCGCTAGAGATGAGATTTGAAGCGTACATATACTACTTTAGATGAGATTTGAAGCGTGTATAAAGTATTCTAGAGATGAGATTTGAAGTGTATACATTACTGTTCGATATGTGAATGGGCAGATTAGATGTGTTTGCATAAGTTGACTCTGTAAGCTAGTTGGGTCACAACATTGGACTAGTGTACGTTTAGAAATACGTGTCCACAGGGAAAACACTTATAGCTCAAAACTGTTCAACCGATTTTAATAAAATATATAAATGATGTAAGTTTTATAAAATTATATATACATGACATATGATCATTTGTGCACTATGATGGCATCAGTATGAAATAATTCTATTATATATCATATATACAAATATGAGCTTGTTCAATTAAGCAACGTATGAGAAGGATTACGACTTCGTTTGGTGTTAGTTGAGATTGCTTAGAATTTTAACCAATATTTAAACATGAACCAGAAATACTACAACACTCATATCTGAACAATGAGTTTCTAAAAATGAATTCAACAACTAGAGTAACGTTGCAAACATAGTACAGTTGCGGCGGATATAGTAAGATTTAATGCGCTTGTCATATTATGATTTGCAGTTACTGTCATAATTTTAACTCTTTATCTCTAACAGATTGTCATGCCATATCATAATGTATTTAGAAGTAATCATACACACTGAGATATTAGGCACTCGGTTTGGGACACGTGTTGATGGGAGAAAAATAAATCATTAATATATTGAAGAATTTATTAAAGAAATTTACGAATATAACAGAAATGATACCAACTTAAATTATAACACTGAAGGTTCTATTATATTAACGGCAGAGGTAAAGGAAGCTATGCAACACTTGAAAAACACCACCATCGGCCCCGGATAAGATTACAAAAAACGAATTAGAAGCTCTGTGAGATTATGGCATTGAAGTCATCACTTAAATTTTAAATAGCATCTACTACAGTGGCTCTGTTCCATCTCATTTACTACAATCAATCTTCATAAACCTATCAAAGAAACATGGTGCAGTAGATTGCGAAGATCACAGAACTATCAGTGTTATCAGCCATATTGACCACGATTCTAGTGCACATTATAATGGGGCGCATAAGAGAAAAATAAAGCCAGAAATTGCAGAACAATGTGGATTCTTAGAAGGAAAAGGCATAAGAAATGGCCTATATATAATAAGAACAATAATGGACAGGGACATACAGGGAAGTACAACAAGACCTTTATCTGTGCTTCATAGATTACATCAAAACGACAAGGTTAAGCATTCAGAGATTACAAAACTGCTTGAACATCTTACAGTTGATGGAAAAGATCTAAGAATAGTAAGAAATATGTATTGGAAACAAACAGATCCGATGAAAGTTAACAACACTCTAGTAATATTTCAAAAGATAGAACTGGATGTTAGACGAAGATTATGTAATGTCTCAGGATCTTTCCTCCCCCTATACAGAATATATTATGCGAAATATAGAAGGTGTGAAAGAAGTAACAGTGGGAAGATACAGTATAAATAACTTAAGATATGTTGACAACACAGTACTGATCGCATGTAGTGAACAGAAATTACAAACCTTGTTAGATAAAGTAGTGAAAGAAAGTGAAAACAAAGACCTCAATTTAAGCAAGAAGAAAACAGAAATAATGGTTGCCTCGATAAGAGACATACTCCACCAAGATACAGCATAATGATCAATGACACAAAATTAAAACAGATTGAAAAAATGAAATATAGTGGCACCCTGTTAACATCAGAAGGTAGGTGCTCAAATGAGATAAAGATCCGTATAGCACACGCCAAATCATCATTCCAAAAAATGAGATCCACTTTGTGTAATGGGACACTACAAATGCAGACCCAAATTCGAGTGTTGGGATGTTATATGGAACCAATTCTTTTTTATGGGTGTGAAGCATGGACTGTACACAAAGAAATTCAAAACGAATTGGAGGCTACAGAGATGTGGTTTCTGAGAAGAATTATGAAATTGCCATGGACAGCTAAGAAAACTAATGCAGATGTTTTCAGTGATGTTGGCGTAAGAAGGAAAATCATAGAAAGTATTAGGGGCAGACAGTTAAGGTTTCTAGGGCATGTGCTGAGAAGAACACAGCTTTAACACTTAATAACTACTGCAAAGATCAAGGAGAGAAGACACGGGGGATGACAAAGAGAGACGTTGCTGGATGGGCTAGTATTATGGCACGGGAAAAGATCACCAACAGAGCTTATTGACAACACAAAAGACAGAAAGTCGTGGAGAAACATGATTGCCTACGCTATTCGGCATGCACTTGATTGATTGATTTGCATGTTGGTATGTTATTTTGCTGGCCAATAAGTGTTCATTCTCATTAAGTGACCGAATCATTTCAGTCTCTGTTATACAATATATTTGACCATATATGTTGACTTAACAATTATTGTAACCCCATTTCTCACATAATCTATTCTTTTTCTCTTTACTGATTTTCTTATACACTTTATTTCACACGTAGTACGCATTCTTTCTTGTTTAGTTAGTGTCCATGTCTGACATTGATAACACAATAGTTGTATGAAGATTTAATTTATGGTCTCTTTCGGTATAGATTTGTGTTTCAAAATTGGTGTAAATTCATAATTTCTATAGTTGGTGTTTTGAATTATTGTCTCAAACGCTCTGTCCATTCTTCCGTCGTCTGTAAAAATATTCTCAAGATAATTAAATTCCTGCACTTATTTCGTTGTTGTAGTTGATAAGTTATCTTTATGTTGATTGTATTGGATTTTCTACCTATAGACATTAATTCAGTTTTTTTTCTGTATTGATCTTCTTGTTGTGACTAAGCTGCTAAAATGTTAAACTGCAAAATTAGAATAAATTGTGTGTTTATAAATTCAACAACTTTTTCACAGACAAATATTGTAGAAACTGGTAGAGTATACATAATTATTAATTTTACGGTTCTAACGTCATAAATAGTATAAGTCCATATGCAAAAGTGCATTGTTATTCGTGAAAGGGTTCTTGAGACATTGGGTGAAATCCTACGGCACGAATTTAAAACGTGCTATAATAGGATTAGACCAGTCCCCATTCATTTTTGTATTTTAGTGAAGCTACTTTGAGTGGTTTTGAGTATTATTAGAGCGCGGCACATATAGTGTAAAAATAAAACCATATAGAACAGGACCGTATAATATTCTTCACTCTGTCGCTTTTCATAACAAAATTATGTCATTGCATTTACCACTGTTATCACACTGTCATCCAAGCGTCGAAATGTGTCGCCAATCACTTAGTGCAAGGCTGCAAAAACCGAATTATTTTAAATAAACTGACACTTGACGTGCCATCATTAACAAAGGTAATTTCCATTTGCTTTTTATATGCGGTAATATTGCGATTATTTTACTTTATGTAATCGGTTCTGTTTATGTGTCAGTTCTTGTGAAAAGATAACGTATTGGTTGGTTGTTAAAATAATTTGACAGCGTTTCAAAGTGAGATATACTAATAGTGACCTGTAATCACGAACTGTCTTCTCTTCCGGAAAAAGTACATTTCACAAAATAAGATCAGGGAGCGAAGTTTTAAGCCTTCAGGTTTGAAGAGAAACAGAAACTAATAATAAAGGGCAGTTCAATCTTGAATTCTCTGTTAAAACAGATATGGACTTTATGTTTCATGACAAAACAGTGTATTCCATATCTTTAAAATAGTTAACTGAAACGAAATTAAATAACATTCCGTGGTAGACAATGCGAAGATGATTTTGTTTTCTCAGAAAGGTTGTGTGTTCGATGCCAAAAGGTGATGGTTTTCTCTAACAAACTTAAACCTTTTTTAGTATAGCATCTCTTTGTCTATCGCCGACGAAGTCCATTTTGGTTAGCTTAATTCCAAAATAAACCACAACCAGATGTCTGTAGTTCGCCAAATCGTGTCACTAAAAGGTTGAAGTATTCATTGTTTCATGACATAACATAACATACAAATAATATAATTCCATCAAGAAACGTCACAGCACACAACTGCTATGGAGAATTAGTTTGTTAGGAATAACATAAAGTGACTGTTCTTTGTGAAATAGGCGGAAGCTACTTCATTTTTCCAACTTAAGATATATACAGGAACACGGCGTATCAGCAAATATGTCTGCTGTGAAGAGGCTTTATGTGTAATTTCCTACGTACAATTACTAATTAACTCACCTTAAACTTGTTCTTATGTTTATTGACTGTACATAATTATTGGCATATATATTGTCCGTATATTGGCAGTACATAGTTTTGCCACAGTCTCTCGTTCATTCCAGATTTGGGTCTGAGAATCTACGGTAATTGTGTTTCTACTAATGCAATCTTGAATTATGTTGAGTTGTTAGCTGTCATTTATTAGTAGACATGAGAGCTAATTATATTTGTAGAAGGGAATCTGACATCTTGAGTTTCTGTGTTTACGCAAGGTGGAAAGAAAGAAATTTATTTTTTTAAGTTCAGTTAAAGAAAACAACTACGTTTCTGAAGTGAACCAGCTTGTGGGGAAACATAATCGAACAGTGTCCTAACATTTCAAATATCCTAGCCTGTAAGAGGAAAAAAAAGGAATTTACTAACTTCGCCCATTGATATTGCCAAGAATGTCATTTTACGTAAGTAGCATGAAAACAGCTGTTACTCGGAAATAAGAAAAGTGTACTTGATCAGACAGCTATGGCAAATCAGCCTTTATTTCCATAGCCAAAACGCCCCCTGCACTCCTTAACCGGAAAACACGCAGTAATGATTTTTTTTTTAGACTTGATCAGAGCTCGGAGGCAATAGCTCAAATTATGAAGTATTACATAATTAATAATTTCGACTGGTAAGTAGATTTACGTAAAAGTCTTACACAATAACTCCAGGTTTTACAGTAGATTCATTTGGACTGCATAATTAATCTCTATTTGGAAGTACTCACTGCGATGTATTGCATAATTAATCTCTATTTGGAAGTATTACTTGTAATGTATTACATATTTAATCTCAATTTCGAAGTAACTCAACGTTTAATCGATTTCTAAGTAATTCCAAGTTTAATTATTGCATATTTAATCTAGAATTACGAAAATATTAACATTGAAATACTACTAGATGAATTTCCGTGCTATGCATATAGGGCCTAAAGAAACAGCAAGACTAGTAATAATGTAATATGACATATAGGACCCACATAAGGAGCTAGGACTAGTAACAAAGTCGTATGACATATAGGGCCCACATAAGGAGCAAGGACTAGTAACATAGTGGTATGACATATAGGGCCCACATAATGAGCAAGGGCTAGTAACAAAGTGGTATGACATATAGGGCCCACATAAGGAGCAAGGACTAGTAACAAAGTGGTATGACATATAGGGCCCACATAAGGAGCAAGGGCTAGTAACAAAGTGGTATGACATATAGGGCCCACATAAGGAGCAAGGGCTAGTAACAAAGTGGTATGACATATAGGGCCCACATAAGGAGCAAGGGCTAGTAACAAAGTGGTATGACATATAGGGCCCACATAAGGAGCAAGAACTAGTAACTAGTGGTATGACATATAGGGCCCACATAAGGAGCAAGGACTAGTAACAAAGTGGTATGACATATAGGGCCCACATAAGGAGCACGGACTAGTAACAAAGTGGTATGACATATAGGGCCCACATAAGGAGCAAGGGCTAGTAACAAAGTGGTATGACATATAGGACCCACTTAAGGAGCAAGGACTAGTAACAAAGTGGTATGACATATAGGGCCCACATAAGGAGCACGGACTAGTAACAAAGTGGTATGACATATAGGGCCCACATAAGGAGAAAGGACTAGTAACAAAGTGGTATGACATATAGGGCCCACATACGGATCAAGGACTAGTAACAAAGTGGTATGACATATATATCCCACATAAGGAGCAAGGACTAGTAACAAAGTGGTATGACATATAGGGCCCACATAAGGAGCAAGGACTAGTAACAAAGTGGTATGACATATAGGGCCCACATAAGGAGCAAGGACTAGTAACAAAGTGGTATGACATATAGGGCCCACATAAGGAGCAAGGGCTAGTAACAACGTGGTATGACATATAGGGCCTACATAAGGATCAAGGACTAGTAACAAAGTGGTATGACATATAATTCCCACATAAGGAGCAAGGACTAGTAACAAAGTGTTATGACATATAGGGCCCACATAAGGAGCAAGGACTAGTAACAAAGTGGTATGACATATAGGGCCCACATAAGGATCAAGGACTAGTAACAAAGTGGTATGACATATAGGGCCCACATAAGGATCAAGGACTAGTAACAAAGTGGTATGACATATAGGGCCCACATAAGGATCAAGGACTAGTAACAAAGTGGTATGACATATAGGGCCCACATAAGGATCAAGGACTAGTAACAAAGTGGTATGACATATAGGGCCCACATAAGGATCAAGGACTAGTAACAAAGTGGTATGACATATAGGGCCCACATAAGGAGCAAGGGCTAGTAACAAAGTGGTATGACATATAGGACCCACATAAGGAGCAAGGACTAGTAACAAAGTGGTATGACATATAGGGCCCACATAAGGAGCAAGGACTAGTAACAAAGTGGTATGACATATAGGGCCCACATAAGGAGCAAGGACTAGTAATAATGTTCTATGTGATGCGTGTCGTAAGATGTGAGCAACTAGAAATGGTTGCTCCAATTTCTATGGATCTATGTATTGTCATTTCCATTTGCGCCGTTAAGCGTCCTGGGGAGAGAGGATGAGTTGAAATTGTCTTCCTTTGGCCATGTGGTTAGCACTGGCCATGGTTAATAAATCAATCAATCAAGTGCCATGTCGACTGGCGTAGGCGATCATGATTTCCACCACTCTCTGTCTCTTGTGTTGTCAATATGTTCGGTTGGTGAGCTTCTACCGTGCCACGATACAAGCCCATTTAATAACTTTTCTCTTTGTCGACCTCTATCTCTTCTCCCTTTGATCTTTCCAGTGGTTATTATGTGTTCAAGCTGTGTTCCTCTCAGTACATGCCCTAGAAACCTTGACTGTCTGCCCCTAAAGTTTGATATGATTGATCTTTTTTACGCGAGCATCAATGAGAACCTCTGCATTAGTTTTCTTGGCTGTCCATGGTTCTTCATTCTACTCAGAAACCGCATTTCTGTAGTCTCTTATTCGCTTTGAATTTTCTTGTTTACAGTCCATGCTTCACATCCATAAACAAGAATTGGTTCGATATAACATCTCAGAGCCCTAAGTCGCATTGATAGACTTCCATTGCAAAAAATGGTTCTCATTATTTGGAATGATGATTTGGCTTGTGCTGTTCGGCTCTTTATCTCACTTGAGTATCTACCTTCTGATGTTAACAGGGTACCAAGATATTTCACTTTTTCAACTTGTGCTAATTTTGTGTTATTACTTTTTATGTTGCATCTTGGTCATGGTTAGCCCGTGTCTATTTAAGGTCTCTTTGATTATCTCTAGCCATCTAGTTCTTGGTCTTCCTCTTCCCTTGCAGATGATCTCTGCTGTTGTATGCACGAACGGATGATTACATTACATCCATTCTCGTGTGGCCGAACCACCTGATTTGTCTCTCGATATAGTCTTGACTTGATATGTTCTTTATTTCTTTCATGTATCTTCATTTCTCCATTGGTCTCTTCTAGTGAGATGTATAGCTTTCCTCAAGCATCTTTTTCATGCGTTGTGATCTTTTTCGCTAGAATCATTGTCAGGGGTGATATTTGACATTGGTAACACAGAGTGGCTATACAAATACTCTTTGTCAATAGTTGTTTTACAGCATGCAGATTGGTGGGTGTTTGATTATTGTCGAGAACTGGTCAGTCACAGCACTGACATCTTGTTTTGATCGCTCTATTGATTTTGTCCTCCTTTGTAAAGGACGTCCATACATATTAGAACTCTGATACTTGATCTAGTCTTGTATCATTTAACTGACCTAATGTTCTGCTTATCTTGTTAGTCTCCGCGTTAGATGTGTTTAATTTTATGTTGTGTTTAAGAATAGCAGATACCAGGCAAAAGGCAAAAACATCAAAGAAGTGGATAATCGCTAAATCACTGTTAAGGAGTGGTGTAGATACAAATTAGAATTGGTTGAACTTTCGATACACATAAAAACGCATTATAAAAAAAAGATCTGTCACAAAAATAACATGCTGAATTAGCATATAGTGATGAAACGCAGTCAATTTGAAAAAAATACATAAACTAGACTACACCATATTAATTGTCCGGGATTTTCAAAGGAAACATATTGCTGAACGTCTGCGTCTGGTAATCAAAGTTTGAGAATCTAACAATTGTGGAATCTTTGTGTGTGGTAATCAAAGTTTGAGAATCTAACAATTGTGGAATCTCTGTGTGTGGTAATCAAAGTTTGAGTAGCAATTATTGAATTTCTGTGTTTGTGGTAGCAATCAATGTTGGAGTATCTAACAATTGTTGAATGTGTGTGTGTGTGGTACCAATCAATGTTGGAGTATCTAACAATTGTTGAATGTGTGTGTGTGGTACCAATCAATGTTGGAGTATCAATTATTGAATGTCTGTTTGTGGCAGCAATAAACGTTGGAGTATCTAGCAATTGTTGAATGTCTGAGTGACAATAAACAATGTTGGAGTATTTAAAACTTTGTGTATGGTAGCAATCGATGCTGCATTATCTAACAATTGTTGAATTCCAGCGTCGTAACACTGTTGCAGTTTTTAACCATTGCTACTAACTACTACTCAATGGCTTTGATCAACGTGTTAGGATAGATCAAAATGTTCGTTGGTGGTCTGTTTTTGTGTAGTATTGACCATATTACAAAATCTCACCCAGAATATTGTAGCCAAATTACTGTCATGCATTGTAATTATTGTTGACGGTTTCTAAAGTTCTTGGCCTCAACTTAAAGACAGTTCTTGGAGTAAGCAGGTAATCCGGTCAGGAACTGGAGATATAAACACAGGTATTGATTCCGCCACGAGCAGGCGCTGTCGTTGAGGAGAGGGCCTCTAGTCTGGACATGTCAGTAACAGCTAACACTTGTTTCCCTGACAAAAGCAGACGTTTTATTTTATTGTAAAGCCAATGTGTAACTTTCTACAGTCACTGCTAGAATTATTGTATTTTTGTCCAATATATTTCTGCAGTCAGTGCGATCGTAAGACTTTCATCTTTTAAGGAATGTACTTCTATCCAGTACATGCCTGCAGTCATAGACAAAGGAAGCGTCGATTAAATATGGAAATAATCAGAAGACAGTAGACGGGATTTACATGTGTAATAAATTCCCTCCTTTTCCTTAGAGAACACTAAATGTCATATTCTGATTTTCAATGGGATTTAATACTATATATACAAGCCCACTAATATAACGGCTTGAAAAATGTCCCTCTAATACATATACAAGTCTAAAACGTCACTGAAACCCACTGAGAAAGATTTTTGTATAAACACGCCTTGCAATTAAAATACCTTGAAAATGTATATAGTCCGTTTATAAATTCCTAATCACAGATTCAAGTGAATATTTCAGAAACTGTTGGTTTAATCGCAGAGATTTTTGGAATCAAATGTTGTTGACACTAAAAAATGTTTTGTTTGTCTAAAATTGTTAGTATTTTAACAAGTTTCCTCTATAACTTATATAAATATGCATCCCATTTTATTTGCGTATGATATAAGATGTTTACATTATTTATTCGAGTGTACCTAAACCAAATTACTGTCTAAATCATGGGAACACATTTCCATTGGTGACGTTTCGTTTTTATTGTATGGAGGTTTTCATTTGCTGTGACATAAAGTATAATAATAATGACAAATTGAAGACATGATAAAAATTAATCACGCCGTTTCCCACATCTACAGGCAGATCTACGTTTTCGTGTTATCTAAATAGGGATTTTTTGTTTGTGTTAAGAAAAAAAAACATATAGGATTAGGATTAGCCCGTGTTTCAGAATTCAAACACGATTTCCTGAGAGCACACATTCTGTTTTGACAGCCATACGTCACTCACGTTGACACAATTATCTATTCTTTGGTCACCCCCAACGTGTTGTCAACATAGTGACCAATAAAACGCACTGAACTAATCAGCTGGATTAACAGAAGTGATGCAATAAGTACAATTTATTTCGTTTGTGTTCTTGTTGTGAGTATTGGAAAAATATGTTTTGATCATGTAATGCGAGAGAATGCTGTCTACTGGCACCAAGATGGAATACAATGTATGCAACCATGAACAATAATCAATCAATCTCTTGGAACCATCAGAATCGAAATTGTGAAAAAATTATTTCGTGGACAGACCACATAATGGCCTTATATAAATACATGTATGTTGAGCCCACCACTAGGTACATATACAGTGGCAACAAAATACATCTCATCCAATATCGGCTAAAATAATACAGTATTTAAACGCAGTTAAGAAACCCTGGGTCTAATGGCAACCAAAGAGCAGACTAACTGCTGTATATTGCAGTGACGTTTACGATTGCACAAACGAGTGACAAAACATACAATAGAAAACATACATCAATTTGACCTACCAAGTGGTTTTAGACGATACGCCTTTGAATGAAATGTTACTTGAGAGTAATATGTTTACAGTAATATATACAATTTATTCCCACTTATTTACAATGGATCACGATCAAACATTTCAAAGAATTTCGCCGACATTCACAATATAGAGCAGATATGGACTAAATACTAAAAGCGTTTTTGCACCGGATAAAATATAATATTGCATGCCAAAGATGTATGTAATCAAAAAGATAGTTTCTGAAATATTCGCATGCATGTGTGATTACGAATTTATAAATGGACTATAGATTAGAATCGAACAATGGACACACTCAATTGATACAGCCCACGGAAAACAATCACCGAATCAATGATCTAGGACGATTCGCCAATGGTTCGTTTAACTGACGACTATTCGAAAATAAACGAAAGCTGAACTGGATTGCGTGACTACATCGACACTTCTTACTATCATTTAGTTAAACAGAGTACCCCTGATAGCACGTATCTCCGTAGCTTCAAGTTATAATACCCAGAGATTTCCGAAAAAAAAACCAACTAAACAAGACGCAATGAGCGGGATCAAACCCGCGATCACGTGAGCACTAAGAGAACAGTTTAACAACTGCGTCAGGGTTGAGGATCTCTGTAGCGCAGTGTTTGCCTTGTGCTCAAGACTTCATGGGATCGAATCCAGTTTACGTGTTTACAAAGTGAATATATTTCGCAGATAACTGAGGATTATTCTTTGAGCTTAGGAGTTACGTGCTGTGAGTGATGCTGTTGGAAGGAAAGTTCCGCTTTCTTAGGAAGCCCAGATACAGAGAAATCAATCCTCTACGTCTTTAAGCCTTATTTAGTTTATATTTTAGTTTTCCTTCTATATAGAAACGTATTATATTTTAAGCAACCGAACAATTGATAAAGTATTTTACAATAGATACATGTATTGTTTGATAAATGTAGCATAAACAAAGAAAGGTAACGTTTTGTTGCTGTGAACAACAAGCAGTAATGCAAGATTGAGTTCACAGAAAGATTTGATAATTAATTATAGTAACCAATAACTATACTCATGATTATTCGGCAGATCCAAGTGAAAGTTCATACAGCTGTAACTAAATTAAAAAGGTTGACAGAAAGCAGTGTCGAAAGTTAAACTTTGAACTTTCTTCAGACTGGATTACAATAACTGCAATCTCTTGATGCTTGTAAAGCTTTCATATAAACCAAATTGGGCTAATCGTCGCTGTTTAAAGTGACCTTCCCATAGATCTCCAAACATTAATAACTATATGGAGGTAGACCACTCTGTAACTTGCGTTATACCAATGATATCGATCTCTTGGCTGGTTCCGAATCTTAACTCTAGGAAGTCACCTCAAAATTGGAAGAAGGTAGTCGGAAGTATGGAAGAATTGATAAAAGCAAGTTATTAGTGACTAGTTATTAGAAACCAAGCAAGAATCCCATGAATATCGGGTTAAAAAGTTACAAACTTGAAGACTTTATTATCTCCAAATATCTCTGTTCCCAAATATGTGATGATGGCAACTTTAGAAATTATATTAATATAATACTCGAGATGCCGATGGCTGCCATGGCAAGGTTGAAAATTATATGGAAAAGAAAGATCGGTATTGCAATTAAAGCTGAATTTCATATCGCTAGTGCTAAGTAAACTTTTGTACGGATGTGAAGGTTTGACACACGATGCCGACACAGAAAGAAGAATTCCGGCTTTCGCAAACTAGTGCTACATATGTTTGTTAAGAATTTGCTATATAGAATACATGACAAACATATTTCTCCGGGAGAAAATAAACACACGTGTAGGATTGTTTATTTATTGTCTATCTCCAGGAATTTCGAGCAATTTTCTCTTACTTCCTATGTGTAGAAGGGTGCTTTCTCGGAGCTTTCATATCCAGGAGACTTCAGCTTTCGGCTTAGTGTAATGCCAATTGAAGAGGCCTACTACTCAGAAGAAATATATGCCACGAGACGAGCTGATAGTTTGCCTGGGTCACCCATATGCATCTTTATTCCTACGAGTCGCATCGCAGCCAGCGAACTATTCCTCGTGTAGGAAGACCATTTCATTACCACCCTTAGTATCCCTTTGCCCCAGACCTAATTTCTCATGTATGATTCGTGTTTGGCAACGGCGACGGTCGAATTAGGCTCAGGGTTAATACACCTTTTTAGACGAGGTGCTGCTTTGCCAAACACGTCGGGTATTGGGATTTGGGATGTTCATTTCTCACGCACTCGCCTCATCTGTTTCATCTTCATTGTTCTATCATAACCACGTACATTTCTTTGTCACTCTAGCATTTTATATCACTTGTTTTGCAATTTCTAAAAGCATCATCATTTATCAGCTCAATACATCTGATTTCGGTTGACATTTTGTCAAGTCACTTTCAATAGTTATTGCCTATCTAAAATGTCCATACGGTAACATTAAATGTTTATGAATCTTATCTCCCCTTTTTATCTATTGACTGCGACTGTTCCGCTCGACGAGACATTCTAGAATATGTGTGTTTATATCACTATCAATTCCTGTAAATAATGCCCCACTATCACGTGTACAAGTCAATTATAATATAATTAAATGTCATAGATGACTCTGTGATGCTAAGCAATTTCGCGGTATTTCACGACATAATTGAGTGATTATCTTTTTTTGGAACTGGAGATCTTAAAAAGTAATACGTCTGCTACGCGATAAGATATTCAGCAGAGTGCTGCTAATTGACTAGTAAGGCGAAGATATTCCACATAAAATGTAATTGTTAGGCTATCATGCGTAGAATTTTCTGTAGGCACATTAAACTTAACTGTATGTGATCAAAGGCTACATCATGTTTTATTGCCGTTCCCAGCTGAACGTGTCTTCATAGCGTACGGTTCTCTTGAAAAAATGTTGCTGTATTGGAAGTTCTTCAATATGTAAATACAGCTTTTTCTGTGGATCTGCATTCGCCAATGGTCCATTCATAACGAGTTTGTTGTTTGTCCGTCGTAGTTGACGTTGACCATTCACCTCAACTAGGATGATGATGAGGATAATGATGTCTGCGATGTGCCCGACTGTGGCTAATGAGTCATATGCGTGGTTGAAATTGTCTACCACACCCTGCGCATGTGTGGTACAAGTCTGTGCGACATTGAGCAGCTTTTTCCCTTCTTTTAGCGCGTTTTTTGCTGTGTAATATATCAATATATCAATCTCGATATATCAATCTCTCTGCAGCTGCTGCGCTACTATTGATTCTGCGACGCCAGTCGAATCTGTCTTCTACAAGAATCTTCCACGAATATGTGTCTATTTTCAAAAGAAAACGATACTTTGTCCTGACCCGCCTGTGTGTATGATTGTGGCTACAACTTGAGTATTCTACTTTTTTTTCGCCACTTCCCCATCTCCAGAGACTTGTTGTGTCAGTTATCATAAAGATGAGGAATGTCGACGTTTGACATGACTAAAGTGTGGAAGAGTTGCGCGTTACTTGTCGACCTGTACCAACTGTGTTCCAGTGACAAGATAAACCAAGACAACTGGAGATACACCAGGATGCACTGGGTGACCAAAGTGTTCTCTATGTCTGACAAATCTCTGTGCGTTCCACATAGCTCTGTTGGAAACTGATTTCCAACCCCTTGAACATCAGATTTTTCATCCCCACCGTCCCCACCATATACTGGGTTCGCATTCTCGTGCAGACATGTTCATCCCCACCGTCCACCATATACTGGATTCGCATTCTCGTGCAGACATGTTCATCCCCACCGTCCACCATATACTGGGTTCGCATTCTCGTGCAGACATGCCCTGCGTTTACATCCGGGCCCAACTTCTCGATTAATAATATAAAACAAGACCGATAACCGGTTATTTTCGTGGGGGTGCTACAGTGGATACATCAACACAAAATGTTCTCCACACAACTCTATCGTCAGCCATTCCGGATATCCTCACACTATAAGAAGCCCTTTAATAACTCTCACCTTCTTTGGTTGTTACCCGCCTGTCAAAGTCTTTACCCGGGTGAGCCGTTGCCACATCGTGGCAACTACTTGCAACCACAGGTAAGAACTCAATGTCAGATGGGAACCAAGAACGTGAGAATTGCTCCACACGAGTATGACAGCTGGTTTAATGTTCTGCATGCTGTCTTGCAAAATATGTTCCACGGTCTGTTCTGTCTGTCTACACGAGTACATAGTCTCAAAGTATTGGGACCAGTCTTAGTCTATTAAATATGGATGTTTAATATGTTGTGTGGGTGTCCTGGTGATGAAGATGATAGCTTGCGCAGCTCTGCCGAGTTAATGATAGTAGGACGAGTGCCTTTTTTCCTGGTAAGTGATTTCTTAGTCTCCTTTTTCCTATATTGTTCCATCGTTTACTAACATATCTGTCTTTTCATTTCTTTGTAAGCCCCAGTTGGATGGCATCAAATTTATCATTGTCCTTGTTTGGATAAAACTTCTCGTAGGGCTTCCTTCTAGTCTGCAGTTTATTACTGTCATGTGATTATAGGACGGACAGTGCATTGGTACAAACACCAACTGTTATCACTGGTCCGTTTTTTTAAATTTTTATTTCTGCAGCACTGCTTAGGGGGAGTATTGTCGCTGAAAGTACCTATTGGGGAGCATGTTGATTTATTTTTCTTTTCATAATATTATATATTTACTTAAGCTCTCCGTTGTTCGCTGCTTTGGTTGCTAATCTGTCGGTGTATATTTTTATGCACACTTCTCTGAGGTGCTTATCTTCTATCATGGTGTATGCTATTCTATTGTTTGTTTGTGATTTTGGAGAGCATTCTGCTTTTTCAAGACGTAAGGGTTGTTTTTGGGAGTTCTCTAGATATTTTGATATTTCTTCCAGTAAAAAGGAGTAAGTGTTTGTGATATTTCTTTTGTTATGTCCAGTAGTTCATCAGCGCATTTGCTGTTAAGTTTTTAGATAGATACATTAATTATTCTTCTCTTAAACCTTCCAATGACCTCCAATTCTGGTCTTCATTTGATTTGCAGGCATGGTCTTGTACTTTTATACTTGAATTACTGTCTTATTTTATATGCTCTTGTATAATATCTGCCATTTTTTAACATATTATTTACATGAAAGGTATTAATGGCATATGTTCATTTGATACCTTGTCCAGGAATTGTAGATGGAAATTAGCTGCTGATGTCTATGCCGCGAAATCATATTTTATGACCGCGCATTTGTATTTTAAAGAGCATAGAGAAGAGTGTGTAAATGGTTGGTTGGTTGCTGATTCAGCTATTCATGGGATTATATCCTTTGACCCAATGCCATTACAATGGTGTTATATTGCTGGGAATTTTATGGAGTTTCGTCCCTGCCCAGGCCAGAGAATAACTATGAGACCACCAAGAAGTTAGGTTTCAACCTATGAACTACTCCGAGACACTGCAGCCAAGATAGGGTTCACTGTGCCCATTGCCTGCCACCAATTGACTACTAGTTATGCCGAACTTCTCTATTCCTCCAGGCATGCAATCAAATGTTTCGGTCAAAATGATTGTCATGTCCACAGCCATAGCAAAAAAACAGTGCTGTCAGTATCCTCCTCCCCAGTGCTGTGCAGTACATTTTTGGCTACCTCCCAACCACAGAGGGTGCATACATATATAAGAATAACAAAAACGCATTTCAAAAACAAAATAAAAGCACGAGAAGCATAAGTTGTATAAATGACGTGCCATGAAGCTTCTTTAAGAAGATAACCTCAATATAACGACATGTCATCTACTGAGGTTATCTGTTGCATGTGTTGTATGTCTAATGAGCCAATGGTGAGATGCACAGACGCAACCGCATGTGTACGAGTGGGTAAATAAGCCTATCAAGATTACAACTTTCCTTCGAGTGGTCGTCACACTTTCCAGAAAGCGTGACAATGACATTTCTATAGGTGTGCAAAGGGAACGCATTGATCTCGGCGGACCCAGGATTAGCAGATAACCAAGATCCCAAATGTACCTCCTCGCGGTGCACCCTGGAAACAGAAATACAGCAGCTCGAGCTGATTCTGGCCAAATCATTTGGGGATCGTGTCCGAGAATGTGGAGGTAGCAGATGGAAAGAGATTTGAATGCATAAAAGACAGCCAATATCTCCGACACCACCAGCAACACCACATACAGCGACACTGTCGACATACAATGAAGCTAGTTAGTCCAGTCCGAACATTGGAGGGGCGGCCAATGGAAAAAGCATGAAAAGGTGGATGCATGGCGAAAGACAGATATATTTCATACTGAGTACAATGGGAAAAAATTAAAAGGGCAGAATAGCGCTAGAGAGCAGCGCCAACTGCAAATAGATAGTGGAAACGATTACGGAAATGGAAACTACAAGATCTGTTAGTTCGTGACAAGCTTCTAATTACATGATTTCCTTATAGGTAGAGACCCATACCTAATAATGGGCGTCTAGCAAAGTAAAATACCTGGCCTAACTCTAATGTCGAGTCTTCCTATACCAGAAACATGCTCGCAAAGAGAAAGGGTGCCGTAACCGATGGGTTCAGGCACAAAAGAGACAACGAGTTTAGCCCTGGCCCAACTCTACTGTAAGGTTTTCCTATACCGGAAATACACTTGCAGAGAGAAAGGGTTCAGTACCTGATGGGCTCAGGCGCTATTGGGACAAGGTCGCTCAGCTCGAGAACGCCTTCCTCTCAAACGCGAGTTATGACTCGAACTTGAGCAAGAGATTCACGATGTTGGTGAATGACACCTCGGCTAAGAGGGCGAAAGAGCCAGGGTCCAACTCCTCTGTTGAGTTCTTCCTCTTAAGGAACCAGGCTTATGGATGAGAAACGGTTCAGTACCCGATGGGCACAGGCACAGTACGTCCAATTACACGAGGCAAATTCATAGACAGTGGAACACCTCGTGCGAGACAGGTGTGATCAAAAATCGTCTAGGGCGAAGAGTCACCACACACACACGTGTGCCTGGCGATAGATAGGGAGGCTATCTCATGCTAGGGAAGCCCACCCGAATTGTCAAGGCATGCCGAAATCGGATGTGCTAGGCCTACAAGGCGCATAACGGTGGCACAACGTAATCACGCTCCCAGCGGAAATCGCACGGATATCCGTGCTGGTTACAATGGCGCGAACGCAAAACAAACAAACAACAACATTTCTATACATACATATTCTGAAATCCACGCTCGCATCAGTGAAGATCACTCAAAAGGAGATTGTTTTTACTGATGGATGTGTGGTTCGGCACGTGTATAGTGTTTTGGTATCCACAGCTCAATGCACTGCGTAGTGTATTAGGAAGAAAGTGATGATGTCTATTCAACTACTAGTAGTATAACTATGGATGTGATGGTTGTTACCATGACAATTATATAGCTTGAAACTCAAAGTGATGTAGGTGTTTGTTCTGTCTTTAGGCTGGTCTCTATGAGTATGTTCAAAAAGGTTCATGTGGGCTATCAATGTCGTCAGTGGCTGGAGTTTATACCGATGTATGTACTGAAGAGAGCAGCCTTCGTGTGTGTGCCTCGGCATGTATTTTGATTGTTTGTTTGTGTTTGAAGAATTGAAAAAGTAGACAAACTTACCAGCATGATCACAGTAACTAGTGGTTATTCATTGGACTGCGCTGATAATACAAATGCACTCAAGGAGTTAGACCAGTTGGAAGATAGATGGAAACTGCTCACTTATAGGAACGTCCAGGGCTGCGATGTTGGTTCTTAATAAATTAGAAGTGTATTAGAAGACAACATTGAAAATCAAACAGGTTATCTATCTTTTTATCTTCTAACGAATCACTCGATGTGATAGTTGCATGTTCCATAACTTCTAACGAATCACTCGATGCGAAAATCGCATGTTCCACAACTTCTAACGAATCACTCGATATCAAAATTGCATGTTTACCAACTTGTACAAAACATACTGATTTTTAATTTTATAGAAGGTTTTAATTTTATATATTTTTGTCCGTTGCAATATTTTGTACTAGCATTAATATTTCAGAAACGTATGATAGTGTATGTGGTCTGTTGGTTCTTTCAATAATTATAAGGTATGCTAGTATGTGTGTATGTGCAGTCTGTTAGTTCATGTCGCAATTAAGAGATTAGGAAGAAAGTGTTACCACTAAAGTGGGCGTGCACATCTTAAACTCGCGTGCGCATCTTAAACTCGCGTGCGCTTGCGCATCTTAAACTAGCGTGCGCATGCGCTTCTTAAACTCGCGTGTGAGTGCGCATATTTAACTCGCGTGCGCGTGCTCATCTTAAACTCGCGTGCGCATCTTAAACTCGCGTGCGCATCTTAACTCGCGTGCGCATGCGTATCTTAAACTCGCGTGCACGTACGACTCTTAAACTCACGTACGCGTGCGCATCTTAAACTCGTGTGAGAGTGCGCATCGTAAACCCGCGTGTGCGTGCGCATCATAAACCCGCGTACGCTTGCGCATCTTAAACCTGCGTGCGCGTGCGCATCTTAAACCTGCGTGCGCGTGTGAATCTTAAAAACGCTTGCGCGTACGCAACTTAAACTTTATGCGCATGCGCATCTTACAAACGCGTGCGCGTGCGCATCTTAAACTCGCGTTTGCGTGCTCATCTTAAACTCGCATACGCGTGAGCATCTTAAATTCGCGTTCGCATCTTGAACTCGCGTGCGAGTGCGCATCTTAAACTTTCGTTGGCGTGCGCATCTTAAACTCGCGTGGGTATGCGTATCTTGTGTTTGGCCTGTTCGTTCGTGTAACATTTTACGTCGTATATCTCATTAAAGGAATTAGTATCTTTAAGTGACTTTGGACTAGAAATAATCAAATTATTGAATGACGTATATTCAAGTGGTCACATACCCGATGACTTAGTGAGACCCATATTTATAGCCTTAGCAAAGAAAGAAGGGATCGCCGAATTTGAAGAACACCGTTCAATCAGCCCCATGAGCCAAATAACAAAATTACTTCTCAGAATAATCATGAAGAGGGTGAGAAATAACATAAAAATAGAAATACGTCCAGAACAATGTGTCTTCGTAGAAGGCAAAGGTCACAGCAATGATATAAACATTTTGAGATCATAGAGAGGTCTATAGAGGTAACAACAGACCTATATACCTTTGCGTTATAGATTACACAAGGACATTTGATACAGTTAAAAATTGTGACGTTAGACACATGCTAGAGAATTTGAACATCGACAGTAAGCTTTTACGATTCATCAAGAAAATGAACCTGCAACAAACAGCAGCAATAAGAGTGGAATATCAGTTTGGCCCATTCAACAAATAAAACAAGAAGTTAGAAAGGGATGTGTACTTTCAACAGACATGTTCTCTTTATACAGTGAAAATATAATGCGTGCAATAGATATATAACGACAGCACAAGACACACGTAAACTTGTGACAGCTGAAATGGCATGCTTACGCAGAATCCTAGAAAAATCACTAAGAGACAGAGTGAGGAATGAGGACATTAGACAAAGAAACGGCACCACTGAAATCTTGGAATATATTAAGAGACAACAGATCACGTGGTTTGCACACATCAGCAGACTATTATAAGAAGCTTTCCACAACATGTTATACTACAAAGATGCAGTGAAGGTTGACCTAGAAGCCGACCTCGATAACGATGGAATACCGAAAGAGGCGAAAAATTCCTCAACAGAGACTTTAGCGAATAGATAGAGAGATAGAATATTTGATATTCCTGGAATATCCGTTGGAGGACGAACAATAAATAATTTAAAATATACGGATGACACTTTTCTGATTGCTAAAAGTGAGGAAGACATTCATGAATTCATTTTGTAGCAGTGACAAAAATTAAAGATAAAGGTTTCTTCCTTTCCTAAACATCAAGAAAACAGAAGTAATGGTTATTTCAAAGAAACAAAATACCACAGCGTGTAAGATCACAATGAATGATATTGCATTCAAAAAGGTCCACCAATTCAAGTATTTAGGTACAACTATTACAGCAGATGGAAGAAGTTAAACAGAAATCAGAAGAGAATAGAGCAGGCAAAAATAACATTCAGAAAAAAAGAAACATATATTGTGTAATATGACATTGTCATTAGAGGTAAGGAAGAGAGTTCTGCGGTGCTATATAACTCTCCACTAACATATGGATGCAAGTCGTGGCCAATAAACAAACCAAGAATTAGAAGCAGTAGATATGTGGTTCTACAAAAGAATGCTAGGAACATCATGGACTGCCAGAAAAACTAATGTGAACGTGTTGAAAGAGTCACATGTGAAACGAAGCTTACTCAATAATATAAAAAAAACAATCCTCATTTTTTGGCAACGTTATGAGACAAGGAGGTTTGGAGAGCGTAGTCAAAACAGGCAAGATTGAGGGCAACTGAGAAGGAGAACGACAACGTGAGAAAATATTAGACAGTTTAACAACCTGGTACGGCAGGGATACAAAAACGATTCTGGTACTTAATACTGGAGACACACAGCAATGATCGCCTATGTGAGCCGGCGTGACATCTGACGATGATCATAATGACCATGTATAATACTGTATGTGTGTAATCTATTCGTTATTGTAACACTATATTCGTTTGGTTCTCGTCGAGACTAAATTTATTGGTATAAATTTATTATACCGTTATATACCTCACATTGTCAATGTGCTTGCGACAACGGCTCACCGTATAGGATGGGAACAAACGCGAGTATGACATCATACAGTCCATAACCAATATTTTATGAATGAATACATGCGAATGTCGCAGTTAAAGGGTGGTTCTCCGTCTTCGTTTGAGAAAAATTGCAACCTCGTTAGATGTTGATTCATTATAGCGACGTTGATGAGATTGACGATCGCGCTAGAAGACCATGTTTATTATTGGGATTTTTCGTTCAGTTTGAGCAGCATTCTGAATCTCTCTTGTATCGATATCACTTCGCATATGATTGGTTATGGGTTCATTTCCCAGTTGAGGCGGAAATATTTTTCAGATTTCAGCGGCTCCCGGGTCGACCCAGCCTTAAATGGGCACCGGATTAATCCGATAAGTATAGACTGCAAGGGAGAGGAGATGGCTACCGTCCTCATTTGCAGAGCCTCGAAATGTGAAATTGCTAACATCTCGCACCCCTACGGTATTAATAAATGATATGGGTTGCTTTACATATTACTGATAATAATAAACTGTGCTAGTCTATTGCTAGTCACTTGACGAAAAATTGATCGACTTTATCAAGAATTTCTTTTTCGCATGTAGCATTTTCTGCGTGTGCTTCCCCAACGCCTGTTGCTTGATTGCTGTACAAAACATACAACTGAGTGATCTGTGAAACTTGTTGTGCGGCAATTGTATATGAGAAGTTCGATGATAAGTTTTTCCAGGATCTTTTAATACATACAGACCTCTACATTGACAATCCTTAATTTTTGCTCCCATTGACGCGACAGAAAGAGCGCTATTATAAGAGCAAATATTCTCGCGTAAATGTGTGTATCTAGGGTGTGTATTATCAGTATATTAGATAAGGCAGTAAGAGAGATTCCATAAAATACAGAGATATCTTTACATGCCACCACATGAAATTTTTTTACAAAATATTAGAACAACTATTGCGATCATACATTGAACCCTTAAAAACACCTAAATGGGCTTCCGTAAGAAAACAAGCTGTACAGAAGCTATCTTTACACGTAGACAATTAACAGAAAGAGCCACATAAAACAACATCAAATTATACATCGTATTCGTCGACCAAGCAAAGGCCTGCGACAGAATGGACAGACAGCAACTATGAAAAACACTATCAATACAAGTATTACCAGAACGTTTAATCAATATACTCAAGAGCATTTATACTAATAGACAATGTGCAGTAAGAACAAATGCAGGAGTGTCCAATAAGTTTCAAATCCAATCAGGAGTTCGCCAGCGGTGTGTCCTATCCCCTCTTCTTTTTATAGCATATATCGACAACATCTGCAAACTATTAATTATCAACAAAGAGGATAACATTAAAGACAAATTGAACGAACTACTCTTTGCTAATGACAAAGTACTAATAGCGATATCAGAAGAACATATGAACGGACTCGACACAGCATGTCAAAAATTCCACATAAAGATTAATATTGAAAAGACCGAAATAATGGCAATAGAAAAAAAAAACAACAAACAAACAAACAAAACAAAAACCACCTTAAATAGGTAAAGGAGTTCACTTACTTAGGAAGCATTATATCGAGTGAAGGGAAAAACAGTAAAGAGATAAACAATAAATGCAACACAGCATACCAGTCGTATGCCAGATGACACGTCATTTTTATTAAGAAAATTGTAAACATAGACACTAAAGTTGCATTGTACAAGACTATTATTATCTCATCACTGTGCTACCAGTAGCAAACCTAGACAATGGTAGCACAAGACAAAAGAAAAATAATGAGAACAGAAATGACATGTCTATGAAGAATACTCGGAATGACATTAAATGATAGAATTAGAAACGTTAACATCAGGCAGATAACCAAAACATATATTGTAACACATCAAAAGACAGATCAAGAGGTTTTCACACGCTTCCAGATTACCAACTGACAGCATGTCACATATGTCCATGACACATAGACATAACGGCTATAAAGCCAGAGGCAGACCATGCTAAAGATGGACCAAAGAAATTAAGGAAGCCACAGAAACACGCCTACAAATAGTATACAGGAAGGCCATCCCCAGAGAACTTTTCTACCCCTGACGAACCCCAAGACAAATAATGGCCACAGCGTATAGATAGATAGATAGATTATCAGAGAGCATCAATTGCAGGAGCTCTGGATACTTCAGCTTATTACTATGAATGCCCTGTGTCTTTGCGAACATGATCTTTCTCTTTCTAAACTTGCCATCGTTAGGACGTACGTTCAAATAATTTTTAGCACCACAAAATTGATATATAATATCGAAAATTCCAGTTATGTGCAGCAACACGATCCTCAGCAAAATGTGCTGCCTCATCTGAAATTGCTTAACATGAGCTTCGACATCTGCAGCTCGGCTTCTCTGCGTTTGATCAACAGTTTCTTGCTGACTGTGACGACGGTGTTATTCTTTATTCATAGCTTGTGGATTTTCTCTTTGAGCTGGCGATTTTAGCTTATCTCGACGTCGATGCAAATCAGCATCCTTAGCAACTCGTGTTGGTCTTATTTGCAGGATTTCTTGATCAATTCTTTGTATCTCTCTTTCAATTCTATATCTACGCTTTGCAGAATTTGCTGCACGGATACAAGCGAGTGATTCTTGACTTTGATGATTCAACTATCTAGCTTTTCGCTCTTTCGTTTTTACGCTTTTTTGCGATTGGATCAATTCATTATTTAAAGAAAATTACAGGTCTATTTAACATATAATATTTTTTAGATAACTTTAAACACAAGCTGATACATAAGTTAGCGCATCAAGAACATTTGTATACAAAATTGTCATCTGCTTTGAATAACGTCACTACACTTTCGTTTTGATTGGATGTCGCACAGAATTCCGTGACGTAAATTCGATATTCATAGATATTTCCAGAGGTACTGACAGAACATGGCTATTATATTATATATTCTTCAAGTTGTCATAGAGTGTGTGTTTGTGTATGAATAATTTCACGCATGTATGTGTGTTATGTGCATTCATGCGAGTGTGCGGTCTGTTCTTGCATTATGTTATAATGTATGATTATGTGTGTATGAGTGTGTGTGTGTGTGGGCGTTGGTGGTTGTATGTGTGTTTGTGTGTGTGTGGGTTTGGGCATAGGCTTAGGTGGGTGTATGTGTGTGTGTGTGTCTGTATGTGTGTGTTTGGGTCGGTTCGTTCTTTCAACATTTATACATACATTTCATTTAACTAAGTAGGAAGTATGATGATGTGTAAATGATTTTCTTAAAGCCATGAACTTGAACGTCAGCCATTGTGATGTTGATTAGATTGTCATGTGAAGTTGATCCTCTTATGAATAAATGGTTTTCATGTCAACCTCATTCTGTAATATCGTTACTAGCACTGCCAGGATGATTCTGTTGCATGCGAAGATCAGAAGCAATATTATTCAGTATTTTTATAGGATAACGCTCATGATATAGTTCAGAGATCCACGTTATTTTTGGTGGATAATGTAAGGAGATGTTTTCTCATTTACACTAACAACAGAGTTTTCATTAATGCCATATATTTATATATAGCTTTAATGTCAGTATGACAAGTTCGAAGTTACCTTCTTACAGCCGGGAGTTTGTGCGTAAAGTACATGGGACAACTAGGCAGTGTAGGCAAGGGATTTGAAACTATGTTCCTTCAGCACCAAATACGATACATAGGGTAGAAACCAGAGCTCTGCAGTTCGAGCGATGTGATGCTACTGTGTGTAATTCTTACATGTTGCTGAGAACCATAGTCAGACCTTCTTTGATGGTTGTTCTGCGAAAAATCCCTCTTGATCGTGCATTTTTCTTTTGCCATTCGGTACCCATTACCTGTAGTGCATGTAGTGGCAGCCTGTTTTGATTTTAACTTATAAGTACATATGTCTTTTTATTGTTGTTACATTTTGATGTTTGATATCCTCTCTTACTTGCTTGTGTGTCTTGAATTATTCCCAACCAATAGTTAACTTTATAAGAAATATTTTTTCAAATGACTTTATTTTCTTCGCTAGTGCTTTTATTATTTTCCAACTCTCGAAACCATACGTTAATACAGTATTTCATTGAAGTTGAACAGTTATACTTTGGTATATTGTATATTTACTTGTTGTTTTTGATATTCATATGTTTGTAAGGTTGCGGAAAGCACTCGATGTCAACATAATTTTGGTAGAAATAACGTTTCTAGTATCTTGTGTGCGATTTTGCTGCCTAAATTGGAAAAGCTGGAAGTGACTGGAAAGAATTGTATCTCAGGATAAATGATATTAATATAATTTTAATGGGATGTGTGGTGTAGACGGACAATATGTTAGCTCACGTTGCGAGGAGAGGGAGTGTCATCTGAGCAGATCCGGTTCAAATCCCGGTTGCTTCATTATAATGTTTATTTAATAATAAGTCCTCGATGCTACTATCTCATATTATATTTCCCAATGTCACATCTGAAGTATCCATGTTTATGTTATTTATGTTTACAAGTAGGCTGATTGGTCATTGTAGTACTGAGGCCTTCTGGAACTTACTAAATGTTCAATGTTTGTGGTTTTCGATGACCTTACATACTTATGCAGTGGGTGTATTTTTGTTGACTGTTGTCCATCAAACAACTTGAAATATAATTAAGTTGTCCATAGTTAGTTAGTTAGTTAGTCATCGGATCATCATCACTGCAAACTGGACACATCCATAGTTGCTCCGATCTCTCCTTGAGTGTATCCGCCATCACACTTCTGCTGACAGTACCGGTCCTATGCTGGTTGACCATCATTCTTCTGCGCCCTCCAAAGTTTTCACCTCTAGCAACACCGCATCTCAATCCCTGATCTTTAATCCTAGCCATTGAAAAGGAATCATCATCCACATTAGTCTCACTCTCGCGTGTTATATCTCTTAAGGAGTTCAAAACGTCAGCGCGATCCATTGCCCCATCGCCCTTTGCCACAATCTCACACGGTGCCAGTTGATCCGCTCTTTCATTGCCTCAAACGCCCACATGTCCCGGCACGAAAATAAATGTAACCACTTTCAAGCTCGCATTTCTCAAGGCCTCAATCCACTGTTCGCGAACGAGACCCACTTGTAACTTCTTAATCATACTCATAGAGTCACTCAAGATGCAGACCTGCGTTACTTTCTGTGTGCGTAGCCACTCAAATGCCTTGGTCACCGCCATAGTCTCCATGGTCATACTACTCGTAGTGACCGCAAAGGCACCACTTTCCTCCTTGATCGTTTTACCTGCGCACTGAGCTGTAAAGGCCCAAGCACTGCGAACATGCCTAATTACAGATCCATCAGTGTATATAATCACATCCCCCTCTTTGGTATTCTCACTGATTAAAGCCTGCACTTCTTTCTCCACAGCTGTGGGACACCATTCTCTGCATTCCCTGCTAAGTGATATTACTACTCTCAAACAAGTTTCGAAATCTGTGGGTAGACCTATACATTCCGCACTGCTGCAACATCCTGTAATCTGCACACGCTTTGTATTACATCCTCAGCACGTCCCATCCACGACCTTCCTCTCTTGAGTCTGCTGCCTTTAACTTTCTGTATTTCGGAATGCAACGGGTGTTCCTTATCTGCATGTATTTGAAGGTACGCCCCTGCACGGCAATACTGTAATCTATGCTCATCTGTTGGGCAGTCAAGTAGGTATCGCATAGCTCTTGTCGATGTGTCTCTTGTGCATCCCAGAATGATACGCATTGCTGCATTCTGGACTCTATCCAGTCTTTCGATCTGAGTTTGGCTAAGAGTCAGAATTGCCAGTGCATATTCCACCACAGCCACAACCAAACCCTGGTACAAAAGAAATAACAATCTTTGCTCACACTGCGCAGCAGCCATAACCTTCATTGCTGCTAAGCCTTTGCCTGCCCTTATGATAATGTGGTCAACATGTTCCCTGAAACTCAGGCTTCTGTCAAAAAACACACCCAGATATATCATTGTGCTAGTTCTTTCTAAACTTTTCCCGGACAACGAAACTTGTGGCATGGGTGTCTTTACCATGTGATTGTTCAAGGAAAACCACGTCACGAATGCATTAGACGGATTAACCACTGCTCCCGTATCTCGACACCAATTTGTCAGTCTGTCCAGCTCCTTCTGTAGTTCCACGACGCACTCTTCTCGATTTCTGCCCTGTCTATACACCAGGATATCATCGGCATATGACATCGTTCTGCCAACACCTGTGATTTGATTGCCAGAGATATGTACTGTGTATACATTGAAAAGTACAGGAGATAGAGGCGATCCCTGTGGCAGGCCAGGGCTAATAACAGTTGGTGTAGATATCCAGTTACCGCACTTAAGAACTGTGCATCAGGGCGGCGCCAACCCAACGCACGACAAAAGGATTAACTGCAAGATTTAACAGCTGGTGCATCAAGATATCCAAGGACACCCTATTGTACGCATCCTCAAGGTCTATTGCGACCGCACATGTCTCCATGCGCGAATCGAACCCCTCAAAAACATCCTGCGCAAATATGGCTGCATTCTGCCATGTCTTCTTTCCTCGACGATATCCTCCTAACAATTTGGTAAACACTTATTTCTTTCAAGATAACACGATACCTTCCGGGCCACAATTCCATAAGCTTGCCAATCGTATTCTGCATAGTTATTATTCTGTAGCCATGTATCCTGGTGTGGTCCTTCCCAGGTTTGTGTAGTGGAACTAAATAGCTGTGCAACCAGTCTTCTTTCACTGTGCCCTTTAGAAGGCTATTATTGAACATGTCCGCCAACTCTCCCAACTCCTCATCCGTTCTTCGACTAATGTCATCGTATCTAATGCCATCTGGCCCTGGTGCTGTATTTTTTGTAGTTTTCAGTGCCTTCCTGATTTCTTCAACTGTGATTAGCATATGGTTTTCCATGCTCAAGTTCTTACACGTGTCTGTGAGCATTTTCCTTATTTCTTGATATGCCTCCACATTTCTCTGACCAATTTGTGCGGTGTAGTGTGCCAGCAATGCCGCACCTTTTGTCTCGTCCATCTTCTGCCAGACGGTATCGTCGCTCTGGAAATCGGCAATAGTCACTCGTCTTGTGAGACCATTCATGGATTTGTGTAACCGCCAGAACAATTTTAGTGACTTTTCTAGTGTGATCTCTTTGCAAGATTCGTCCCATTTTGACGCCTTTGCTGACTTTGCAATATCTTTGAATGTTTGGACTAAGATATCTTTCTTCCGTTTCCATTGTGCGACCTCCATGGGCTGAGCCTCAACACGTTTCCGTGCCCTTTGCAATAGTGATACTGCTTTCCGTTTCTCGCTCCATGCCCTTTGAACCTCTTCGTTCCACCAGGGGGGCCTATCCCACACCAGATTTCCCACTACTTGAGCCTTACGTTTGTCTTGTCGAATTCTTCTCACAACATCCACTCCTCTGCGATCATATTTAAAGGATCTTACCTTTGGCCTTATCTGCTTACTTTTGTCATTTTTTAAGAGAACAACACATGGGAGGTGGTCATTGCCATGATGCCCCAGCACGTCCCATTTGCAGATAGCCACAGAAGCTGATGACACCAATGCCAAGTCGATAGCGCTATCATCATCACCATCCCTGCTTGCCATCCTTGTTATACGGCCATCGTTAAGGCACACCAGGTCCGTATCTGTCAGGGCCTCCTCAAGTTCTCTTCCCTGTTTGTTCGAAGCACTATTGCCCCATGATGTACCTTTCGCATTGAAGTCACCACAAAAGAGGATCTGATTTTCCTGTTCCATTATCTCCCCTAGGATCATCCAACCCTGAAGATCAATGCTCGTGTTGCAGGCATACACATTTACAATCATGATTGGGTGCTGGACCCTCTGGACCCTCACTGCCTGTAACTGGATATTGTCACTATCCCACTTGGACATATCAACCTCGCATACACTAAAACCCTCGCGTACTACGATTGCCTGTCCAAGATGTCGCCTGCTGTAGAAACACTGAAATCCGGCTATCCTGATATTACCACTTTCACCTAGCTTTGTTTCTTGCAATGCAATGACGTCAGCCTCATAACACATCTTTTCTAGCTCTGTTCGACGCTTGTGTACACTGGCCACATTCCAAAACAGCACACGCACGTTTTTAATTCCTAGCCTAGCTGTTTTCGATCTCGTTCTTCTAGCACCCGCCCGGTGATTTTTCCTTTTTGAGCCACCTCGTTTAGGCCGCTTGATATTGGCCGCCATTTTTCAAACAGTGTGACAACGAATACACTCACGAAGACTTCAGCTCAGATGCACGCACTCCGTTAGCACCGGCGAAGATCTTAATGAGTGGACCTCCTGGTCAGAGAATAACAACACATCACCACACAATCTCCTAAATGAAAACAACGAATATATCCATTGTTCAAGTGAAACTGTAGGCGACACACAAAACACTTCCGGTTAAAATGGTGGATAGCAACACAAGTGTTTTGTGTGTCGCCTACAGTTGTCCATATTCTCAGCATCTTGAGAATATACACAATGGAAGTCTGGAATAAAATATCATCTTTTATAGGGATGCCGTATGGTCACAGACGTAAGTCGTGTTTCCTCAAGTTGCGAGGCGAGTAGGTGCAATCTGAGTGAGCCTGGCTCAAATCCCATTTGCTGTATTAGTAGCTTATCTTTGGCTGCAAGAATATATATATGCAATTTGTTTCTAATTTAGCTACAATGTTCTATTCTTGGTTATCTTAAATACAATTCGTTTATCGTAAATACAATTTCGTCTTCTGTGAATTTTACCATTAAATTTGCTTCTAGTCGAAATTTACTCTAGATTTCTACATAAGTAAAAAATAGTATATGTTGTGATACAGTGTGATTAAAATTTATTTTGAATACTATGTGTAATAATACAAATCATGTGTTAGATCTAACTTATCACATACATATACATCTACGCAGAGGTAGTTTAAAAGCATGTCTTGTATGTTGTGTGACATTGATTCTGAAAAACGCTTTCTATTAGGTCATCTAATTTATGACGTGTTCTTTATTGTTTAAGTACACACAATTCTTTCCTGCTTTGTGGCACAGTGTACAGTGTGCGGTACAGTGTGCGACTGTCACCACCAAGGTACCGTGCTCGAAATCTGTTGTAGGCAGTTGTGCATCCGGACCGATCAGAAAGCAATGACAAACTACAAAAATATTACGGGTTAATAGCTGCATGCTGAATAAGATGTGCGATGAAATGTATATTTTGTACACACATTAAGTGGCACAGTTCGACTGCATTAAAGTACCCCAGATCGGCTGCATCCAAGTACCAAATTTATCGAGGCAACCTGAATGACATTACAGTAACAAGTTCACTTTCCTCGCACAAATTATATTCGATCAGAACAATAATACATGACAACATATAAGATAAAATGGCCACTTAATTATTTCTCAAGTTGTATTGTCTCTGCTCTAGGGACCATTTTCCCAGCCAATGAATATCCATGATGAATTTTTATAGGAGATGTGTCTCACATGAAATCACTAGCATGATGGCTCACATATTTCATACACACACCCACACTTTTAGGCAAACACAAGGGTCATTCCACACAAACAACATAAGGCTGATACAGTGGTGGAGTCATTCAACACATGTACACACAACACAAGTACACACAGGACTAATATAGTGATTACACAACACAAGTACACACAAAACTAATATAATGATCACACAACACAAGTACACACATAACTAATATATTGATTACACAACACAAGTACACACAGAACTAATATATTGATTACACAAAACTAATTTGTGCCCATCCATTGATCTCTAGATACGACGATATATTAGGAGATTAAACAAGATAACAATTCGTTGGAAACAAATATTGCCCATAGTTTCTTTACGGTATTAAAAGTTCCTTTTCGTTTAACTATCCTGATGTAAATGTGCATGGCAACAGTAATATCAGTTATGAACTAGACAAGATCAACGACCGTCCCTGTCCAAGGGGTAGTATATTGGCAAACTTTGTGGTATAGATGTTGAACATCACAGAGGACAGGGGATCGCCGTGTCGTTGTCATAGGCATATTAGTGTAGGGGGTCTGAGGTTCACGTTCCTAAACGTAGCTCCGCGGCCCTATCCAGTAATCCAGCAGCAATGAAGTTTACGATCCATGGATTGACTTCATGTAGAGTGAGACAGATATTCTTTGTGTGCGTGTCATGTGAGGAATTCTGTTCAAAACGTTGCCTTCCTAATGAATTCCTTGAACCCTTCTCTGTGTTGGACCATGTGACTTGCATTATCCAACCACGTATTCATCGTATCTTTAATGTCGTCAGTCCATCGTCTTCTTAGTCTGCCCTTTCTCCTCTCCCGATGCTTTCTGCCCTGCACTATTTGTATTTCTATACAGGTGTGTCTCTTTATATAACCAAACAGATGTATTTTTCTGTTTACTATTGTGTTTAGTAACCAACACTCTGGTATCTTAAATATGTTTATAATATCTGAGTTTATATCTACGCACTAAAATCCCACCCACCCCTCCCTGGGAGGTTTAGAGAATGAAGAATTTAGAAACATGTAGAACACAACTACATCCTGCTTGTTTATGTGGAGATTCAAAGTGTTAACGCTCATGTTTGTGTTAGCAACCATGTTTTGCTATTATAGCAGAGAATTGCCAGTGTATTGTCACACGCAGTGATAATCTAAAAAGTGGAATTTTAAAGAAAACTGAACTATGTTGTGGAGCCAACTTGTACTGTACCGTATATACATATATATATATATATGTTCTGAGTGTATATAAGATCATGAAAGTATTAAACTTTCGTTACTGCATGTTTTCCTGAGAAGGAGCGCAGGGAGGCTTTCTATGGGCTGTGGAAATAAAGACCTCTTTGGCATAGCAGACGCCGCAACATGTACAGGAAGGTTTTTTATTGTACCTTCACAAGAAAACAACTCTGTCTCAACCGTAGAATGAAACCGGTAACTCAATTTTCGGAGAACGACGTTCTAACCACATGACCATGTGCTAATGAAAGTATTGAATAATCATACAAACATATACTAGAGAGAGAAATAGCGACGTTCGAAGTGAGCAAATGTATTCTTGAAATGAATATTGCAAGCCATATAGATTCCAAATTGGAAGTATTTACCATGTTCATACATGATGTGAAAAAGAAATAAGTACCAAACGTAGAAGAGAATATTGAGTATTGAATTGCGTATCAAAAACTGAAGTTAGTTCTAGACAAGGGTAATGAGATTTACTGATTAAGGTGAGCAACTTCATATAAAACTGGGCATCAAAAACTGAAGTTAGTTCTAGACAAGGGTAATGAAATTTAATGATTGAGGTGAGCAACTTCATATTGAACGCAGCAATAAATGCATACTAGAGACAGAAAATTATTGTAACTAAAGAAATAGAGAACCTAGGATGTATGTGAATACTTTAGATATAGATGACATTACATAGGATGTATGTCAATATTTTGGATATAAGTGAACCATGATTAAAAGTAGACCATAAAAATGGGAAGCGAGCACCACGGATGGATTTAATTACCATGGTTACAAGCAAGCACCAATAATAGAATCAAGTACAGAGAATACAAGCAAGCACCAATCATAGATTCCAGTACCAAGAATACAAACATGCATCAACCATAGAAGAAAGCATCAATTATATATTAAAGTACCAAGGATACGAGCGAACACCAAGGATAGTTCCACGTATCAAGGATACAAGCGAACATCAACGTTATATCCAAGTATCATTAATATAAACGAGTATCAATGATGCAAGTGAACACAATCATATATTCAAGTGCCAAAGAGACAAGCAAGCACCAACGATATATTTAAGCACCAAGGATACAAACTAGCATCCACAATATATTTAAGTAGCAAGGATATAAAAGAGAATCAAGGATGCAAGCGAGCTATCGCTTATTCCAAATTGATGATGGTCAGGATATCTGCACTTGCCGTTAAGTGTAGTAGTGGTGACTGGGAGCTTTAGTTGTCTATCCAAGGCAATGTGTGTCGCCTTGGCTGCGTTAAATTCGTATTGTCGTATCCAAACTGTTCTAGTTCTTCCTCTTGCCTTGTTATACAGATCTTCTTATGTTATATAATCAGCTATATATTCAGTTACCTAGAATACAAGCGAGCACCTAGGATAGATTCAAGTACAGACGATACAAGCGAGGACCAAGGATAGATTCAAGTACAGACGATACAAGCGAGCACCAGGGATAGATTCAAGTATTGACGAAACAAGCGAGCACCAAGGATAGATTCAAGTATTGACGAAACACGCAAGCAACAAGGATAGATTCAAGTATTGACGATACAAGCAAGCACCAAGGATAGATTGAAGTATTGACGAAACAAGCGAGCACCAAGGATAGATTCAAGTACAGACGATACAACGAGCATCAAGGACAGATTCAAGTACAGAAGATACAAGCGAGCATCAAGGATAGATTCAAGTACAAAAGATACAACGAGTATCAAGGATAGATTCAAATACAGACGATACAAGCGAGCATCAAGGATAGATTCAAGTACAGACGATACAACGAGCATCAAAGATAGATTCAAGTACAGACGATACAAGCGAGCATCAAGGACAGATTCAAGTACAGACGATACAAACGAGCATCAAGGATAGATTCAAGTACAGACGATACAACGAGCATCAAGGATAGATTCAAGTACAGAAGATACAAGCGAGCATCAAGGACAGATTCAAGTACAGAAGATACAAGCGAGCACTAAGGACATATTCAAGTACAGAAGATACAAGCGAGCACTAAGGACATATTCAAGTACAGAAGATACAAGCGAGCACCAAGGACAGATTCATGTACAGAAGATACAAGCGAGCACTAAGGACATATTCAAGTACAGAAGATACAAGCGAGCACCAAGTACAGATTCAAGTACAGACGATACAAGCGAGCACCAAGGACAGATTCATGTACAGAAGATACAAGCGAGCACTAAGGACATATTCAAGTACAGAAGATACAAGCGAGCGCCAAGTACAGATTCAAGTACAGACGATACAAGCGAGCACCAAGGACAGATTCATGTACAGAAGATACAAGCGAGCACTAAGGACATATTCAAGTACAGAAGATACAAGCGAGCACTAAGGACATATTCAAGTACAGAAGATACAAGCGAGCACCAAGGACAGATTCAAGTACCGACGAAACAAGCGAGCACCAAGGACAGATTCAAGTACCGACGAAACAAGCGAGCACCAAGGATACAAGCGAGCACCACTGGTAAAAGCGAGCACCACAGATATAAGCGAACACCCCATATACAAGCTAGTACCAAGGATACAAGCTGAGCACCACAGATACAGGCGAGCACCGAAGATACAAGCGAGCACCAATGATACACCCAAAAATTTGGTAACGTATCCTATTCTGGACGAAGCCACCCACCCACAATATTTTGGCTGTAATGATTTTTGGGTAATATATATATATATATATATATATATATATATATATACGTCAGTAAGTTGCCATTGCTTTCTGAACGGTCCAGCTGCACAATTGTCTGTGGCCGGGATCGAATTCGGCACCTTGGTAGTCAAAGACACACTCTGTACAACTCCGTCACATATCCGGACTACAAGCAATTACAAAATGATAAGATGGCTACGCTTGTTAGGTATATATACCTACCCATATACACGTTTATATGTTTATCCACAACCATTATTCATGTATCCATCCATGTAGCGATCCATCCATTCATCCATCCTTTCTGAAAATATTTATTGTGTGCATGTCTAAGAGGTAATTCGAACAGTAAGATCCGTACAGAAGCGTATGCGTATTATAAATGTGTCCATTTCTATTTAGATATTTGTTCTCTTGATATTACATCTCCTTTGTTGTGAACATATTAAGTCCATTTACCATTGTCTTTATTATTATTCAAATACAAAGCACATCTTATGATGATGGACGCTCGTTTCAACTGCGGAAGTTAGTTTTTGCACCAAATGTGTCCAATTTGGTTGTATTAGTGTGTCAGACCTTATATAAATAATGCGTAAACATACATAAACACATACAAACACATGGAAATATTTAACGAGAAAACATACATAAACACATACAAACACATGGGAATATTTAACGAGTAAACATACATAAACACATACAGACACATGAAAAGCACATAAAAGCTAGACAAGACTAAGTCAACAAATATATACCTACAGTATATCAAATATGTGCTTCTATCTCATTCCTAACACTATTTCCGGTCTGAAAGCCCAGAATGTTCCGAATATTGTTCCAATAAATTTCCTAGCAACTCACAATGCCTAGAGCGGTTATAAAATTGTATTTCTCTTTCCAACAAATGTAGGCAGCTACCAATTTCCCACTCAAAACCGCAGACATACATCAGCTATACCCACACTGCTTCCAGAATTCAATTACCCCCACCCCACTCCCCCCTTCCCCATCACTGTTTCATTATTCTCCAAAGATAAACTCGGCGCTATCTGTACCTTCATCAAATAATATCAGAAAGCAAGCACCATGTTTATATCAGATATTTTGATAGTCATTCTCTCCACATCAAGTCGATTTCGTGTTACAGGAAGAACAATGTTCCTAACCTATGAACTCTGATATTGTCATAAAGATTGCCAATAATGTCCATGTCTGCTACTGTATACGTTACATTAACCATAACGATGTACATTTGATGGCGGCTGGGATAGTCACTGTGATGGTGTAGTAGTCGGCGATGTAGAAATGTATGGGATCGTCTGGGCTTTTAAAGTGTGGAACTATCTTTTTCTAACATATTTTGTTAATTTTAATCAGGAGGAAATTGAGGAAAAACTTCCAAAAGATCTCTGACTGCAAGTGGTACAGTCAAGTGTACAGTTATATTTAAGGTGAGGAATAAACTCAGATATAGCATACTGACTATTACAGCACATGCTAATAAAACGATGGGAGGGCGGACAGACTGACAGAACAGGCTTATGGAAAAACGGCGGACGGACAGACACAGATGTAGAAAGAAAGCAAGAGTGGGAAACCTACGGACAATCAGTAGGAAAAACGGACGAGCGTTGGTGGTAAAACATGCAGAGAAGTAAGTACATTCGTATGTAGATATATGAGTGTCTTCAACGTCAGCCAGACAGGCAGATAACCATATTAACAGTCATGAACATATGTCAATCAACTCATGAAAGACATGACAATAATAATAATAATATTTAATGATAAAACGCCTAACCCGTTAGGGTCATAGCGGTGTCACAATGGAAACATCATGACAAAATGTATGACACACATTCCTATCTTTGGTTATACGGACGCGTGTGTAGAAATCACGCCTGGTCATACCATGATATTGTAAAGATATGCTTTTCTTAAACACCTCTTCTCCATCCACTCTCAACTGCTCTCTGCAGGATAATCTTTACATGATGTATCCTTGCATGTCCAAACCAGCGATCTTTACCATCTCATCACTGTCGAAAGTTATATTAGTCAATCTGAAACTTCAGTTATTTTTGTCTCGGAGAAATACATTTGTTTTATGTTCAATAAAGCACATTTGTTACACACGCCTGTAATACTATTTTAAAATGTCTGCAACCTTCTTTGTGTATCTACAGTATCCAGTTTTTAGATGCACACAAAAGAATAGATAGTAACAGTGACTGATATATGTTGATCTTGGCTTAGGTACTTTTTGTTATTTTTCATACGGCATTCAACCTTGCCATTGCAAAAATATTCATTTTGATTATTTTCTTGACTTTGACACTGTGATCTCCATCATTGCATATCTACTAAATCAATATCAACAATCAAATAATGAATCAATATAAGAGTGTGAACGTTACAGATCAGAAATTATCAACACAAAATGGACTATGTAAATTGAATATGCCGATATGGAAGTGTAAATTTCTAAATTACTAAATATCCATTGGTGGGACAAAGTACCAGACTACGAGGTCTTGGAAAAATCAACCTCAATAAGCATCCACACAATACTTATGAAGGCGCAAGTATGCTGGGCAGGCCATCTTGTGCGTATGGAGAACTCGCGTTTGCCAAAACAAATATATTATGGAGCACTCAAGTCAGGATTTCGAAAAGCTGGTGGACAGAAAAAGCGCTTCAAAGACACGATCAAGTCATCACTGAAACATCTTAACATTGACATAGGCGCTTGGGAGAGCCTCGCTCAGGATAGAACAGCAGGGCGTTACAGCATTAGAACGGGGGCACTAGCGGCGGAAGAATTCATACAAGATACTGCAAGACAGAAGCGGACATGTAGAAATGAAAAAAAAAATCAACCTCACACAGATACCCTCTATTGTTGTCAATCCTGTAAAAGAATATTTTGTGCGCGCATTGGACTTGCTAGTCATTTAAAAACGCACTATTAACTTTTATTATTTTTATTATTTATTGTTATTATTATTATGGTTGAGTTTTTGGTCATCGTCGATCACGACAGACGAACATCATGGAAGTGTATCTAAGTGATTCATGTACAGGAAAGAGATTGGCGTCTTGTTATACAAATTATGGCACAATGTGAAATATATGGGGAAAAAGAGAATGGTAAATGAAAATATTACTATATAGTTAAGAAATATGGAAACGCTATGTAAATTTTACATTTTTATACTGGCTTAGTTTAGCTCATTTTTCTAATTCGATGAAGATTCACTGTTTGCAAATCATAGGAGCGCAGTATTTTCCAGCAAACGACAATGAATATACATGCTGTTTGTTCCGGAATATTGCTGGTAACACACTCTCTAATCGTCCCTGAACCTGTTCGTTCAACCTGTCCCCGAGATAATTATAAATTCTGAGTCACAATGTCGCATTGTCTCGAGTTTTCATTTATATAGTGTTCATTCAGTGACTTTGATGTCTAGTGTTCTCATTTATATAGTGTTCATTCAGTGACTTTGATGTCTAGTGTTCTCATTTATATAGTGTTCATTCAGTGACTTTGATGTGTGTAGTTATCATTTTTATAGGGTTCATTCAGTGACTTTGATGTCTCGCGTTATCATTTATATAGTGTTCATTCAGTGACTTTGATGTCTAGTGTTCTCATTTATATAGTGTTCATTCAGTGACTTTGATGTCTAGTGTTCTCATTTATATAGTGTTCATTCAGTGACTTTGATGTCTAGTGTTCTCATTTATATAGTGTTCATTCAGTGACTTTGATGTCTAGTGTTCTCATTTATATAGTGTTCATTCAGTGACTTTGATGTGTTTAGTTATCATTTTTATAGTGTTCATTCAGTGACTTTGATGT
Organism: Meghimatium bilineatum; assembly: GCA_034231615.1. Lineage (NCBI taxonomy): Eukaryota > Metazoa > Mollusca > Gastropoda > Stylommatophora > Philomycidae > Meghimatium > Meghimatium bilineatum. Next base: position 41,175,970 of record CM067311.1, read on the forward strand.
CTCGCGTTATCATTTATATAGTGTTCATTCAGTGACTTTGATGTCCCGCGTTATCATTTATATAGTGTTCATTCGGTGATATTGATGTTTTCGTGATATCCAAATGTGTCCAATTTGGTTGTATTAGTGTGTCAGACCTTATATAAATAATGCGTAAACATACATAAACACATACAAACACATGGAAATATTTAACGAGAAAACATACATAAACACATACAAACACATGGGAATATTTAACGAGTAAACATACATAAACACATACAGACACATGAAAAGCACATAAAAGCTAGACAAGACTAAGTCAACAAATATATACCTACAGTATATCAAATATGTGCTTCTATCTCATTCCTAACACTATTTCCGGTCTGAAAGCCCAGAATGTTCCGAATATTGTTCCAATAAATTTCCTAGCAACTCACAATGCCTAGAGCGGTTATAAAATTGTATTTCTCTTTCCAACAAATGTAGGCAGCTACCAATTTCCCACTCAAAACCGCAGACATACATCAGCTATACCCACACTGCTTCCAGAATTCAATTACCCCCACCCCACTCCCCCCTTCCCCATCACTGTTTCATTATTCTCCAAAGATAAACTCGGCGCTATCTGTACCTTCATCAAATAATATCAGAAAGCAAGCACCATGTTTATATCAGATATTTTGATAGTCATTCTCTCCACATCAAGTCGATTTCGTGTTACAGGAAGAACAATGTTCCTAACCTATGAACTCTGATATTGTCATAAAGATTGCCAATAATGTCCATGTCTGCTACTGTATACGTTACATTAACCATAACGATGTACATTTGATGGCGGCTGGGATAGTCACTGTGATGGTGTAGTAGTCGGCGATGTAGAAATGTATGGGATCGTCTGGGCTTTTAAAGTGTGGAACTATCTTTTTCTAACATATTTTGTTAATTTTAATCAGGAGGAAATTGAGGAAAAACTTCCAAAAGATCTCTGACTGCAAGTGGTACAGTCAAGTGTACAGTTATATTTAAGGTGAGGAATAAACTCAGATATAGCATACTGACTATTACAGCACATGCTAATAAAACGATGGGAGGGCGGACAGACTGACAGAACAGGCTTATGGAAAAACGGCGGACGGACAGACACAGATGTAGAAAGAAAGCAAGAGTGGGAAACCTACGGACAATCAGTAGGAAAAACGGACGAGCGTTGGTGGTAAAACATGCAGAGAAGTAAGTACATTCGTATGTAGATATATGAGTGTCTTCAACGTCAGCCAGACAGGCAGATAACCATATTAACAGTCATGAACATATGTCAATCAACTCATGAAAGACATGACAATAATAATAATAATATTTAATGATAAAACGCCTAACCCGTTAGGGTCATAGCGGTGTCACAATGGAAACATCATGACAAAATGTATGACACATTCCTATCTTTGGTTATACGGACGCGTGTGTAGAAATCACGCCTGGTCATACCATGATATTGTAAAGATATGCTTTTCTTAAACACCTCTTCTCCATCCACTCTCAACTGCTCTCTGCAGGATAATCTTTACATGATGTATCCTTGCATGTCCAAACCAGCGATCTTTACCATCTCATCACTGTCGAAAGTTATATTAGTCAATCTGAAACTTCAGTTATTTTTGTCTCGGAGAAATACATTTGTTTTATGTTCAATAAAGCACATTTGTTACACACGCCTGTAATACTATTTTAAAATGTCTGCAACCTTCTTTGTGTATCTACAGTATCCAGTTTTTAGATGCACACAAAAGAATAGATAGTAACAGTGACTGATATATGTTGATCTTGGCTTAGGTACTTTTTGTTATTTTTCATACGGCATTCAACCTTGCCATTGCAAAAATATTCATTTTGATTATTTTCTTGACTTTGACACTGTGATCTCCATCATTGCATATCTACTAAATCAATATCAACAATCAAATAATGAATCAATATAAGAGTGTGAACGTTACAGATCAGAAATTATCAACACAAAATGGACTATGTAAATTGAATATGCCGATATGGAAGTGTAAATTTCTAAATTACTAAATATCCATTGGTGGGACAAAGTACCAGACTACGAGGTCTTGGAAAAATCAACCTCAATAAGCATCCACACAATACTTATGAAGGCGCAAGTATGCTGGGCAGGCCATCTTGTGCGTATGGAGAACTCGCGTTTGCCAAAACAAATATATTATGGAGCACTCAAGTCAGGATTTCGAAAAGCTGGTGGACAGAAAAAGCGCTTCAAAGACACGATCAAGTCATCACTGAAACATCTTAACATTGACATAGGCGCTTGGGAGAGCCTCGCTCAGGATAGAACAGCAGGGCGTTACAGCATTAGAACGGGGGCACTAGCGGCGGAAGAATTCATACAAGATACTGCAAGACAGAAGCGGACATGTAGAAATGAAAAAAAAAATCAACCTCACACAGATACCCTCTATTGTTGTCAATCCTGTAAAAGAATATTTTGTGCGCGCATTGGACTTGCTAGTCATTTAAAAACGCACTATTAACTTTTATTATTTTTATTATTTATTGTTATTATTATTATGGTTGAGTTTTTGGTCATCGTCGATCACGACAGACGAACATCATGGAAGTGTATCTAAGTGATTCATGTACAGGAAAGAGATTGGCGTCTTGTTATACAAATTATGGCACAATGTGAAATATATGGGGAAAAAGAGAATGGTAAATGAAAATATTACTATATAGTTAAGAAATATGGAAACGCTATGTAAATTTTACATTTTTATACTGGCTTAGTTTAGCTCATTTTTCTAATTCGATGAAGATTCACTGTTTGCAAATCATAGGAGCGCAGTATTTTCCAGCAAACGACAATGAATATACATGCTGTTTGTTCCGGAATATTGCTGGTAACACACTCTCTAATCGTCCCTGAACCTGTTCGTTCAACCTGTCCCCGAGATAATTATAAATTCTGAGTCACAATGTCGCATTGTCTCGAGTTTTCATTTATATAGTGTTCATTCAGTGACTTTGATGTCTAGTGTTCTCATTTATATAGTGTTCATTCAGTGACTTTGATGTCTAGTGTTCTCATTTATATAGTGTTCATTCAGTGACTTTGATGTGTGTAGTTATCATTTTTATAGGGTTCATTCAGTGACTTTGATGTCTCGCGTTATCATTTATATAGTGTTCATTCAGTGACTTTGATGTCTAGTGTTCTCATTTATATAGTGTTCATTCAGTGACTTTGATGTCTAGTGTTCTCATTTATATAGTGTTCATTCAGTGACTTTGATGTCTAGTGTTCTCATTTATATAGTGTTCATTCAGTGACTTTGATGTCTAGTGTTCTCATTTATATAGTGTTCATTCAGTGACTTTGATGTGTTTAGTTATCATTTTTATAGTGTTCATTCAGTGACTTTGATGTCTCGCGTTATCATTTATATAGTGTTCATTCAGTGACTTTGATGTCCCGCGTTATCATTTATATAGTGTTCATTCGGTGATATTGATGTTTTCGTGATATCATTTATATATTGTTCATTCATTGGCATTGATGCCTCGTGTTCTTCATTTATATAGAGTTCATTCACTGAAGTTGATGTCATTCTACTCTATAACTAATTTCCCTATTATTGGTGACTTTAAAGTCAACACTTCTGCACTTTCATTGAGATTTCAAGTGTCCACAACATTAAAACCACATATGGCTCTGATATATTCAAAGAAGCAATGTTCTCAACCCACGCATATGTTGGCTATCAATGTGTTTCTTTATCTAAACACTGACTAAGAGTCTTATCGCAACATACACATGTCCTAGCCATATATTTGTTTATATTTCTAGGCATGGACTAGGAATATATCACAACGTATATTTCTAATAATTATTTCATCAGAAATACATTGAACTGCCTTCACAACTACTTCGATCTCCATTCCCACACTGGATGTAGTTGACTTGTAAGCTCCATTCTCTTTCTCTAGTTTGCTTTTCTCTTCAATTTTATCTCTAGGTCTCCATCAGTAGTACTAACATATAGCAAATCCTGTGTTTCAAGTTTCCCTTTTTAATTTCTCCATGTCCTTTACTACTTGCCAAATGTAACAAAGCTTACAGTTTGACATGCCCTCTCCAGTTTTTGTCCGCTACTCTTTTCAAACTTAAGACTCAGTTGTATTCATTCACTGGCGAAATATTTATTTCCGCAAGTGTCATCCACGGCAATGCTCACAATTATGAAACCCTTCGTATCTCTAGCGCTCATGTAGAGTGGGTGCTTGCTGTGTTCCTGGCGACGACTATAGAAATATAAAAATGAATAGACAGATAGAAGACAGAATCGATTCGTTAGAGATATAGGAAAATATAGCAATAGAGAACGTCACTTCTCTATTCTACAAAAATTAAAGATAAAAAAAAAAGAAATGTTTCATAAATACTGTACTTACCATTATAAACTACCGATAATGGAAATAAACATTAGTATTAGTAATTTTATCTCTAGGTGACGTATAACACGTGAGTATTATTTTCCATTATGTTCTACTAGCAGTACCACCTTCTATTGATTACATAATAAATAGAAACACACTGTGATGAATACCGTACTTGAATGATGCATGGAACTACAGCGAGAAAACAGAAGGCAGCTATACAAGTGTGAAAGAAATGTCAGATGGACAAAATTAATTGTCAGAATGTTTTAAATAGCCAAAGTTGAAAGATGTTGAAAGGTCCTCTAAATTCAACTTTCCATTCGGAGATGTCATTTCATGATTACTTTTCGCAGACAACATGAATCTCATTTCAGGAAAATGAAGACATACTGTGTCACACCCATTAGATCACTGGCAACATCATGCAACTATTGCAACATGCCAGTCAACAATCAAAAGAAAGAAGTTATGAATGTCTGGAAAAAATACCAAGTCCATTTAATATATACAAAGAGAAAACCAAGGTGACACACGTGTCGACGTTTCAACATCTATGCAGAATTTTTACTGAGAATATTTGTTTTTCTGAATTGAGATAGAAAGGAGATGCCAAATTACAAACATGATGACTAAACCAGGTATTACTACTACTTAAACATTCGATTTAAGTGATCGAAATCAAATGAATAATGATAAGATTATTTTCCACCATTACTCTGTTAGCAACATCAGACTTGGACAATGACAACTTCCATCACGAGAAAGTTAATAATAGGTGAAATGAAGTTTCGAGAAAAATTTCAGCATTCCTAGATCAGGGAGGTTACGAAAAGAGGAAATCAGAAATAGAATAGGCATTATAGCATGTATTGAATATGCCTGGAGACAGCAACTGCTTTGGTTTGGACATGTTACGAGAATGGACTACAACCAACATACATAAAGATAACACGATCAGGTTACTGTGGATGGTCACGAAAGAAATGAATAGATTACATCTAAGACATTTTAAACAAACCTAGACCCAGTATAACCAAGTCGGCACATCTGAAATTAAAACGAAAAATAAAGAACCCACCTCTACATTTTAATGATAGTGTGGATTAATAGTGTCACCAACCGCTAGTGGTTAGATACAGGTAATGAATTGTTCTAAGTGTTATTACGAATATACTAGGAGAAAACATTAATATCTAGAATTCAATGATTCAAAAAGCGTAGAGTAGTAACTGCATGGTATTGGGGTTTCTCCGTATGCCCTTTGCCCGTCTAAACGAAGCAGTACACCTTCAGCCACGAGTACCCCTCATAGAATGTGACTCTACAGTTTCAATATATAGTCATCATGTATATCCATGTACATGCACTTGTAAAACGGCCTCACTGCCCAGAATCGATCCTGTGGCATGCTGAACACAATTCAAATTGCTTAACCTCTGTGCAATATGGCAATATGCGTCTCATATATATATATATATATATATATATATATATATATATATATATATATAATGGACAGCTCCATCTCATTGGTGTTTGCTATAGACGAATTTGGCACGGTTATAAATTAGTTAAATAGAGAGCGCTGACGGTTGTGTAGAATCTTACAAGTTGGTGATCACTGACCTATATTCCGGAAAAGCTGCCCTTTAATATCATTGGTTAACCTTTTACTTCTGGACACTCTATAAAGTTTAAATTAATAAATCAAATGGTAAGTCTAGAAATAATAATGTTGCATTCTCAATTCAATCGATGCTTATTCTGTTTTAACAGGTTCAATATTCTTTATCTATGCCTTTCTGTTAACATCGCACATTTGTCTATGATGCGATGACAGAAAAAGTTTGCATCTGCATTTCTGTTTTTAAAATCACATCCATTGATCGCCAATAATGGCTGTGATGAGAGTGCAGAAGCATTTATATAAAAGTGCTACATTTTAACTTTTGTTATCTATCCGCATTATATCAGATCGCTAATCGTGCGATATTTTAACTTACTTTTGCAAAGAATTTTCTGTGTTCGATCTCAGAGACAGTGGGTTGTTTTTTGAATTGTTAAAACCTTAAACAGATCAATGTCCTCAGTATATTAGAATAATAATTCTCGTCAGTACTTATCTATCAAATGTATGATCCGTAGCAACTCTTAACATCTGTTTATGATGTCAAGATATTTTTATTATCATTTTGCTACTCACATGCTTCGTAATACTAATATATTTTTATATTTTTACCCACTAAACGCTGGGTATTACCTCTAGTTAATGATAAAAACTCAATGTAGATCAAAATTGTCTTGCGAGAACACCGATAATAGATGGGTCGCTATCAATACTATCTCAGCATTGTTATTTAAATATTGGATATGAAATATGATACGCTGAACTAGTGATGTAGTTAGTCCATGTTACTGATCACGCTAGTGTGAATGAAAAACGTGCACATTTTTTGTAAGACATATTTAATATTAATTATGCACAATTAAATCAATTGGATAAAGTCAAGCAGCTTGGCACCATTTTAACATCAGATGGCTGGTGATCCAATGAGATCACGAAAGAATACGATAAAGAACACGATGGCACAGACCAGTTCACCATCTCAGAAGATGAGAAACATTATATGTAATGAAGTAGTATCAATGCATAAACGACTTAAGAGTGTTCGGATGATATATTGAGCTCATCCTTCTTTAAGGATGTGAATCATTGAGGGTAAACAACAACAAAAACTCAAGATAACATGGAGGCAACTGAGAAATGTATTTTTTTTATAAGAATGATGAAAATTCTATTGACAGCCAAGAAATCTAATGTAAAAGTTCTCAGAGATGCTGGAGTAAAAAGACAAATTATTACAAATATTAGAAGCAGACAGTCAAGATTTTTTGGGCATAGATAAAAAAAATCAAAACTTGAACATTTAGTAACCACCGAAAGATCATGAGAAGAAGAGAAAGAGCATGACAAAGAGATACATTTCTGAATCTCTGGGGGTTGTCACTGTGGCACAAAAAGAAGTCACCAACTGAACTTATTAACAACACAAGAGACAGAGAGTTGTGGAGAAACATTTTCGTCTACGTCACACCGGATGGCGCTTGATTGGTTGATTGAATTATTGAATTTCAGAACGAGGTTGAACTTCATTTAATACTTATCTACTTCGATTGTAAGATGGCACCTAGACTCTGTGACTTTCAGAGAACGCCAAATATAATTAGGGTTGGAGCTTTAGTGAAAATCCACAGACTTCTGCATACATCGAATTAACCTCAGTGTTGCAGTACACAGAAAGGAATAAAACATCAGTGCTGAAGTGTAGAGAAGGTAATAGAACATTATTTCTATTGTACAGAAAAATAATATAACATCAGTGTTGTAGTACAGAGAAAGTAATGGAACATAAGTGTTGTAGTACAGGGACAGTAATATAACATCAGTAGTGTTATACAGAGAAGATAATATAACTTCACTCTTGTAGTACAGAGAAAGTAATAGAACATCATTGTTGTTGTACAGAGAATATAATATAACTTCACTCTTGTAGTACAGAGAAAGTAATAGAACATCATTGGTGTTGTACAGAAAGTAGCATAACATCGTTTTTGCAGAACAAAGAAAGTCAATGTTATTGTTAGAACAGAGAAATAGTTATAAAAATCCATTTATAAATTTGTAATCACACGTTCTAGCTAATATTTCAGAAACTGTCTGTTTGATCACAGATATCCTGGAATACAACTTTTTGTGAAACCGACTTCAAAAGAAAATGTGTTTTAAAAAAAAAATGTTAGCAGTTTAACAACATTCCTCTATAAATCATATACATATGCACCCGTCTGTTCTGTGTAGGATATAAAATGTTTTACGTATTCATTCGAGTGTACCTAAAGCAAATTACTGTCTAAATAACCAGAATATATTTGCATGGGTGAAGTTACGTTTATATTGTTTTGGCTTTTTATTTATGTGACAGAAAGTACAAATATAATGACAACTTGATGACATGTTCACAATTAATAACGGCGTTTCCCCATCTAGAGACAGGGCTATATGTTCATGTGATCTAAAAACATGGTTTTTTGTTTGCTTTGAAACAAAAAATAAGTACCCTCATTTCATGTTTTGCACAGGAATATAGCCCGTGTTTTAGAATTTGAACACGATGTCCTGAGTGCAAACATTTTGTTTTGACAGTCATAAGTCACTCATGTTGACACAACTATACATATATTCGTTGGTCGCTCCAGCGTGTTATCAATAAACTGACCATCAAAAAGAACTGAAACACTCAGTTGGACTAAAAGAAGTGAAGCAATAAGTACATTGAATTTTATTTGTATTTTCGTTTTTGCAAAAACAAAAAAATCTTTGTCTCAAATATAAGTTTGAAATTGTCGCTCAAAGTTGTATTCGACGTGTGTTTATTGTGTTATCGTTTTAGTTTCTTGCAATTTACATTCATATATAATTCAAAATGAGTTTGACGTGCAAATGTATTGCATTGCAGAAAGTTACCTATTTACTCTACAAGCATTTTTTGCAAAGAAGCTAAGATGGGTCATTTATATTGTGATATTAATAACACAAAGAAAATAACACAATTGGCTCTTGATTTGGATAGATCATCCTTTTCCCTTTGGAGGAAACAGGATTGAAAAATCCCTCATCTCAAGCAAGGAAGAAATATGAAAGTTGACGACTTTGACATAGTGGTAAGGCGGGAGATATTGAAAATGTTTGCTAATAATGAACTTGTTTCTCTTCGGAAATTAAAAGTAAAATTGCAGATCGATAGAGATATTGAACTGACTAAAATTTCTCTATGGAAAATTATCAGAACCGCCGGCTTCACTTTCAGAAAAATCTTAAGTGACAGTGATATTATTTGTGAAAAGCCACACTTGATTGCTGCCAGAAATAAATGCCTGAGACATACACAGGAGCGGAGAAATCAAGGTTATGATGTTGTATACTTGGGTGAATCTTGGGTCAGTGGTCACCACACATATACTAAAGAATGGCTATCAGTGTACGGTGAACATAAAAGAAACATTCCAAGCAGAAAAGCCAGCGCATTATACTCACGCAGGCAGGAAGTAGCAACAGGGGACAAGACCGTGAAGCTGGACTTATTTTCCAATCAAAATGTACAAATGGCAGGGTCCATCATACTGAAAGAAATGGACACAGTTTTAGGTATTGGGTGGAGAACAGTTCTCTTCTTCCAATTCTAGAAGGACCATTCTTGATTAAAAACTGGCTTCACGGCACTGGGGACATTCCCAGTGGGCTCCGCCCTCCGTTGTAGCCATTCCAGTGTATGTAGACACAGAATCCTAGCCAGGTGTTGATTGTGTGATCTTCGGGATTTTCCAAAAGACTTCCTTTTTCGTCCCTCACCTCTAGATGCTCCCATTTCTAACATTCTCTGTATGTGTACGTTCTCAGCCTCATTGACATCGTCTTCATCTAAAAGGACCATCATTTTAAATCATGGACAATACTTCTTATCACATGCAGTATCAAGGGAAGACAAAATAATGAAATGTAATAAATACACTAGTTAAAATTAAAACATGGCTTACTGAGGAAAATATCCACTGTGCCGATACTATTTTGAAGGCCAACTTATTACAGCTTGTGAAGAAGACAAATAATACAAAGTTCTATTATATTGATAAAATCATTCAACAATATGGCCATACTTCTCTGTGACTTCCGGCATATCATACTCACCGTAACCCGATAGAGTTAGCTTGGGCAAAGGCCAAAGGGCAAGTTGTCGAACAGAATACAACGTTTAGAAAGTGTGATTTTTGAGGCTCTGACACGCGAGTATCTCTTTAAATTAGACTTTTTAGCTTTGGAAAAAGTGTTTGGACATGTAATCCGAAATGAAGATGACTACTGGCTACTAGATGGATTACAATTTCTTCTGCAACAATTAATAATAATCAACCTCGTGGATCATCAAATTCTGAATTTTGAAGAAATTATTTTGTGCTCAGACCACATAATGGTCCTATATAAAAAAGTGTATGTTGAGCACACCATTAGGTACATATACAGTGGCAACAAAATACATCTCATCCAATATCGGATAAATTAATACAGTATTTAAGCACATTTAACGCATGCGGTTGTGTCTGTGGGTCTAACTAATGGCCCACTAGACAAACCACCAATGCAACAGAAAACCTTAGTAGATGAAAGGCCGTTATATTGAGGATATCTTCTTGTATATGCTTCATGGCACGTCATCTATACAATTATGCTTATTATGCTTTTATTTTGTTGTTGAAATGTATTTCATGATTACTTGAATATATGTATGCCTCTGTGGTTGGGAGGGAGCCAGAGATGTACTGTGCAGCACTGGGGAGTAGGAAACTGACAGCACTGTTTTTTTCCTATGGCTGAGGTCCATCATAGAGTCACAGTGACTCAGGACGTGTCAATACTTTTGATTTGAACATTTGGTTGCATGCAATAAAGAAGTTCGGCATAACCAGTAGTCAATTGGTGGCGGGGAATGAGCACAGTGAACGCTATCTTGGTTGCAGTGGCTCGGAGCAGTGCATAGGTTGAAACCTACCTTCCTGGATGTGTGATAGTTATTCTCTGGCTCTGTCCTGGGGTGGGCTGAAAATCCACAGACTTCCCAGTAATATAATGTCATTTAATGGCATTGGGTCAAAGGGCTAGAGCCCATGGACCGCTGGATCAGCAACCGAGCAACCAACCTAGCACATTTATTAAGAAACCATGGGGACAAATGATGAACGAAGGGCAGAATAACTGCTGCATTTTGCAGTAATTTATACTATTGCACAAACAAGTGACAACACATACAATTAACAACGCATACAGCAATTTGACCTATCATGTATATTTAGACAATACGCTTTTTAATGCAATGTTATTTCACAGTAACATGTTTATTGTAATATCTAAAATGTAACCCTACTTATTTGCAATGGACCTTACACTTCAATGAATTTGGTCGACATGCACAATCCAAAGCAGGTATTGACTAAATGATAAAAGTATTTTTACGTCGGATACAATCTAATCTTGCATTCCAAATATCTCCGCAATCAAATAACAGTTTCTGAGATATTCGATTGAATGTATGATTACGAATGTATAAATGGATTATAACAATATATCCACGCTGTTCTACTAGGAAAACGTGATGGTGCATTTCATGTATTATTAGTAATATAAATATGTTTTGAATATGTAGATGTCACACGGACAAAACTAGATGAATACTGTTATGAATATGTAGATTTATTCTTCTAGTATCTCCGATTAGGATTGTCACTTCACGTGCTGTGTCTTTTTCCGTTAGCAATTTCCTGAATGGCAACCAGTACTGTGGTTATTTTACTCAGTGGTCGGTAATTGGTGGCCGGAGGGGCCAATATCGTGTGTCCTGAAGGTAACAAGCAGCATAATGAGCAGTAACCACAGTAACAGGCTATGAGGCCAGCTAGAATTACAAGGATATTCTCTCATTTAAGTCAGCTTGTCCGACATATCAATAAAACAGCGTGACTTGTCTAGTTCCAGCCGCCCTGGTCTGTTAAAATAACAAGCAACTGTAGTTTCACGGATTTCCGTTTATCGGTGCCTACGTCTAGGAGAACGTGGGAACAAGAATGTTTCAACTTCAACGATTTTGTCGTGGTCGTACGCCCTGGTAGAAAGATTGTGACTAATATAGTCTAGAATCCATGGCTTAAATTAGCTCCCCCCCCCCAACTACGCCCACAAAGAGGATTTTACTCCCCTATCATTCTGAATTTCTGCAGATTAAAAATACTTAATGTAATGTATTTACTGGGATATATTTCAGTGTTGAGTAATACGAAATCATCAAATATCGACGTAAAGAACATAAAACATCATGTAATGTGATATATTTTAGTGTTGTAGTTCTTCTTCTTCTTCTTCTGCGTTCGTTCTCAAATTCCTGCAGATTAGCAGAATGTAGTCCGTGAACGTAATGCGTTGTGTCATGGTTTACTGCATTGTTGCAATATTGTTCCCTGGCGGCCTGACACATCCGACTTCAGCATGGCTTTGGATCACTGATCCTATACGGGATTGGACAGCCAACCCCATCCATTAACCTCCTTAGTCGCCTCTTACGACATGCATGGAAGGTAAACAGTGTTGCTATTCTTTACTCCCTTTCGGGCCGCTGCAACACGCGGGCGAGTGATGTAGTGATATGAAATCATATATTATCGACGTGACAAACATAGAACATTATTTACTAGGGTGTGTTTAGCATGAGTTGACGCCACAACTAAGTCATAGAACATTGTTTAAATGTGATATGATTTAGAATTGTAGTGACATGAAATCATGTGATATCGAAGTGACAGTCATTGGTACTTGTTAAATGTTGCCGTGACAAAAGGTAGACAAAGTAATTATACTTAATGTGACAGGGATATTAAACTTACAAAGCGTAAATTTCGTCAACGTTTCCTACATGAATGTTGATAGAGCAACGATAATTCAGGAAACGATCATCGTGTTCACGGTCCTCTCGCTTTGAGAGATAACTGTGTGATATTTCTATGTTTACTGCTGTTAGAAATAATTATGTGATATTAAGTGATTATGTGATATTATGTGATATTAGGTGACTATCTAGCGAATAGATAGGTGATTATTTGTATGAATTTCAGGGATATTAACGTGATAGAGAGAATACAATTTTCCAATCTTGACTTCAGCAGTGAAAAACATATCTGATAATTTTGAGGAAAATCATAAAACGTGTTGTTGTTGATTGAAACTGTGGTTTTACATTAAAATGATATCGAAGAGAAGTTTAACTGATATTCACAGGGATAGTGAAGTTGAGTAATGTTAGCTAGGATAGTGAAGTACAGTAACGTTGACAGGGACAGTGAAGTTGAGTATTGTTAGCGGGGATAGTGAAGTTAAGTAATGTTGACGAAGATATTGCTGTTAAGTAACGTTGACAGGGCCAGTGAAGTTGAGCAATGTTAGCTGGGATAGTGAAGTTCAGTAACGTTGACAGGGACAGTGAAGTTGAGTAATGTTAGCGGGGATAGTGAAGTTCAGTAATGTTAACGAAGACATTGCTGTTAAGTAACATTGACAGGGACAGTGAAGTTGCGCACTGTTAGCTTGGATAGTCCCCATCGAGGCCAGCTCCTTGGCGTGGAGATGGGGCTTAGTCCAGCCAGCAGAGGCTGGAAACTAAGACTGGCCGGGCCCTCCCACATTCGGGCAGGACCACAGTCTTGCCTAGCAAGTAAAGGTGCTGAAGTCAGCGACATTTGGCCAGAAGGCGCACCGCAACAATCAGAATGTCATGCATTATCGCACATGAATGTCTATATCTACATTACCCGGTTATGGTGCTAACCCTGTGACGACTCACCAGGCAGGAGTAGCACCGGGCCCTATACCTCGAAAGGGCCCACCCCATACGACTGGAGGTCCTCTTCGATTGCCTTGTGGAGCCAGGAGGCACAAGAGTAATATCACTGACCAACAAATATTACCAACCAATGAGACATCACTTACAATAATGCACTGGAATGCTGAGGGTGTAAATAGCAAAAAAGATGGCCTTAGCAAGAAATTAGAATTAGAAAACACCCTTCACAAGGAACAGGTCAGCATTTGTTGCATACAAGAGACACACCTCAGCAAAGATGTAGCCTTTAAAATTGCAGGTTATCAGTGCTTTAGAGCTGATCGAATAGACAGAAGAAAAGGAGGTATACTAACTCTAGTCAAAAATAATATCAGCGCACATCAAACTGAGCTATACATGGAAGGAGCAGAATATCAGGTCCTTCAACTAAAGACCAAGAACACAGACTTCAACCTACTAAATTATTATTGTCCAAATGACCAGTCCCTTTCCCTGGACACAATACCGTACAGAGGAAGACTGATAGTATGTGGAGATTTTAATAGTCACTCTCAAAGCTGGGGTTATGACCACATGGATAAAAGAGGAGAAGAACTTGAAAGCTGGCAAGACGATAAATGTCTTCTATTGCTTAATAAGCCAAAAGATCCTCCAACATACTACTCAAGAGCATGGCAAACCACTTCCACGCCAGACGTGGCATTGTACTCAGCAGACCTAAACTGGGAAATCAATAGAACAGTGGGGAAGCAACTTGGAGGTAGCGACCATCGACCAGTCCTCCTTAGTATTAAAAATGAACTCACAGGAAATGCATGTAGCCTTCCAAGATGGAATTATAAAAAAGCAAATTGGGGACTATTTAAACACCGCAGTAGTGTTTTAGCTGGACAAATAGACATGGAAGGAAAAGACATAAACGCCATAGTCAAAGAGTTCAATAAATGTATTCATCAAGCTGCCAAGGAAGCAATACCAAGAGGAGCACGCAAACAATACAAGCCATACTGGAGTGAACAACTAGAACTGCTGCAAGAGGAATTAGAAAAAGCACGGACGGAAGTGGAAAATAACCCAAGCCAGGAACATCACAACAAACATCAACACGCAAAAGCTAAATTCCAAAGAGCCAAACTAGAAGCTAGAAGAAAGAGCTGGAAAGAGAAAACAGAATCCTTAAATTTTGAAAAGGATGGAAGAAAACTGTGGAAACTGGTCAAACAACTAAATGATGAGGGAACAGGAAGAAGCACAAACATAACACTCGTACAGAATGGCAAAATGATTACAGGAAAGCAAGCAGTAGATAATTTCGCTAGGATATTTGCTCAAGACTGCAATATTGAAATTAGTCCAGAGAAACAGCATACAGTGCGGAGCGACCAAAAAAGTAAATTGGAACATGCTCAGACTAGCATCAGTGATGAAAACAGTGCAGATGAAATTATGGATACATTGTTCACATATAGTGAATTAGAATTAGCAGTCTCTAAACTAAAGCTAAATAAGTCCCCAGGAATTGATGAAATATCAAATGAAATGATAAAGAATCTAGGAACAACAGCCAGAAGGAAACTATTGGACATCCTAAATATTAGCTGGACTACTGGGAAAATACCACAAATCTGGAGAGAATCAATTATGGTCCCTTTGCTTAAACCTGGAAAAGATGGAACAACACCAACTAGCTACAGACCAATTAGTCTTACAAGTTGCCTGTGCAAAACAATGGAGCGCATCATAAACCTAAGACTAAAATTTCACATGGAAAGTAGAAAATTCCTTGCACCACAGCAGGCAGGTTTCAGGCAATGCTACTCCACAGAGGATCAAACCACATACCTCTCACAGGAAATTGAGGATGCTTTCCAAGACAAAAAATCAGTTTTAGTGGCATGGATTGATTTACAGAAGGCCTTTGATAAAGTATGGAAAGAAGGATTGCTTCAAAAAATGAGAAACTACAAGATATGTGGAAATATGTATAGATGGACGAAAGCCTATCTTCACAATAGAAGAGCCAGAGTACAAGTAAATGGCAAAAAAAGTAGGAAAGTATTACTACGCCATGGAGTGCCTCAAGGAGGAGTTCTATCACCCACTCCTTTTCTCATATTTATCAATGATCTAATTGAAGAAATACCCTGTGGAACTAAGGCAGCACTATATGCAGATGACTTGGTTCTGTGGTGCACACATGAGAGCGCCATGGTTACCACAAAAATGCTTCAGAGAGCCATGGACATTTTGACTAATTGGGCTGACAAATGGTGTGTAAGTATCAATATAGAGAAGTCAGCAACAACCCTTTTTACACTTTCACCAAAACAAAGAGCAGGACACATCTATGTAAATAAAACTATCTTAAAGGTAGATGACGAACCCACATATCTTGGTGTAACATTTGATGCCAAAATGACATGGAAACATCGTATCAGCATAGCAGAAACAAAGGCTAGAAGGAAGATAGCTATACTAAGAAAACTGAGTGGGACAACTTGGGGAGCTAATGAAAGAATTCTAAAAAATGTATACCAACAAGCCATTCGACCACACTTGGAATATGGTTCTACAGCATGGAGTTCATCATCAAACACTACACTACAAAACCTAGATAGAGTACAGAACCAAGCACTTAGAATCATTACAGGTGCAATGAGATCCACACCAATCATAGAAATGCAGAATATCGAAGGGATGCAGTCATTGAAAGAGCGTAGAGATACTAAAATTATAATTCATGGAGAAAAGTTTCTTTCCCCACCATAGTCACCCAATGAAGGAAAGATTCCAGAATCTATCACAAGGACGGCTTAAAAGAAGCAGCTTCATAAACCAGGCCAAGCGTCTACGAAGACAGGTATCGGATCTACCAGAGGTAACAATACCACTGACATCTCAACCAGAACACACCCCATGGGAAAAACGGACATGCCTACCAGTGACCATCCAAACAACAGTAGCAGGTGTGCATGGGGATGAACATCAGAATAATCTGCAGAAAAGAGTAGCAGCGCTCAGTTTCCTTGATGATGTTTACCCAAGTGATCTATGGACCAGAGTATATACAGATGGATCAGCACAGAATGCAGTAAAAAATGGAGGAAGTGGTGTATATGTAGAATACCCAGATGGCACCACTGATACCACTTGTATACCAACAGGGAATTACTGCAACAACTATGACTCTGAAGTCAAGGCTATTTATACAGCTGCAGAGAAACTGTTAACATTGGACAGGACCTCACACCCTGTTGTAATACTTACAGATGCAAGGTCAGTGCTAGAGGCATTACAGTCCAATAAACTTCCAGAGTTAAAAGAGGTATTGTCCATAGTACAAAATAGGTGTAGAGTTATACTGCAATGGATTCCATCACACTGTGGAATAGCAGGAAATGAAAGAGCTGATCAACTCGCCAAGGAAGGTGCTAACATGCAGCAACCGGATGTACCAATCAGCTATCACCAAAAGAAATCCATGATAAAGGCACAACGAAAGCCTAACTTACTTCCACGGGATGACTACCACCTACTTAACAGACAAGAACAGGTCATCATATTTCGACTGAGAACTGGACACAATAGACTAAACAGCCATATGTATACAAAATTTAAAATTGGCACAACAGCAAAGTGTAATTGTGGACAAGTCAACCAGACTTCAGAACATATCCTTCAAGAATGTGCAAACTATGACACATTAAGATGCACATACTGGCCTTCTGATACACCAATGAATGTTAAACTTTATGGTACAAAACAAGAAATGGAAAACACTGTCCAATTTATACAAGAAACAACACTGCAGATATAGACATTATTAGCGAACGAAAGAAGAAGAAGAAGAAGCTTGGATAGTGAAGTTCAGTAACGTTGAAAGGGACAGTGAAGTTGAGTATTGCTGACAAAGACATTGCTATTAAGCAGGGCCGGATTTAGAATTGACTGGGACATAAGCTATTTTATATATGGGGCCCATTAACGATTAAGAATATATAGATAGTGAAATTTAAATAAGTGTTGGTGGCCCCCAAGAAAGTGGGGGCCCTAAGCTATAGCTTGTTTAGCATGTAGATAAATCCGGCACTCAACTAGGAAAGTAGCGTTGAAGGATGTCGACTGGGAATGTAAAAGTGAGTGATGGTACTGGATATTAAATGTCGAGTAGTGTCGACGGGTAAATCTTCCAGTGTATGGTAACAACCCTAAACAGGAAGTAGGTGGCTGGGGTAACACTGGGCAAAATGTCAAGATATACTTCTTCTTTAGCGTTCATTCTCAAACTCCTGCTGAATTCTCTTGTAGCAGGACCATTGTCCTACTAGATTTCCAGCAGGATGTAGTCCAGAGAATGGAAATGCGTTGTGTCGCCGTTTTATTTGCGCCAATGGCTCGACACATCCGTCTTCGGCGAAATCAAGATATACAAAAATAGGTAGGTGTGTTACCAAATTAAAACATAAAACAACTTAACAACGAGATACAGAGACAAACGACGTTTCGACTGTAAAGCCTTCATCAGGACAAACAAATGACCACAATAAAACAAATTTTACATGGAGACAAATAGGGTTATAATGAGGAGAACAATATTAGATAGGTAATGAGGGGAAAAAAGATGTGGAAGCATGACAGGCGAGAAAAACGTATGGGGAGAAGTTCGACGGAGCCTGGAGGCGGATGATGTAGAAAGATTGTGTACGTTGATGTGACGTTGTAAAGAGAAACTTGTGGTACGTTGTCTTGACAATATACGAAAGTTGTGATTGATGGAGAAATGATTTTGTGAGAGAGGTGTTCTATGGTGACGTGAGAATAACAAATACGTGACTAACGTTAACAATGTACAACTACAACGGGCATTAACATAACACAAAATGTACAGCTGATGTTAATACGATAGTTAAATCGTGATAATGTATGTAGACAACATTATGCATTTACGTTTCCTGAAGAAATTCAGAACAGCGTGTGTAGCATCGCCTACGACCATGTCAACATAACTGAGACGTTAAAATGTTTATGATGCGTGTGACGAGTGCACTAGAGGTCACAATATCGGACTCTTTTACCAAAACTGTTTTTTGTTCGATATGGAAGTTTACGAGTACCCGGATCCCGGTATTGGCAATAATTAAAGAAGCTTTCGCCGAGATTTGAAGTGACGATGTATCAATGAAAACATCAAAAAAACAAATTTTAATGTTAAACAAGAATTTAACAATAACTCAAATGTTTAACTTCAGTCATTAATCACATGAACAAAAATAATATTCTAAACGTTTTAATTTAAATAATGTTATTAATTTAAAAAATTTAAAAACTTTATTTCTTAAATTTTGGTGATATTTAAATAATGAGATCTTAAAAATGGCAGCGTGTCTATTGTTTGATCGCTAAATTTTGAGCGCAAATGGTAACAGAAGTAACCTGATAACTAGAATACCCGCGTAGAGTTTACATTTAGGTTTATTCTTTTCACGGTTCCCCCATTTCTTTCTTTAAATCTAGAGGGAAAATATATCATTATAACAAAAAATGTCAATTAACTAAAATATATTTAGTTTATTTATTTAAAGGGAATCGTTTTGACGTACAATTTTATTTTATACATTTTAAAAGTTTCATATAAACTATGCCTAGGTACGGTAAAAAAAAAACCAGGGTCATTCAGCATAGGAAATAATTGCACGAGTATTATTATATTTCAAAAAGAAAATCAATTATGTATGAAGTGAAGTATTAATATTTTTATCACAAAATAGAAGTAACATAATTTTTCTGTGCCTCAAGCTTAAGGGATTTATTATCAAAATACGGATTTACTTATAGCTTGCAGTGTGTAGCCCCGCCCCCTACCTATGTACTTTGGCATAAATAAAGGAAATCAAGTAAACAAAAATGCTTGCTATAAAAGTTTACCCCGTGATTCGAGTACAACGTGTTATTATTTCCATATGATTCATGTTACAAATAAACTGTTAATATACGACAACATTCGATCTTCATTCGACTATACTAAATTAATTTTTCTTTGGGTGTTCTCAAACTCCTTTAGATCAGCAGTATGTAGTCCGAAGAATGGAATGAGTTGTGTCATAGTTTACATTACTGTCGTGATATCTGCGTCTTCTGGCATGACACATCCAATTTCAGCAATGTTTGGGTCACTTTGACCCTACATGGAAAAGGACAGCCAACACTACAGTATAACCTCCATAGTTGCCTCCAACGACAAGCAGGGACGGTAAACAGTGTTGCTATTCTTTCATCCCCTCTGTGGACACGGAAACTAGTCAATTATTTGTCACAATATGAAAACATTTATTTACTAATTCTGCACATCCATGTCGCGACTAACGTCACTCGACACATACACACTACACACGAACAATATGAAAACAAAACTAATCACAACGCATTCTATTTTACACATAAAACACAGAACACATATCTAGTTCGTTGGTTGTATTTTAACAAGAGATATGTGGTGTGAGGGTTGGCACATCACATAAAGTATTGGCATATTCTGCTTTAATTAGGACATGGAAAGTTGCAATTGGAAACTAAGAAAAGCGATTTATATTTTTGGAAAGTGAAATTCCGACAATTTCTAAAATTCCGGATTTCATAAATCCAATCTCGAAATTTTGAAGCATATGTTTTTAATCTTATATCAGTATTTTCGTGAACCGAGATCCCGGTTGCGCCACCTAAAAAATACACTAGAAAAAAGTCAACTATCCAGACTAACAATCTCCTTTTTCTCTGAATATCTAGACATGTCTGGTCCTATATGTCAATGTGTTCTCACGGAGCCAAGACTAGTTTAGATGTTAAGTGCATGACACTGGTCTTACAGAATATTTGTTCGATTTTGGTGTGGGTATAAATGGGAATTACTAGGACTTGTGTGATAATAAGTGCTGTAAGACGCATTGTGTGATGATAAGTGCTGTAAGACACATTTTGTGATGATAAGTGCTGTAAGACACATTGATAAGATCCACAATTCCAGATATTTTGTCTTTGAATCTAAATCTGTTTTTCTTTAAATTGGTATTGTCATAGATATACTGCCACCACAAGTAGGCAGAACCCTATGAAGAAATACAGGAAGTAGAATCACTTAACCATGAACAAAGGTGGTTCTTATCATCAATAACAAAACAGGACACAACAGATTAAACAGCCACTTAAATAAACTACGACTGGTCCCATCACCACTGTGCCCTTGTGGGCAGGCAGCACAGACCGCTGAACATATCCTGCAAGACTGCAATACACTAAACCAGTTAAGGGAAGAACACTGGCCCACAGAGATGGATATCCACAGAAATATGTATGGGAGCACTGAGGAGCTTTCAAATACAGCAGCATTTATTAAGAAAACAAGACTTGCTGTGTAGACATGTCAAACTGCGAACGAGAAGAAGAAGAAGAAGAAGAAGATCATCAATGAACAAAACACTGTATTTATAATCTGATCAAAGAACATATTACCGAATAGTAATAAGCAGAAGAATAGTAATAAACATTCAGAAGAACAATACTTAGAGAAAGTAAAACAACCAATATTCATACTATTCAAGAACTGCACAGAATAGCTTCGAACAGACAGAATTGGAGAGATCTGACCTCTGCCATATGCGCTAACTTCAGTGCAAAAGGAAAATGGATGAATGAATAAGCACAAACTGATGAGCTGTTATATTTTTGGGTTATATCGAGCTTTGGGTTAAGGACGATGCACATCATCGTCCTTAAGTGCCGTCTCAGAAACGAAGACTGGCTGCAACAGACCTCCAACATCCCCTGCCTCATGTCATGGTAGTGCAATCTGCTAGACTGTAACCTGTCGTCCCGTCATGTTACTCACCCACGTGTATCTCTGCCTACCTCTTGTTCGCGTCCCCTCGACGTTACCCTCAAGTACGGTCTTCAATAAGGTGTCATGTATTTTTTAATATGTCCAAATTATTTCATTTGCTTGACTTTTATTTCCTTTACTAATTCTTTCTTCATACTATGTGTTGTTAGAACCTTTTTTTGTTTGTTCTCTTCTTTTTTCATAATGTTATCCCTATTCTTCTATATATCCACATCTCAAAGGCATAAATTCTAAATTATGTACTTACTGTGGCCATAATTGTCAGGACTCACCTGAATGTCGGCTCTACAAGGAAGACACGAGGACAATCTGATCGAGCAAAGGACACTCATTCTCAACATGACTAACAACATTGATGACTTGACGCAAGTAATTTAGTTAAAGATGTTGATGGTGTCATTAATAACATACAATAGAACAACACAGAAGTTCATTATGTCTGTTGAGATGGTTATGTTTATCGAGATAATTATGTCTGTTGAGATGGTTATGTTTATCGAGATAATTATGTCTGTTGAGATGGTTATGTTTATCGAGATAATTATGTCTGTTGATAAAGGTATGCATGTTGTGAAAAATACGTTTAATGAAACTATTATATCTAATTAAATAATTATTTTTGTTGCGATAGTTATGTCTACTGAAATAGAGATGTCTACTAACATAGCTTTATCTGTTAAGATTTTATGTTTTTAATTAGGTATGTCTGGCGATATAGTCACGTTTGTTGATAACGTGTGCTTGTTTAATAGTTAATTTTGTAGAGATTATTGTGTTTGTTGAAATATTTAGGTGCGTTGAGATTATTAGATTTGTTGCAATAGTTAGTTATGTGTGTTCTATTATTATGTTTGTTGAAATAGTTAGTTCTGTGTTTTATATTATTATGTTTGTTGTAATAGTTAGTTATGTGTGTTATATTATTATGTTTGTTGAAATAGTTAGTTCTGTGTTTTATATTATTATGTTTGTTGAAATAGTTAGTTCTGTGTTTTATATTATTATGTTTGTTGAAATAGTTATTTCTGTGTGTTATATTATTATGTTTGTTGTAATAGTTATGTATCTTGAGATTCTTATGTTTGTTTCGATAGATTTGTGTTGTGTCTTTGTCAGCAGTAATCGTCTACAACTACGGGCAAACAATGTATATATATAAGAGCTTCTGAGAGATATAGAAGGAAAGAAGCAGAAGAGAGAGAGAGAGAGAGAGAAAGAGAGAGAGAGATTCGTGTTACTTACGTAAGCTGCAAGTTGAATATATCTAATAACACAGAAGACAAATTGAGTTGAGATAAAACAGTATTCTAGTCTTCTCTCATATTACATTGAAATTGCTTGTCCGTCTGTCTGATGACATCTTATATGTTTGTTGGTGGCATGATATATTGTATTTCACTTTAGAAGGAAGACGATAATGTCATACTGTTGTTTTCTCCAGTTCATTACTCATGCATTGACTCCCGTGTGTAGTCAGATTCTGTTTCCATTACTCGTATATAATTACCCTTGTATAATTATTGATTCCCATGTGTAGCCACTCCCATGTGTAGTGACTCTCATATGTAGTTAACTCCCATGTGTATTCACTACCATGTGTAGTCACTCCCATGTGTAGTCACTCCCATGTGTAGTCACTCCCATGTGTAGCCATACCCATGTGTAGTCACTCCCATGTGTAGTTAACTCCCATGTGTAGTCACTAGCATGAGTAGCCATACCATGTGTAGTTTCTCCAATGTGTAGTCACTCCATTGTGTAGTCACTGCCATGTGTAGTCATTCCCACGTGTAGTCACTCCCCTGTGTAGTCAGATCGTTTATTGATGGGAATGTGTTCACTGAATAATATATAATATATAGAAGCATTGGGTATTTATTGTTAACAGCACAGACGTAATTCAGTCAACGGGATTTGAATCAGATCTCTCACATGTACCCACATGTCTCACAATTTGAGTCAACACATTTTCCGTTTTCGACCACACCGTCTCCCTAAAATAAAGATGAGATTTTAGTCAAAATTTTCAACATCTATATTTGTTCACCCACTATGAATACGGACCGGTCAAACGACACATAGACAACAAAAACAAAAACACTGCAAAGGTAATTACATTCCTACAGAACCACATACGTGCCAAAGGACATCAGAACAACAATAGGTATTTAACCCAGTTGGATATTGAAAAGATTATCTATAATATAATTGCTGTGCTCTGTAATTCTCTCCGGAATGCTCTATAAATAGTGCATTTACGTCATGGGATTCCGTGCAACATCCAATTATAACGACTGGTTTCGAGACGGAATTTTGCCCTGCACGACTCATTTTGAGACTCCATTGTTGTATACAAATGTTATTGTGAAGCGCGATCGTTAATCCAATCAACGTCGCTGTAATGAACCAACATCGATGGTTTTCGTCAGGGAAGATGGCCAACCACCGTTTCACCGCGACATTCGCATTTATTCATTCATAAAATATTGGTTATGTACTGTATGATGTCACACTCGTGTATGTTCCCATACAGTAATATGGGTTGGCAAGCACATTGGCAATGTGAGGCATATCAGAGTAAGCTACCCAATAAATTTCGTCTCGAAGAGATTACGGTCCGACGGGGTCCGAACGAATCTAGTTTTTAAATATTTAAATAATCCTCAGGATGATCATGTGTCTTTGTAAAACCAATCAAATTATGATATAAACAGGTTGATGATGTAAATGTTTATCTATAAATATTTTGAGGTTAAAATTCTGTTCTACGATACTTCTATTTTTATGAAAATCAGCCTGTTTTTCTGCTAACAGTTCCTACGATTTAGCTTCTATTCGATTAAGAGTGATCTTTAGCATCACCTAGCTAGAATATGAGTGATTAGACTAATAGTTATGTAATTCTTGCATAGTTTCATGTTGCCTTCTTAGGCAGTGGTATCCCTAATGATTGTGTCAATATTCTAGGGCATGATTTTCTAGTTCATATTTTCTCTGCAGATGACAATCATAAAAGTGATCTGCTCAACATGTCATATATTACATTACTGGTACTTGTCATATATTAACAATAGATTACTGTGACATGTCATATGCCGATAGTACATTACTGGTACATGTCATATATCAATAGCACATTACTAGTAGATATCAAATATGAATTAACATTACTCGTATGTGTCATATATATGACATTTTCATTACTGATATTTTTCAGTGAGTTCCAACTCAAGTTATGGTACAGGAAAGCGTCTTATTATTATCTTAATTCTTCAAAGTTGTACTTTAGACAATCTAGAATCCATGCGACTTGCCTGTACGTATGTCGAGTCGTGATACTTGTCCTAGACATTCTAACTGGATTTCCAAATACAATCACAGTTTTGTGGTCACTGTCAGTATTCAAGAGTGACCGATGTTTGTGAAAGTAGTCGCTTGGCTTCTAAATTGGGCTACAACAATCCTTAGTCAAACCAAATGTGTGCAGTAACAACATACAGGAGACTTTGGTCAATATTACAAGAGGAGAAAGTACTCGGTCTGAACTCTTATGCCAATTGAGATTACTTCATACAGTGCAATACCAATTCAATCGAAAGAAATTAAAATCTTGATTGGTATAAACTGAATTTTCTGTTTTCATCAGACTCGAACATTGGTTTCTTACATCATTTCGTTTTGATGTGATTCTTTATCTTCCTATCTATTGTACCTTGTATCTATGTCACACCAACTATTTTACCTTGTATCTATGTCACACCAACTATTGTAACTTGTATCTATGTCACACCAACTATTGTACCTTGTATCTATGTCACACCAACTATTGTACCTTGTATCTATATGTCACACCAACTATTGTACATTGTATCTATATGTCACACCAACTATTGTACCTTGTATCTATGTCACACCAACTATTGTACCTTGTATCTATGTCACACCAACTATTGTACCTTGTATCTATGTCACACCAACCATTGCATCGTGTATCCATGTCACACCAGCGATTGTACATTGTATCTATCTATATGTCACACCAACTAATGTACCTAGTTTATATCTATATGTCACACCAATCATTGTATCTTGTATCTATATGTCACACCAATTATTGTACCTTGTATCTACCTATATGCCACACCAAATATTGTACCTTGTATCTATCTATATGCCACACCAACTTTTGTACCTAGTATCCACCTATATGTCACATCAACTATTGTACCTTGCATCTATATGTCACACCAACTATTGTACCTTGCATCTATATGTCACACCAACTAGTTTCTGTTCTGTTCTAAGACACGTCTTTTACAAATTGATCTCATTATATTGCTACCATTTGTCAGTCTGACACGACAACTGCTGATATCTGCCAATTTGATTAAATTGCCGTTACTATTTGCAAATAGAATCGCTGTTTCGAAATGAGATGCTAAATAAGAAATGTACGTATACTATGGGCAGCTAAAAAGACAAATCAAGAAGTTATAAGATAAATAAACTTCGAAGATGATTGGATCCTTGACGACATCTTAACAAGAAAAGTATGGGGATATTTTGGTAATAAAGAGACACAACATAGTGGGAAGATTAATACCTGAAGGCAGAGTTAATGGCAACGAGAAGAGGGCGCCCAAGATGACGTTGGTTCAGTGATATGTAAGATTGCTTAAACTTGTCTCTAGTTGCGACATGTCAACTCGCCGCCGAGAATCGCTGAGTGTTTAGAGAAATCATAAGGAAGAACAAGTTCTTAAAAGAATATGCCACATAATAATGACAATCCACCAACTCCAAATACAACCTTCCTGTACTATCTGTTACTCTGAGTGATTTACTGATACCATTTGTTACTCTGAGTGATTTACTGATGCCATTTGTTACTCTGAGTGATTTACTGATACCATTTGTTACTCTGAGTGATTTACTGATGCCATCTGTTACTCTGAGTGATTTACTGATGCCATCTGTTACTCTGAGGGATTTACTGATGCCATCTGTTACTCTGAGTGAAGTACTGATACCATCTGTTACTCTGAGTGAAGTACTAATACCATCTGTTACTCTGAGTGAAGTACTAATACCATCTGTTACTCTGAGTGAAGTACTAATACCATCTGCCACCAGCCTAATAGAAATATTGCTATCATATACTAGTGTTAAGAACATTAAACTGTTAAAATATTGAATCGTAAACGACACTATGATCAGAATGTTGATTTTTGTTGCCATATTAAGAGACATAACTGCATGGAAACATAAATCAATGAAGGTGTGGTTGTTGGTAGCATGAATAAGTGCTATCCAAGACGACGATGGATAAAAGATAAGATTTTGTTACATGCCGTTGGCTGCGATAGGTCAACTCGCCCAGAATCATGAGCAGTTCAGAAGATCTTTAAAGAAGACTACGTTCTGGAAATCATATGTCACGTGATATGCATCCGCCAGTCTGATTTATTTATTGCTTTCATCTGCTAGATTTAATTATTGCTTTTACATGTCAGTCTGATTTAATTACTGCTTTTACATGTCAGTCTGATTTAATTACTGCTTTTACATGTCAGTCTGATTTAATTACTGCTTTTACATGTCAGTCTGATTTAATTACTGCTTTTACATGTCAGTCTGATTTAATTAATGCTTTTACATGTCAGTCTGATGTAATTACTGGTTTTACATGTCAGTCTGAT
Organism: Meghimatium bilineatum; assembly: GCA_034231615.1. Taxonomy (NCBI): domain Eukaryota; kingdom Metazoa; phylum Mollusca; class Gastropoda; order Stylommatophora; family Philomycidae; genus Meghimatium; species Meghimatium bilineatum. The sequence continues at coordinate 41,203,443 of CM067311.1, forward strand.
TTAATTACTGCTGTTTCATGTCAGTCTGATTTAATTACTGTTTCCATCAGTCTGATTTAATTACTGCGTTACTCTGCCAGTCTGGCTCAATTACTGCTTCCATCTATCAGTCTTAATTAATTACTGCTTCCATCTGTCAGTATAATTTAATTACTGTTTCCATCCGTAAATGTGAGTTAATTACGGTTACCAAATACGTTTGAATCTGTAACTACCATTTTGTCAGTCTGAATCAATGAATACATCTGTCACTGAATAAAATAATACTGCCATCTACCATTTTGAATAAATAATTCACGGATCAGCCATATAAGGACTTAAAACAATCAAACTAATTTTCGTTTGCGAAAGAGGAACACACTCATCTGAAATCAGCGACATATAGGAAGAAATTAAGAACAATGAGACAACACAAAACTGAACTAATCAGCTACCATGTGATGAAGAGCTTACTGAGTATGTGATAGGAACACTTATGAGTATGTGATAGGAACACTTATGAGTATGTGATAGGAACACTTATGAGTATGTGATAGGAACACTTATGAGTATGTGATAGGAACACTTATGAGTATGTGATAGGAACACTTATGAGTATGTGATAGGAACACTTATGAGTATGTGATAGGAACACTTATGAGTATGTGATAGGAACACTTATGAGTATGTGATAGGAACACTTATGAGTATGTGATAGGAACACTTATGAGTATGTGATAGGAACACTTATGAGTATGTGATAGGAACACTTATGAGTATGTGATAGGAACACTTATGAGTATGTGATAGGAACACTTATGAGTATGTGATAGGAACACTTATGAGTATGTGATAGGAACACTTATGAGTATGTGATAGGAACACTTATGAGTATGTGATAGGAACACTTATGAGTATGTGATAGGAACACTTATGAGTATGTGATAGGAACACTTATGAGTATGTGATAGGAACACTTATGAGTATGTGATAGGAACACTTATGAGTATGTGATAGGAACACTTATGAGTATGTGATAGGAACACTTATGAGTATGTGATAGGAACACTTATGAGTATGTGATAGGAACACTTATGAGTATGTGATAGGAACACTTATGAGTATGTGATAGGAACACTTATGAGTATGTGATAGGAACACTTATGAGTATGTGATAGGAACACTTATGAGTATGTGATAGGAACACTTATGAGTATGTGATAGGAACACTTATGGACGTGAACTGAGTGCAATGCTATTTCACAGACTGACTAATAAAATAGGGTATAGGTTGAGTGAGTATTCGTCCGTCACACGTGTTAATGACTATTTGTTACATCCACTTTTAAAAATTCAGTTAGGATTATGCAATGCCTAATAGTTCGCAGATGGCTAATAAGCAATATTTGAGCTGTAAATATCATTAGACAGTTCGGGCATGGAATTACCACAGTAGAACAATTTTGTTCTATCCGTGACGTTCTAGCTACTCTACACTATTGAGCTGATGTAATTCTCTTTTCACAAGATGATGCGCCCTTTTTTTACTCTTATACCATGTAGATATGGTATGTAGATATATTTTGTGCAAGGTCTTCCCATGTATCTTGGTCTATTCAAAGCTATCAGTGAGGTCTTTAAAGAGTCCTCATAAGCTCATCTTTTGGGTACCTTGAGATCGTGTCCCTCCAGATCACCATAGAGAAGTATCTTTCGCAGGCGATAGTTGGGCACATAATCATTCTTCAAGCACAGAGAATCCCTGGTAGTTCACACCTGGTACAAGTGTAACGATTTAGACGGCAAAAGCCAGATAGACTTTATATTAACAAGAAGAACCAACAGAAGGAAAATAACAGACGCAAGAGCCATACCAAACATGTGTGTAGACACCGACCATAAAACATTAATAGTAACTGTAAAAACAAACAGAAATAGAAAGAAGAAAGACAACAACGCAATAGACAACCAACACAAATTAAAATACACAAATTTAATGACGACATGGTACGAGAGCAATACACACACAAAATCAAACAAAAATCGAAAAAAACTAACAGTAGATACTACAACAGCAGAAGAAGAATTGACATTATTCAAAGACGCTAACACACAAACAGCAGAATCATACGAATACAAAAACAACAGTGTACAGTATAAAGATAGGCGGGTGGGCGGACTGACAGATAGATAGAGATAAGTACCAAATGACCTACCGAACGATGTTTGCCTGCATAAGAATAGTGTCAATACTAGGAATAGGAGATCTCTCAAGGACAGTGGTATCTGGAATCTTGTCTTGACATATGATGTTCATAACTTTTCTTGTGTGAAATTGATTGAGTGTCCTCACATGACGTCTATACAGAGTTCATATTTCACTAGCGTATAACAGCACTCGAAGTACTAGTTCTCTGTAAACTTTCAGCTTAGTCTGTAAATTAATGTCATTTTTACGCCACACATTTGCATAAAATCTGCCGAAAGTGCTGCTTGCATTGGCAATCCTTATATAAGCTTCATCATCAACGTTGACATTGTGCGATAAGTACTACCTGGATATGTGAATCTATTCACAACTTCCAGTGCTACGCCATTTACCTATGTGCAAGGTTCAAGATAGGTTGTGCTGGTTGTAAAATGGCATCTGCTTTCTCCGTGTTAATAGTAAGCCCAAAGTTGGTAAAGACTTTGAAGAATCTGCCTATAATACTTTGCAGATCAACCCTCAGGGTTGGCATTTAGGGGACAGTCATCAACAAATAGGAGATTCCTGAATGTGTGTGATTTGACTGGTTTTCGCTTGGAGCCACCGAATGTTCAACAAATTTCCATTCATGCAAAATATGATGTCTACTTCCGCCCATATTTTTGAAAGAATAATCCAACATAGCAGAGAACATGATGCTAAATAGAGCAGGTGCTAATACACATTCCTGTCTTACTTCATCTGAGACAGGAAACGTTTCAGATAATTCTCCTTCATTCTGAACTCTAGCTTGCATAACATCATACAATTGCTGCATTCACCAATTCTGATATATTTTTGTGGACGTCCATATTTTCCCATAATATTCCACAGCCCCTTTCTACTAACTGTGTCAAATGCTTTTGTTAAGTCTATGAATGCTGTGTAATGGTCAGTGCTGTTCTTGACATTTTTCTTGAAATTATCTTTCAGCAAATACCGTATCAGTTGTTCCACGTTCTTTTCTGAAACAAATTCGCTTTCGGTATTAATCCTTTATTAGATGAGATGTAAGACGGTTCAAAAGGATTCTAATAAATATCTTCCTAGCAATGGACAGAGGGAGATACATCGTTGTTTATTGCATGACTCGAAGTTCCCTTTACCTGAAATTTTGGGGAACAGCGTCGCTTTTGTATATCTGTTGGAAAATTATTTGAAGTTTTCCATGATATTTTTCCACCATCCTTATATATTTCGATCGGTATTGAATCTGAGTCAGGTGCTTTTCTACTAAAAGCTTATGATGTGCTTTAGAAGTTTCCCCTGAAGTAGGGATGGAACCTAGCATTTCATTGAGAGGTACCTGCAGTAGACGATTGATAGCCTCTTCATTTATTGATGATGGGTTACTCAAAATGTGCTCGAAGTGTTAAAATCCAGAGTTGAAGAATTATGCCTCTCTCTACAATTAATTAAATACGTCATAGAAGTTTCTCTAATCATATCTGCGTTGTGTGTTTCCTCTGCTTTCTTATTCAGGCATGAGTGCTTCATATGGAATAGATTATTGTATATTATTTTTCTTGTATAATTGAGGTATAGGTTACAACACCATACATATACTACAATTCCAGTGTACCATTTCAAAATACAAATTATTTGACGTGTGCTTGCGGCGTGTACATAATGTAGAGTACACTAACTATCAGAATGTGGAATATACTCCCTACACGAAAATAATGTGGTGCAACGTGAACTGCGTGTACATAATGTGGAGTACACCAAATACATGTGCGCAATATGGAGCACACCAACTACGTGTACATAATGTTGGGCACAATAACTACATTAACATAATGTGGAGTACACTAACAGCGTGTACAGAATGTGGAGTACATCACTTGCGTGTACATAAGGTGGCGTACATGAAGTACCATAATATGGAGTACACTAAATATGTGTACATAATATGAATCAACGTGAATTGTGTGTTTATAATAATGCAGACTGCACAACTACGTGTACATAAATGTATAGTACACTAACTACGTGTACATAATGTGAAGTACACTAACTACATGTACATAATGCGGAGTACGCTGAGTACGTGCACATAATGTGTAGTACCGTGAGTACGTGTACATACTGTGGAATACACTGGGTACTTGTATACAATGTGGAGCACGCTAGTGGCTGCACATAATGTGGATTACACTGGGTAATTCTACATAATGCTGAATATTATGTGGAGTACACTAACTACCTGTACATAATGTGAAGTACACTAACTACTTGCACATAATGTATATTACACTAACTACTTGCACATAATGTATATTACACTAACTACTTGCACATAATGTATATTACACTACTTGCACATAATTTGAACTACACTAACAAATTGCACATAATGTAGAGTACACTAACTACTTGCACATGATGTGGAGATAGAAGTGCACTAACAACGTGTACATAATGTGGAGTACCCTAACTACTTGCACATAATATGGAGTACACAAAGTACTCATACATCACATACGGTGACAAGTACCCTTTCTACGCATGTATCTTTGTTCACTTATGTCTCTGACTATCGGTGATCCTTTCTTCCGACATGCACCAAATTTTTTCTTTAAATTATCTTCACTTTAATTTCATGTGGTATCAGAAAATGGAACATCTGATGGGACACGTCTAAGTAAAATGGACGTCTGGACTCTCCCGATGTGGCTTCACTTAATCACAGAGATGCGACTCAATCCTAGGGCAAGTGCGTGCTCGGTGCAGAATTAAAACACATACTCAAGTGTGAGCACAATGACTCCAGCGTCTTGGAAACAAAGATAAAGGAATCTAACAAATTTTGTTTCCTGAAATGTGCCTGCCTCTTCGACACTGGCTTTTTGTGTAAATCAGCACATACATCTAAGTATGTTGTTAATTAGTTGGAGATGGCAATGGCCTTTCAGTTCAACAGGAATGTTGATGAAGATACAGTTACTGAAAACGTATCTATATATATTATCCACAGTTGTGTGCCTACATGACTTATCGATTAATATATGCCCATTTTTCATATCACAGTATATATTATATATAATATATATATATATATATATATATATTATATATATATATATATATATATATATATATATATATATATATATATATATATATATACCTCATCTGATGAGTATCTATATATCTTATCTACATATGTTATCGTTTAATAAATGTATCTACATATCGTATTTTTTTATTATTGTTTAAATATCGTATCTTGTGATGAGTGTCTACGTATCTTATCTTGAGATAAGTATCTACATGTCTTGTCTTCTGATTTATATCTACATATCTTATATTGAGATGAGTGTCTACATATCTTATCTTGAGATGAGTGTCTACATATCTGATCTTGAGATGTGTGTCTACATTTCTTATCTTGTGCTGAGTATCTACATATCTTACCTTCTGATTTATTTGATGTCTACATTTCTTATCTTGTGCTGTGTATCTAGATATCTTACCTTCTGATTGATTTGATGTCTACATATCTTATCTTGAGATGAGTGTCTACATATCTTATCGTGAGATGAGTGTCTAAATATCTTATCTTGAGATAAGTGTCTACATATCTTATCTTGAGATAAGTGTCTACATATATTATCTTTAGATAAGTGTCAACATATCTTATTTTGAGATAAGTATCTACATGTCTTGTCTTCTGATTTATGTCTACATATCTTATATTTAGATGAGTGTCTACATATCTTATCTTGAGATAAGTGTCTACATTATCTTATCTTGTGATAAGTGTCTACATATCTTATCTTGAGATAAGTGTCTACATATATTATCTTTAGATAAGTGTCAACATATCTTATCTTGAGTTGAGTGTCTACATATCTTATCTTGATATGAGTGTCTACATATCTTATCGTGTGATGAGTGTCTACATATCTTATCGTGTGATGAGTGTCTACATATCTTAGCTTGTGATGAGTGTCTACATATATTATCTTGTGATGAGTATATACATGTCTTATAGTCTGATGAGTGTTTAATATATTATCTTCAGGTAAGTGTCTCCTTATCGTCATCTGAAGAGTGTTTCCTTATCTTATCTTCTGATGAGTGTACACATATCTTATATTCTCATGAGTGTCTACGTAGTGTGTTTTCCAAGTGGCAACATATGGATGCAAGAAGTGGACTGTAAACAAAACAATATCCAGAATAATAAATTCATTTGAAATGAAGTGCTACAGAATGATCCTACGAATATTATTGACAAAAAGAAGAACAATGCAATTTTGAAATTACTGAAACTAAATGAAGGGTGGTTTCTAAATACTATCATAAAAAGGAAGCTACAGTAATTTCAACACTTAAAGCGACATGATGGTATCGAAATGCTTTTTCTGGAGTGCATAGAACCAGGGAGAGAGAGAGAGAGAGAGAGAGAGAGAGAGAGAGAGAGAAAGGAAGATCAAGAAGACCATGGACAAATGACATCGTATCATGTATTAACATGTCTATGTCCAATGCAGTCTGATTGCCCGAAACAGCGAGACGTTCAGAGTATCCATTATGAAGACAACGTTCTGGAAAGAATATGTCTATTGATATACATGTCTATGCACCAACTGCTGACAGTACAGAAGAGGAAATAAAGTGATAATATTTACAAACAGTTTGATATGGCTATAGCACAATTCAACAAACGGAAAGTGACTATTGAACTAGGAGATTGTATCAGCAATATTGGAAATAGATGAAGATGCTACTGGTGAATATGAACACGGAGAGAGAAATAATAGAGAGAAACTTATTTAATGGGCAAAGTTAAGAAACATGATCATTGGAAACACCTTTATTCAGCAACGCCTTAGATGTCTTTGGGCATGGAGGAGTCTAGGAAATAACTATCGGTACCAAATTTACTACATACTAATATGCAAGCGATTTGGAAAATGCTTTATGTCTGTGAAAACAATACCAGGAGCAGAGTGCATTAGTGGCCATGTCCCAGTAATACTAAATTAATAGTAATATTGAAGAAATAAAAGAGAGTCTCAAGAAACACCAAGTAGACCTGGATATGCTTGAATCAAATACAGAAACAAAAGAAAGATATATCATTGTTGTACATAAAACATAAACGTTTTAGAAAAGATAAGCAGTATAGATGAACAATGGCAAATGCTAAATGAATCAGTTCAATAAACACAAAAAGACATAATACAGGAAAAAAAAAGAATACAGCAATGAAGAAATGGTTGACAAAGAAATTGTACATTTATTGACCACAAGAAGAAAAAGCAAACAAAACTAATAATTACCGGGGTATATACAACTACACATAAACAAATTAAACAATAATGTAAGACAGCGAAAGATGCTGGCTGCATGATAATTACTAGGAACTAGAGAAAAAAGACACACTGTATATACACATATAAATACGTGAATTAAGAGGAATTAGAAAGCAGTCAACAAGCTGTTGGTGAATTTGGTGTAGAAGTAATAACAAAATAGCTGAATAGCATCAACAACGGTAGATATATGCCTGACGATCTTTGGAAATCTAATTTCATAGCTATACCAAATTAACCTGTTACCACAGATTTTAGAGAACATCGCAGAATGAGTTTAATGAGCTATGTTGAACAATTTATGATGCAAATTCTAATGAGAAGAATACGAAGTAAAATAAAACAAGAAATTAGAAATGAGCAATATGAATTTGTAGAAAGCAGATGCCCAAACATCGAACAGAAAGAATAGAAAGAATGACGGAAGTCAACAGAGATCTATATTTGTGCTTTATTGATGATACTATTCATTTGATAACGTGAAACATGAAGAAATAATTATAATGTTGGAGAATATATATAATAGCTTAAGATCTGAGAACAATAAGGAATATATATTGGCAACAAAGAACAGCCATAAGATTCCATAAGATCCTGGAGCTTTTCAATAAATCAAACAGGGAGTTAGACACGGTTGTGTGCTATCTTTTCAATATATACAGTGAAATAATACATAATTTTTTTCCGCCGAAGACGGATGTGTCGGGCTATTGACTCAAATAAAACTGCAACACAACTCATTTCTATTCTCTGGACTACATCGTGCTGGAATTCTAGTAGGACCATTGCCCTGCTATATGGGAAATTCAGCGGGAGTTAGAGAATGAATATTGAAGACGAAGAAGACAAAGAGATCCATACAAGATATGCCAGGATTATTGGTTAGAGGATACATTATAAACATCCTGCAATACACTGATGATACAGTTTTGATAGCAGAAAATTAAAACAGTTAAAAGAAATAATCAGTATCATTGCAAAAGAAATGAAAACAATGGCTTTGTTTGAGTAGCATTAACACTGAAGTAATGTTCCATCGAAGAATACATGTCCTTCACATTGCAACATTAAAATATATGGAATCAATCCAAAGCAATCAACATATTCAAATATTTAGGTACATTCACAATATTAGATGAAAGATGTATTAAATCAGTCAAATGTAAAGTTTCCCAGGCACAGGCAACATTTCACAAGATGTAGACCATCATATGGTCAATATGTCTTTGTCAATTGATGTGAGAAAAGATAGTTCTTAGAAGTTATATAAACCAGTTTTATTGTGTGTTGGTGAATCTTGAACTCTCGTCAGAATAGTGAAAAATTAAATGCAGCAGAGATAAGGTTTTATATAAGTATGTTAAGAACGTATTGGCCGAGAAAAAGAGTAATGAAGTCATCTTGAAAGAAGTTAATTCAAACAAAGTGCTCTTTATCTTAATCAGAAATAGACAGTCCACATTTTTCAACACATCATGAGAAGATGAAAGATGGAACACATTGTAACAAAAGGCAAGGTGAGGCACAAGAGGCGTAGGGGAGGACCAAGAGAGAATGCTAGCTTGACAATCTAGTATTCTGGCATGGAAGAATATTGGTATCGGAAATGATTGTCAGCATACATAATAGAAGGCTGTGGAAAGACATTATAACCAATGACTCACGGCATGGAACATTAGAGGAAGAATTATACAATCACGTTATAACAATACTCTTGTTAACAGGAGGTGACACTGCTGACATATTATACAATCACGTTATAACAATACTCTTGTTAACAGGAGATGACACTGCTGACATATTGTACAATCACGTAGTAACACTATTCTTGTTAACAGGAGATGGCACTGCTGACATATTGTACAATCACGTAGTATCACTATTCTTGTTAACAGGAGATGACACTGCTGACAGATTTTACAATCACGTTATAACAATACTCTTGTTAACAGGAGATGACACTGCTGACATATTTTACAATCACGTTATAACAATACTCTTGTTAACAGGAGGTGACACTGCTGACATATTTTACAATCACGTTATAACAATACTCTTGTTAACAGGAGATGACACTGCTGACATATTTTACAATCACGTTGTAACAATACTCTTGTTAACAGGAGGTGACACTGCTGACATATTTTACAATCACGTAGTAACACTATTCTTGCTAACAATAGATGACTTATTTTTTTATTATATTAATTAAACACAAATTGTCATTTATTTTTAATAAATAAAATTGCATTAGAGACTTTATTTTTACATTGTAACCATTTCTTATTTGAGTATGTGGGGGCCACAAGAGATAAGGTTGATCCGTTTCTTTAGATAATCAAAGATACGCCCAAAAGTACATAAGTAAGCAAAAATACAGATAAATCATATGCTAGTCATTAAAGAGATGAATATATCTTTCTCTAGTCAACTCTAGATATAGACAAATTCTCTAGTTAACTAGAGGGACTGCCAAATTCTCTAATCTATAGAGACAGACACTTTTTCTATTGAACCAGAAATACAGACAAATTATATGTTTTCCAGACAGATAAACCATAGTTTAGTCATTAAAGAAATGAACAGACACATTCTGTATTCAATTCGAAAGACAGACACATTCTCTAGTCAAGTATTCCAATTGTACGTGTTTTGTGTTTGTCCTGGAAGTGATTTGTCAGTGACAGTAGAAGATCGATAAACTTCTCACATACGAAACTAAACTCCACCAGCTCACAGAAAACCTGCACTATCGGGTCATTATTATTGAGGTCATCTGTCTTTTTTTCAAGGACCTAACCTATTCTGTCTGCAGACTCTTCTCTCTTGGGACATGATTAAATATTTCATGAACAGGGATCTTCGATACCAGACAGGACGAATAAGACAACTGTCTCAGTGACATCTTAAACACAAGTCCTAATGTTCTATGAGTATCTCAGTTACTCAATATCACTGATAACAATCAGTTTTGCCGTCCATGTTCATGTCATTGTACTGTCGGTCAATCTTTCCATGTGTATATCATTGTACTGTCGGTCAATCTTTCCATATTTATATCATTGTACTGTCGGTCAATCGTTCCATATTTATATCACTATAATGTCGGTCAATCTTTGCATATTTATGTTCTTGTACATTCGGACACGTTGTCGAAAATGATTGACATTACACAAAACAAAAAGCAGTTGAAAGATAAGATAACCAACGCCACACAGCAAGGAACATATGAGAAAATTATCAACAGCACATGAAACAAAAGTATGTGGAAAGACATGTAAACCAACGCCACAGCATAGACCATAAGAAGAAATGAGTGGCATCACACGAAACAGAAGTATGTGGAAGGACATGATAATCAACACACACACAGCATGGACCATAAGAATAAACTATTTCCAACAATCGTGTGTACCCACTAAGAAAACGTCGCTGTCAGAAAAATAGATATACGAGCCACTTGTGTATAAATGTGTACATACTTATGTATTTTGTGAGAAAAGAGTGGACTGTGAAACGTGGAGTCTGAATCGTGTAGAAGAAACAGGAATATAAATTATGACAATTAGAGTATTATCTGCTGTTTTCAAACAAGGTATTGAAAACATTAAACAATATAATTGAACGAGTTAGAAATTACAACATACAGAAACACAATAGAAGCTGTTTAATGACAGAACTCTTGAATACAGGAAGAATAGAACTAATGACAGTTGGTGACAAAGTGCAGGACTGATACACAATGAATTTTTGCATAGGAAGAAAACTCTTGATGACAAGTTTATGAACGGAAATATCTTGGATGGGAACAGATTACGTATTTGTCTTAGAAGCCATTCTTGTATACATGGATGTGATTGATGAATTGAGTGTTTCGTGAAAGTGAGTGACATTACTGCTATCGAAGTCTCGAGGTCTAATCTCATGGTAGACAGGTACATTCTATTGGTCAATAATTCATATTGATTATCACAATTTTCCAGGATGACTATGAAAGTAGATGGTGAGCACTTCCACTGTGTCAGAACCATTAATAGTAAATCGTCTTCTACGTTCGTTCTCTATATCCTACAAATTTGTAGGAAATCTACAAACATGCGTTATATTTTGGTTTACAGCTTGGCTGAAATATTAAACCGTTCAGCCTGACATATCCGACTTTATCAAGCTTTTGGTATACGTTGACTTTTTATGGGATGGGGCAGGCAATGCCACCCCAAAACCTCTTTAATGGTTTCTTGCGACATTTGTGGCACGTCAAAGTATCCTACATTGTTCACTTGTTGCAAATAATATGTTGTGAGACTCGGCTGTTTAAATTTAAATCATAAATCCATCCTATTGACCCGTAATTTCAATTATTTCGAAATGAAAGTGTTCTTTATTAGCTGTACCAAAGACAATCCGGTACAACGGTAGGTATTCATTCACTATTAGATGTACCAAAGACAACCCGGTACACCGTTAGGTATTCATTCTCTATTAGCTGTACCAAAGACAATCCGGTACACCGTTATGTATTCATTCTATTTCAGCAGATGGCGAAAATTATGCACATTGATATTTCCTGGGTGTTTTGCTAGTATTTTTCTTCAGAATCCCTATCAATATCTCTCACCTGGGTCCTACAGAATCCCTATCAATATCTCCCACCTGGGTCCTACAGAATCCCTATCAATATCTCCCACCTGGGTCCTACAGAATCCCTATCAATATCTCCCACCTGGATCCTACAGAACCCGTATCAATATCTCCCACCTGGATCCTAAAGAATCCCTATCAATATCTCCCACCTGGATCCTACAGAATCTGTATCAATATCTCCCACCTGGATCCTACAGAATCCATATCAATATATCTCTCCTGGGTCCTACAGAATCCGTATCAATATCTCCCTGCTGGCCCTACTTACACACAATTCTTCATTCACGATAGCTTATACAAAAAGCCTCAGTACTTGTGTCCTACCAAAGTGAAATAAAGAAAATACGATATATAAAGAAAATACGATATATCGTCTGTATCCCTAGTCGTCAGACCGAGATCGAACGCATTCACCGATAGTCGTGACTCTGTCTTAGTTCATCTGTCCTTTATACACTATTTCAATACAAGCATAATCAATTAAAATTTGTATTAGAAATTGATGCAGTAACAGCGAACAGAGGTAATTAGAAGTTCGCATAGCACGTCGAGACAGTCGACAGGGAGTAATTATCTTTGTTAAAGCAACAGCCGAGTTACACGTCGTTAAGACCACCCCACTCCCAAAGACCCCCCCTCCTCCTTAAAGACCCTTTAAAACTCCCCCTCCCAACACCATCATTTATGAATGATATTTCGTCCGGTGTACTACAGCACAAAATTATCACAAAAATACTACACTGAATTCAACACACTGTGACACAATAGAATATGCATGGATCACACGAACACATTGAAAATAGATGGTCTAGCACACGAACACGTTGAAAATAGATGACCTAGCACACGAACACATTGAAAATAGATGGTGGAACACACGAACACGCTGAAAATAGAAGGTGGATCACACGAACACATTGAAAATAGATGGTGGAACACACGAACACGCTGAAAATAGAAGGTGGATCACACAAACACATTGAAAATAGATGGTGGAACACACGAACACATTGAAAATAGATGGTGGAACACACGAACACATTGACAATAGATGGTGGAACACACGAACACATCGATAATAGAATCCAATGTAATTGTTCTTGTTATTTCTATTTAACGCTAATAAAATTACCTAACGATATCTTGCAGGTATACACATTAGAGAAATAGACGAGCCAGTCCTATTGTAGGTGATCCTTCTCTTCAATGGTATGCATGTTTATTATTTCCATGACTCCCTGGTGAACTGCCGCTTGTGTATCATGTTATTCGCATCCAATTGCACATTAAAATCATCAGATAAAAGAGTAGATCAGTAATGTCAACATTCTTCGTGTCATCTTTAAACATCTTCAGGGAGTCCCTTAACAATTAACATCTCAACAGCTGTATATCCATGGCATGTCTACCTCATCATTACCGAATACTAGTATTCGATATACAATCTAGAATACTAGGTTAAGCATTGCATTATTTTCTACTGTGGTTAATTTGTTGGAAGTTTGGTGAGATTTTGTCTCAAAAACAGAAGAATGCAGAGGAAGACATTTTGGAATGTGTGCACGATGAACAGATAACACTATCGCTGTATAGGCCAGGTAACTGAAACTTACTGTTGGCCAAATTGAATAATAGAAGGTTATTGACGATGTATGTGCCAAGTGGCATTACATAACTTGTATTTGTTTGAAGACAGCACTGGAGCTTATGTGTACACTTAAATTATGATATTCTGTTAATATTGCGACAACATGAACAGTTCTCACACTGTAGGTTCCTGCTGTACATCAGACAATGCATCCCTTTACTGATATTTTCAGTTCCCATTGATTTGCTAATTTATTTCATAGTAATGATAATTTTGTTATCCTCTTGAGTTCATTATTCAATTCCTCGGACACATGTTGTGCTCATATTAAACAGTATTGAAAAATGTCTTCGCTAACACCATAACTGTGCCTCATTAACTGCAGTTTTAACATCAAATACATAGTTACTTTGTAACTTAAACAGGCAAACTTTTATATTATAAGATGAATAAGACACTTGGCGATATTCAATTTTGCACTTAAGAATTCTCCTGTGGGAAGGTGATTTAGGTTTACATCGTTAGCTGACATCCTCACCCCTCCCCCCTAATAACTCTTTGAGAAGGGATTTCATATATTACCAACTATATGCACCCCGACTATAGATGCATTGATTCCAGGCACATATACTCTCTCTGTGCTGTGAGTGCAAAACTGTCCTGGGAAGCAGATTCCTATGAGATGGTAGGTAGTAGGTAGTTAATGGGTTTGCCTCTCTTTTGGAGAGACGTGCCCCTTTCAACCAGCGGACAAAGTCCAATTAGGTTATATCAGGACACACTACCATAAAATATTAGAGGTAAAAAAGAACCCAAATCGATGCAACATATTCAATTCCAATGAGATCCAAGACGTTGGAATATATACATAGGTACCACCCACTCAAATGTGACACTGGCAGTTTTTATAAAATTTACGTTAGGTAAAGAATAAGCATCAGGCACAGTAGGCACCATATGAAATCATTTTCCAGAGAATCATTGGGGAGGGAGATGGGGTTAACTAACGATGTCAACCTAAATCACCTTCAATAGGAAGATTCATAATTGCAAAATTAATTAACGTCAGTTGCCTTTTATTAATTTGAAAATGTAAACAAGTGTGCTTGGCAAATCTTGAAATGTAAAATGTGTGCTTGGCAAATCTTGAAATGTAAAATGTGTGCTTGGCAAATCTTGAAATGTAAAATGTGTGCTTGACACTTTTTGAAATGTAAAATGTGTGCTTGACACATTTTGAAATGTAAAATGTGTGCTTGGCAAATCTTGAAATGTAAAATGTGTGCTTGGCAAATCTTGAAATATAAAATGTGTGCTTGACACTTTTTGAAATGTAAAATGTGTGCTTGACACATTTTGAAATGTAAAATGTGTGCTTGAGACTTCTTTAAAAACAACGACACTCTGATTTCAAATCTTACACACTTTAATGCGAGCTTGCAAATAAAAAGAATATGATGGGAATAATGGTATAATTAATAACTGGCATGATTAAAAAGTGGACATTCATTTTTTCTTTACATTGAGACATCACTGATAGGTCACACATATTTGGAGCAAATAATTCATTTCGGTCAATGTTAAGAGTAGTGGACATTCACCTTTCATTTTCGTGACCTTGACGGTCAATCTCTTTCGAAACAAAGGATAATCAGTAGTTTGTTATATTTTCCATAATCTTTTAATTCCTTTATGTGTAAACAATGTCTATCAATAACATGTGCTCTCGACACACATGTTGATTTGATTATCTTTATATTGGATTTTTCTGCCATTCTAGTGTATTTTTCATCCTAGCAACATTTCAATATTTTCGCTCTAAAATATATTGTATTTTCATTATCTCTTAATGTATTTTATATATTGTACTTTCATTATCTCTTAATGTATTTTATATATTGTATTTTCATTATCTCTTATTGTATTTTATATATTGTATTTTCATTAAAACTTTTCCTGAAAACACAAATTCTATAACATATCGCGGTCGTTGTCCGGCGGAGAAACGATGTATAAAGCATTGATAATCACCGATCGTTACATTTTTAAACACCAATGTGTACGCTCAAACAGTTTAATGTGGGAGATCTGTATTTTAATTACGTGACAGATCAAACGAGTTGTGTTTATGAGACTGGTGCACAAATGGTGCCAAAGTGCCAACAATTTAGGTTCCGTAAAAATTACCTATTTTGGCGCAGTACGCTCCTCTCAACCATGAACGTAAGTCTAAATTGGCTATATCAAAGCTTTTTACCATAAAAAATAACGAAATGTGTGGTTCATTGAACCATAACCTCCGATGTATTAGAATTATTCAGTGCCAACAAGTTGTAAAAGTACTGATTAAAACTACAAATAGCGGCAACATTGTTGTACATTCATCGCAAGTAATGATGACCAAGTGTTGCATCCACCATATGAAACTCTGCTAGGGGTATGTGTTTGACTATACAGATGTTAATGGCAGCAATGTGATACATTTCTGAGGTCAGCAGTAATTTGCCATTAATATCCACAATCCCTGTCTACATGTAAACATTTCATATTGATTAACATAATGTCGTCCTGAGAATGAGTGTGTCATCGTTATACTCCATGTGTTCTCAACCTTATTTAGACAGCAAGCACCATCCACATATAATTGTTTGTGGTCGAGATAACTTTTTAACTGGTATGACGCGAGCACATGTCCTTACGAGAACTCCAAGGTGGTTGTGAGCACCACTTTGATAATTCCTGGTTTGCAGCTTTTCTATGACAAATCTATATTTCATAATGACATAACTATCCGTCATCAACGTGGCATTTTTGTCCTTATACTTTCCCTGTGATGGAATATTAAACACTACGATCTGTCATTCAGTCATCCGTAGCAGTCGCTTGCAACATGCATGACAAGGTGAACGTACTATTCCTTCCCTCTCCCCCTCCTCTATTTCCACCTCTGCGGATCGGGTAAGACAGGCTCAACAAAAATAATACACAAGGTAGTGCTAATGAAGGCGAAAACACCTGGGGTGATGTTAAGTTTCATTAATATGCTAATACTAATGATGGTGATAACAGTTCTGTACCTGCAACAGGTGTTGTGTAAGCAATAGTAGCTCTTACATTAACATAAGCTGTATTTGATCATTATGTGAATTAATGTAATTTTAAATGTAACAAATTTTCTGTTACGTGTAACAGGTCTGCTACAAATCGTTTACACACAGGCGACTAACTGTTGTGAGTAGTGTCACATGATATGAGAGCTTAATAAATTATTGTCCATAAATTACGACAATTTCAGCGACATTATTAAACCTTAACTCTTCTTCTCCCCTGTGCCACAACTGACACAGCCATTGTGTCACAACTGACACAAATGCATGGAACCCAGGGTCCCGATAGTAACAACTGACAAGAATTATTGGAACCCACCATGCAAATTACTGACAAGATTTTAGTGATCATACCTGTAAACAACTAATGGAAATTCAGGGATCTCACCTTGTCTATATATATATTCGCTAAAACCCTTTGTTGTCTTTCAGCGTCAGGTGTAGAAGAGTTTTCTAGTGGTGACGATCGTAAACAACTAACAATAGGTCAGGGACCCCCACCTTTTAAACAACTCACAAGATTTTTTAGGCTCCACCTTGAAAACAAATGACAAGAATTATGGAACTCCACTTTGTAAACAACTGAAACGATTTTAGCGATCTCACATTGGCAAATAGTATTCTCAAGCTAATATAAATCACTAATCGTTAATTGTCACAACGGGAGTGATAATGACATCGCATAATTATGTCGCTAATATGATCGGATCTAATTATTATTAGCTGCTGTTATATTTTATATTGATACGAATATTATTCAGTTATACGGTTCAATCAGAATACTAAGCATTGCAATTTTTTGGACACATTACAAAGATATCTTTGGTATATTGATGACACCTCAACAATATGAGTTAACAATGATGTCATGGGTAGTGATGTGATATAGCACTGATGTTGTGGACAATCATTTCATCAAGCATTGCAGTCGTGGATCTTTGATAGAACAGCGGCTCTTAAACGTGGTTCCACTTAAACTCTTACTTACGTACAGTTCACCATAGAACAATCTTTTTGGAAGACGCTTGTCTAGCATGCAGGCGACTTTGCTGACATACAACGTTGAAACATGATTAATAAGATATACATCTTTCCATCTTAGACTTTTCGTGAATCTCCGTGTCAATGATGTGATCCTGCTAGTGCACACCAAGAAGATGTCTGTGATAGTAACTTTGACAAAAATTGAAACTGCTTTGAATAATACAGTCCTGAATTCTGTTGCGTGTAGCAACGAAGAGAGAACGTCAGATCGTTAGTTTGATTTACAAGATCAGACCGCACCAGATCCAAACATTTGCACGAAGACCACCAATTGCACGAAGACACTACCACGCGCCATGAGCAATTCGACATATCACATATTATTTGTATATTTAATAGAGTCCTGCCAATGTGCACTTGCTTATTTGCATTACCGAGTTCTTGAAATTGATCGGAAATGGAATGTTCGGCATATAGGACATCTGGTTCTAGTTTGTGCATTACTACTATATTTTGATGCACTGATTGTATAAACAAAATCAATACAGGTCGAAACGAAGAGGTCCATGTTTAATGTATGTCATACATGCTTGTAGAGCCAAGTTCGTTCGTAAACAGAAAGTCACAAAGTGCATTTGTTATTGTCTATAACTTCAGTCTGCAAAGATTAAACAATTCACCATCCATACGAAAGTGGAAGTCGATTCCTGCACTGTTACTAAGGAAGGCGTCGTCTATCATAACAGAAAGAACCAAGCAAAAAAGGTCGGAGTCAAGACTCATCCTTATTTAACACCGTTGGTCACTGACAATGCATTGTTTGCATCATCTTGATCACTGATAGTAGTTTGTTTGCCATCATCTTGATCACTGATTGTAGTTTGTTTGCCATCATCTTGATCACTGATAGCGGGTTGTTTGAAATCATCTTAATCACGGACAATCAGTTGCTTGTCATAAATGTGAACACTGACAATGCATTGTTTGCATCATCTTGATCACTGATAGTAGTTTGTTTGCCATCATCTTGATCACTGATAGCGGGTTGTTTGAAATCATCTTAATCACGGACAATCAGTTGCTTGTCATAAATGTGAACACTGACAATGCATTGTTTGCATCATCTTGATAACTGACAATGAGTTGTGTACCATCATCTTGATAACTGAATATGAGTTGTTTGCCATCATCTTTATCACCGATAGTCAGTTGTTTGCCATTATCTTGATAACTAAAGACAATGAAATGTTTGCCACCATCTTGCACACTTATTTCTATACTGTGGTCGTGAAACTTGTGAATAACGAGAACAGTACATTTCGTCTGGAGATCTGCGATTTTATCATAAAAGGCTCTCATTATTGGCCGTATAGAATATCTTGGTGAGGTTCACGAAGAGCAATGCATATGTCTGCTCGGTCCATAGGCTGACCATCAGTTGTGGTGGTGAGGCTAGCTAATTGGTCGGCTCGTTCGTTTCCCTCCATTCCCGCGTGTCCAGGGACAAAGATAAGTGTGAATTTTTGTAGTGATGCCCGCATTTTAGCTCTCTCTAATGACTCAACTTATCCCATACAGGTACATCACTTGTTTTGACTTTCTGAATCATGTTCATTGAATCACTTAGTATGCACGCATGTGAATAGAATTGTGATTCAAGTCAGTTAGATTTCTGCATTACGGCATATAATTCCATTGTTAGACTATTTGTTGTTGCGGTAAAGGCACCACTGGCTTCGTGTACAGTTCTTCCTTTTGATCCGGCAGTAAAGGCCCTTGTGCATCGGTGGTGACGGATGATCGACCCGTCTGTGTAAATCAGAACATATGTGTCATCGGAAGGCTTGCAGATGAGTACGTTAACTTCAGCATGGACACTCACGGTGGTGTATTTCCTGCATTTTCCGTTTAATGTAATGACAGTCTTGACTGCCTCTTGAAAGACCATAGGAATAGATATCCATTCCTCGTCAGGAGTTATGCCTTCTGGGGCGCAGATTTGTTTAACGGTATCCTCGACACGACCCATCCACTATTTACCTCTTTTGAGCCTGCTTCTATTCACACAAAGGAGCTCACTGTTAGTGGGTGGTCTATGTAGGAACTCACTCTGAGGTATGCACGGGCATGCCCTTATCAATTCTGTGAGAAATGATCGGAAAATCAAGGATAAATCTCATAGCCACACGCGGTGTGTCCCTTGTGCAGCCAAGGATGATCCGCATCTCTTCATTTTGAATTCTATCCATTTTGAATTCTATATGTGTGTAACTGGCGGTGATAGTGGCGCCTGCATATTCAATAACAGGGAGAACAAGAACCTTATATAGGATTACATGTTATGATTGTTTAGTATCAGCAGCTGCGGTCGCTCTCAGGGCTGAAAGCCCTTTGCGATAACATGATCAACGTGTTCCCGAAAACACAGATTACGATCAAATCGCACACCACAGTATTGTAAGGATGAGGTCCTGATTACATCGTACCCTCTCATCTCCACCGTCGGTATCGCAGACTTAACGATGTGGTTGTTAAGAGAGAACCATGTCACGGCAACCTCTTTTTTTGGTTTATCAGTGCCCCTGAATCATCAAACAAGGGGCGGCACGTTCGAGCTGATTCGATAGTTTCTGTTATATCCCTTCTTCCCTGTCGGTATATCAGGTTATCATTCACAAAAGACAGTGTTCTACCTCTTTCATCGAGCTATTGCTGTGTTATTGCCAAGGTGTGGACATTGAATAATACGGGTGAGAGGGGCGATTCCTGTGGAAGGCCTGGGCGTATTGTTATGGGTTTAGATGTCCAACAACTGCACCTGAGAGCCACCGTCCTCTCGAGCAACACCGCTGATATCCATCTGACGACAAAAGGGTCAACATTAAAGAGCAAGAGCATCTTGATTAGGTACTCGAACGACACTCTATTATACACGTCCTCCAAGTCAATCGCGACAGCCCAAGTTTCCAGACCTGCTTGGGAGTCTTCGAATACGTCATAGGCGAAAACAGCCGCGTTGCGCCATGTTTATTTCTGACCTATGTAGCCTCCGAGCGTTCGCGGAAAATGCGGCTCTCTTCCAGGTCTCGAGCGAGGTGATGTGCAACAATCTTCTCAATAAGTTTGCCAGTGTTGTTCTGCGTCTTTATGTTTCGGTAGCCGTTGTTCTGGGCGTGGTTTTTCTTTGGCTTCTTAGTGACAACAGGTAGCACGTAGCTGTGCAGCCATTTGTCCTTGATAGTACCGTTCATGATGCTTCTGTTAAAATCATCAATCAGTTCGTTTACATCATTCTCCTTAAGGATGGCGAAGTCCTCATATCGTATACCGTAAGGACCTGGGGCTGCGTTCCGTGACCAATTAAGAGTTGTCTGGACGGTCACTGGACGGACTGGAAGAAACATTAGTGGTGTGGGTGGTGATGTCATGATTACACTTGTGTTGTGAATATAATATCATGGAAACACTGATGGTGGTGGGTAAACATTCATGGTGGACTATCTTCATGTTGTATTTAATCCATCTGTTTTATTTAATCCATCTGTTTTATTTAATCCATCTATTTTATTTGATCCATCTATTTTTTTAATCCTCTTTTTTATTTAATCCATTTATTTTATTTAATCCATATGTTTTATTTAATCCATCTATTTTATTTAATCCATATGTTTTTATTTAATCAATCTCTTTTATTTAATCCATCTATTTTATTTAATCCATCTGTTTTATTTAATCCATCTGTTTTATTTGATCCATCTGTTTTATTTGATTCATCAATTTTTTTAATCCATCTTTTTTATTTAATCCATTTATTTTATTTAATCAATCTGTTTTATTTAATCCGTCTGTTTTATTTAATCCATGTTTTATTTAATCCATATGTTTTATTTAATCAATCTGTTTTATTTAATCCATTTATTTTATTTAATCCATATGTTTTATTTAATCCATCTGTTTTTATTTAATCAATATGTTTTATTTAATCCATCTGTTTTATTTGACATTTTCTCAATGTCGTTTTAAATAGTGCAATAGTGTTATTTGTAATACGTATTTACATTATATTGATTATTTATGTAATGTATATGCTATCAATCAATTTATTTCTGAGTCAGTGTCTTTTTTCATTTATATTAATGACTCCCCGAAGAATATCTTTAGCACGACTGAACGATGATTTCACGTGACTATAAATGCTACTATATGTTTCTCTTATATTCAATATTGCCGTTTCTTTCAAATATGACCTAGATCTTACAATAATGAGGTCCTGGGTTTATGTGTTATGATACGGTCCTTGCCAGAAATAGCACTCACTTTTCGGAAATATCACATTTCCATTCCAGGGATTTGTTTCTAACGTTCGGTCTCTGCCTCTAAGTTTCACAGACACGCATATACATTCTGGTAGTAATCTTATTTCTGTATGTCTCGGTTACTTACATATCTTTTAATATTAGACTATGGGTGGGCAAAATACGACTTACATGGCAACATCTGGTCCACCTAGTCAATATAACTGACTGCTGAGATGTTTTAATTAAAAAAATACTGTTTGCACTGGTCTATGAACTTACATAATATTAAATCACATGCTATCACGGTCACGCTGTATACCACGTAGTTAAACTTTGATCAATGGAAGAGAGCGATGATCTCACCACTCATATCATCAGTCATTACAGTACTTGACTTCATGATAATAACAGCGTGCAATAGAGAGAGAGACAGAGATAATCAGACGCGATCTCAATACTTATATCTCCAGTTATTCCGGTGTGTTTTCAAGATGGAGGAATGTTTTTCTTTCGGTCTTGGATTACTCGGTTGTTCGGTTGTGTAAACTACTGCCATCATAAAACCTACCACTATTTATGAACCAGAACCATAGTTACTATTAACTCGACTTTAAATCTAACACTACTATAAGAGAGGGAAGCAAACAAACCTATATATCTTCCTTCATTAGACAAAGGCGTTGGACTTACATCGGTCATGTTCTCAGAATGAACAGCCTAAGAATTCCCCAGTAGTCACTATATTGTGTGCCACCTGGAGTAAGAAGAAGAGGGGGACCTAGAGAAACTCTACGAAGAACCATTAATAGAGAAGGCATGTCAATGAACCTAAACAACACGCAACAATTGAACGACCTGGCAATACAAAGACAGAAATGGAAGGCTATGGTTTCTGCCCTATGCGCCACCTATGGCCCTGGAGGAACATAACATAACATAACATCACAGTGTGTGACTTCATGGTAACATCTGCGTATAGTAGAGAGAGAGAGAGAGAGAGAGAGAGCGAGATAGAAGCGATCTCACCACTTATATCTCCAGTCATCACAGTGTGTGACTTCACGATAACGGCATCTTACAATAAAAAAATGTGATTTCTCGTAATTTCTCGGTTGACGCGACCGCTCCTCCAGTCTACCCAGCTTTAAATTGGTACCTGACGAATAAGTTAGAGAGGTAAAGACAGCAAGGAAGGGAACTGGCCCCTATCTAATTGTAGCTGCAACCTATTACATGAAGAGTTTTTTTCATCCCCGTCGGCAGTCTTCTACCATTGCAAAGGTTCAGGCGACAGCTAGATTACATCCAGTAATTACTTCAGGACTCAGTAATGAGATATTTTCTAACAATTGTATTATAAATGTTTGAAAATAAACATACATAATTTATATAATTATACTCGTGTTCCCCCCTCACCCCTCAACGAAGCAGAACGAGTCTAGTACACAATTTAAAGAGACGTCTCGACCTGGAATCAACCCCACGAGCTCTTTATCACATAGCACATGTTAGTTAGTTAGTTAGTTAGTTAGTCGTCGGATCACCATCACTGCAAACTGGACACATCCATAGTTGCTCTGATCTCTCCTTGAGTGTATCCGCCATCACACTTCTGCTGACAGTACCGGTCCTATGCTGGTTGACCATCATTCTTTTGCGCCCTCCAAAGTGTTCACCTCTAGCAACACCGCATTTCAATCCCTGATCTTTAATCTTAGCCATTGAAAAGGAATCAGCATCCACATTAGTCTCACTCTCGCGTGTTATATCTCTTAAGAAGTTTAAAACAACAGCGCGATCCATTGCCTCATCGCCCTGTGCCACAATCGCACACGATGCCAGTTGATCCGCTCTTTCATTGCCTCGAACGCCCACATGTCCCGCCACGAAAATAAATGTAACCGCTTTCAAGCTCGCATTTCTCAAGGCCTCAATCCACTGTTCGCGAACGAGACCCACTTGTACCTTCTTAATCATACTCATAGAGTCACTCAAGATGCAGACCTGCGTTACCTTCTGTGTGCGTAGCCACTCAATGATAGCACATGTTTTAGCTACAATGTTAGGGAAATTCCACAACTTTACACACAAACCTCGATCATGTACGCATATGAAGCAATAAAACATGTTTAATTTCTCAGATAGCGACGTTTCCTAAAATAATGGAAATCACAAGTCTACAAAAGATAGTTGTCCAAAACATCCCGAGAATATTGAGTAACAGCTCACACGTTACATAAGTATATAGATGTCTTTAGAGATAACAAGAATTGAACCATAACAAGTTGGATACTAACAGACATAAATAAAGTGTTCACATTAAACAAGGTAGATGTAAATATATAATGGGTAAGAATAATAGCTGTTGTGTGTGTTTAATATAAGTATTTATCTTATGTTCTTCTTCTTCTTCAGCGTTCATTCTCAAACTCCTGCTGGATTTCTCTAGTAGCAGGACCATGATCCATTCTAGATTTCCAGCAGGATGTAGTCCAGAGAATGGAAATGCGTTGTGTCGCAGTTTTATTTGCGCTAATGGTCCGACACATCCGTCTTCGGCAGGATCTTATGTTCAAAATCGTACAACGTAGTATGGTTCAAAGTTCGGAGTTTTGTGGGATTATCGTTAGACTGCTGTGCAGCTCATGGCCGCGTGGTTAGAATGTCGTTGTCATACCCTTAAGGTCACGGGTTCAACCTACGGTTGGGACAGGATTATTTCTTTCGGATGTACAATCAAAACCCTATCTGTACATGTCGCGGCGTCAGCTATGGCAAAGAGGCATTTATTTCCACAACCCATAGCAAGCATCTTGCACTCCTTCACAGGGAAGCATGCAGTAAGGAAAGTGTTGGCCTTTTTAATCACTAGATCCACTTAATCACATGCTTGTGAGTAATACTCTCAGAAACTATATTTCTGCTCCAATGAGAGGGGCAGGAATACGTCAGAAACCGAGTATAATTAAGTCAAATGTATTAACCTTTAATCTGTCTTACTCCACAATAATTCACTGACCATGTAGTTTAATGATGATCATGTATAGAACGGTTTGCTTGAAGTCATTATAGGTTTCCAAAACTTTATTTGCAGAGATGCTTCTGCGGGCCGTGCAGTCTGTGAACAACGAATTTGGGACAGTCATGTGCTGTCTCATTATGTGCACTGATTTTTGTATCTCTGTTTCACACACGCAAGCCACTTAATCGCTGATGCTGATTCACTTAATTGAGATGTGGTAGTGCTCTGTTTGTAAAGGAAATACATTGACTTGTTCGTTTCTGTTCACTTTATTAATTTTTGTATAGTTTAGATATATATATTATGTAGAATTAAGTAAAAGTATATATGTGACTTCAGTGGAGATAATTTCAGAAATCAGAGTCTTTACTTCCCTGAATCTTGAGCTATGTGGGGCTCCAGCACTAGCCAACTTGTCTGCTTTTTAGTTTCCGTTGATGCAAAGATAAGCTGGTGTCTATTGTAGTACTAATGTAGTTTTCCAGAATAATTCATAAACGCATTGTCTGACATCTTAATATGGTTGTCTTGTTTGATGTGTTGATTGAATTGTAAAACAGATTTTGAATCACTGAAGATTTCTATTATTCGGGGATTAGACATTCAATTGGTGAACATATACATAGGTATGGTTGTCAAATTATGTGTAACATCCATAGCCTGAAATATTTACATTGTACTCCTATTGTAAGGGATTGTCTATGTATTGTGTGGTACAAGGACAGGATGCCGCATTTCATATTCAGTGCATGATGATTAACCCGATACATGTTTACGGTAATGATTGTATGGACAATATAAATACCTTTGGAGGTTGTAGTTGCTTTCTGAATTATCCAGATGCATAGTGCCTTCAGAGGATTCAACCTAGTACCTTGTTCGTTGAAGAGACAGATTATACCACTCCGTCACACAGTCAGATACTCCTATGCCACAATATTTTGTGGCCTTCATCGCTAATCTGTATGTCACCATGAGTGTCCAGATATTGTCAATATCCTCTGTCTATTTATGTGACGTATCCTTCACAGAACGTTGTCCTCCCCTGTATACCTCCATGCTCTCTGTAAGCTGCTCAACCTCTTCCAAGGCCACGTTAAGAAAGTTTTCGACGATTTCCTGCGCCGATCTTTGTCTTAATCTGCTTCTTTTTCTCTTACCTGAAACTCTTCCCTCGTTAACTAATTTTTCTAAGCCATTATAAGCGATCTAAGTCTTTTATATGTCCGAAATATGTAAACTATGGGTGTTTTTTTTATTGTTTTGAGAAATCACTCTTCTTCTATGTTTAAGTATGTGCAGAAATCTGTATTGATTCGTCTTTTCAGTCCATTAATATTCTTAGGACGTTTCGATAACATTTATCTCATATTATAACATAAATGCCGATATTTTGTTGTCCCCGCATATCATTTCCCCGTCTCACAACCATAATGTTGCCATTTAGAGACATATAGCTTCTTAATAGTTGTAACTTTGATTTTATTTCTGTGTGTCCTTTGCCACAGATTTATCATCAGTGTGGTTTTTTGTAGAGTCATTGCCAATCTGTATTTGATCTCTGCTGAGCAATCTCCTGTGGTGTTGATCGCTGACCTGCGATATTGAAGTTCCTGACCTTTTCTAGTTCTATTTTGTCAATGACTATTGTAGGAGTGAGTTCATCTCTCTTTATATGCATTTTTCCTGTCTCTTTTTTACATTGCATAAAATATGATGGCCTCGCTATCATGGTTAACTGATCTAATCTTGTTTTCTAAAACTATGGTGGCTTCTTGATATTAGACTGGTGTTATCGGCTTATATCTAATTTCTGGAATCTCATGGCCTCCGATTTTAAGAAATGAAATTGTTTATAACATGGCTGTTCTCATTCATTTCGCATGATGTTTTCTGCGTATATCTTGAACAGTAAACTATCTATTAGCGAATAGAAGTTGAACAGTTGTGGAAAGAGGATGCATGGCTCCTTAAATATAAAATTTGACACATGACAGTAGACATTTCATAAAATGCATATAGTAGACATGATGGGAAGCACATATTTGACAAATGATAAAATGCACAAAGTTGACAGTTGGTAAAATGCACAAAGTTGACAGTTGATAAAATGCACATAGTTGACAGTTGATAAAATGCACATAGTTGACAGATGATAAATGCACATAGTTGACAGTTGATAAAATGCACATAGTTGATAGTTGATAAAAAGCACATAGTTGATAAAATGTTCTGTGGCGGCGTGGTGCAGTGCGAGGCTGTGGCGGCCTAGATACCTGGTTCGAATACCGCCTCAAGCTATTGCGCATCTTGACCGTTCAGAAAGCAATGGAAAACTACTATCTTTTTATATTGCCTAGAAAATCACCAGAGCTACAAAATAATCGATTCATGGCTAGGTCCTCAATATGATATGCTACATATTTAGATATATGATAAACTAACGCATAGTAGAAAATATGTCTGACATAAGATTAGAGATTACAAATGTGAAACAGGCCAACAAATGGATGAATTGATTAAAAGCTAACGGTGAATGTACTCACCAAGTTTCAGAAGCTCTGGCAAACATCTTGCACAGTGGATTAGTGCCAGACCTAGCACCAACGTTGACACTCGTTTCCAGTGGGTACTTGTCATCTCATATCCAACAGATTAGATTATCCAATACAAATGCGCTTAAATATCCAACAAATGGATTGATTGTGTATCCAGTGAGAAAATTGTATTCGTGCATAAAATATCTCAGTTCTTTAACAAAGAATTCGATGTTGTTTAACTATCAGTAATGTCATATTTCCTGATAGCCAACAGTCAGGATATTTGTGTAAACAGATGTCATATATTATGATAATCCAGATATCAGCTACTTTGTGTATCCAATATCGAGCGACGTGACTTTATACGTTGTGTATCCAGCAATCAAAAGCTCGTGCATCTAATTGGTGTATCAAACATTCAACAGATTGTATATCTTAATTTGTGTATGCAACATTCAGCAGATTATATATCTACTTTCGTGTAATCAACATTAAATATACTTTTCTATCTACTTCAATGTATCCACCATTCAACTTCTTATCTATCTACTTTTACGTGACCCAACATTCAATTACGTGACCCAACATTCAAGTACGTGACCCAACATTCAAGTACGTGTACATATGCTGGTGTATGTATCTCGTTGTTTATGTATAACAAATGTTTAATTTATCCAGCAGTTTTCATCTTGTTCATTTATTTCTATAACAATGCTGTATTCATTAAGTTTATTTATCCAGTGATTTCTGTTTGAAAATAGCGTACGTGTTAACAAATTTACTTCCTCATATTATCACAATGTAAGAAGCACCATGTAAAATGAAAAGTTCCTTGTATAGATGATGTACTAGCGGTACTCTCATATTCGCTGTCAAGACTGGTTGAAATATTTAAGAACTTCTTGCTATAGAATGTTTATTCTCATGAGCACATTGTCAATCTAATTTAGTGGTCGATAAACTGACTATACTAGAAGTGCACTGAACGTACATTCAACGCGATGTTCATTAAATCAGTAATACAACACAATATGTGCTAGAAGACTTGTCAATGTCCAGGATTTCGAGTAGACATCACTATTGATGTCATGGACCAGTTGACAGCGCAATACACATCAAGGATTTACAGAAAACAGAACTATTCAAGTTTCTAATTTTTAGGAGGTACAAGATATTTCCAGGAGACAGTAAAATTCATGTCAAGGACGGCTGTGAGTCAGCATTATTCGTATCCGTGATTATATGAAGCACGTACTGTCAATTCCAGAAGATATTGGGCGACAGCAGACCCGAACTTTCTCACATGTCCTAACTAAGTGAATTAGGATCAAACCTTTTGTTATTTGAAGATGACACATCTGTCAGTGAGATCTGTCACTGAACGTCCATTCTGAAAGTTTTCATTTCATCAACTTTAGACTGCTTTTCCATATATTGTCTCCTGCAATAAACAATTACAGCTTGAGTGTACCACATCGTGAGAATGGTGAAAAAGAAACATTTTATAAATGAAAGTAGCACGTTTGTCGTCATTATAGTAGCAGTTCAGAAATAAATATCACCAATTTAGGAAAAATATAACGATAGCCTAGAAATCAATACAATAATAGTATAAGAAACGATATAGTAACAGTGTAAAAGTCAATTTAAGAATAAATAGTGAGGTAATCGGTTATAATAACAGTGTAAGAATAAATAGTGAGGTAATCTGTTATAATAACAGTGTAACAATAAATAGTGAGGTAATCGGTTATAATAACAGTGTAACAATAAATAGTGAGGTAATCGGTTATAATAACAGTGTAAGAATAAATAGTGAGGTAATCAGTTATAATAACAGTGTAAGAATAAAGATAATAGTACTATACGAATTGTTACAGTAATTGTTAAAGTATTAATATAATACTAGTATAAGAAAAAAACATTGAGTAAGGATCGATATAGTAAATGTATAAAAATCGATGCATTAATAGTGTAAATATAATAGTGCATAAGATAATTACGATTACATGACTTCGAATACACATTTTACAGGCGAATTCTAGAAATCTTCTAAAGATATCATAAGACAAAAGTATACGCAAGAAATGAAACAGAGATACATACAGGTCCTGAAGAACCATTTCTTTCAATAGTTGAACAACGGAAACTTACATGGTTTGTACATATAAACATGCCATAATACCTTGTCAAATCGATACTACATGGATACAGGGAACAGCTGAGGGTAGAAGATGCAGAGGAGGAAAAGAAATACTATATACGTTAAATATCAAAGTCTTGACAGGTCCTGATTTTTCCTCACTCCCTCTGCATCGTTGATGATTGAAATGGCTGGAGGACTGTGTGTTGATGCATCAAATGTGATACCGCTACGATTCTGTCGGTTTATAGATTTATAGCTAAATTTATAGTGCAATAATCTATATAATAATAGAGAAAGAATCGATATAGTAATAGTGTAAGAATCGATATAATAATAGAACAAGAATCCATATAATAATAGAACAAGAATCGATATAGTAATAGTGTAAGAATCGAAATAGTTGTAATGTAAGAATCAATTTAATTTTAATGTAAGAATTGATATAGTTATAATGTAAGAATTGATATAGTTGTAATGTAAGAATTGATATAGTTGTAATGTAAGAATTGATATAGTTATAATGTAAGAATTGATATAGTTGTAATGTAAGAATTGATATAGTTGTAATGTAAGAATTGATATAGTTGTAATGTAAGAATTGATATAGTTGTCATGTAAGAATTGATATAGTTATAATGTAAGAATTGATATAGTTGTAATGTAAGAATTGATATAGTTATAATGTAAGAATTGATATAAATGTAATGTAAGAATTGATATAAATGTAATGTAAGAATTGATATAGTTGTAATATAAGAATTGATATAGTTGTAATGTAAGAATTGATATAGTTATAATGTAAGAATTGATATAGTTGTAATGTAAGAATTGATATAGTTGTAATGTAAGAATTGATATAGTTGTAATGTAAGAATTGATATAGTTGTCATGTAAGAATTGATATAGTTATAATGTAAGAATTGATATAGTTGTAATGTAAGAATTGATATAGTTATAATGTAAGAATTGATATAAATGTAATGTAAGAATTGATATAAATGTAATGTAAGAATTGATATAGTTGTAATATAAGAATTGATATAGTTGTAATGTAAGAATTGATATAGTTGTAATGTAAGAATCGGTATAGTTATAATATAAGAACAGATATCAATCAATCAATAAACCCATAACCCTTCAGGGTCGTAGGGGTACCACATTCGATGCTTCAGCACACAGAGTCCTCTAGCGAATTCTATCCTCAGCGATGTGGATGAGTGTGGAAATATCTTGTCCTATCCATTCCTTGATCTTGTCTGTCCATGTCTTTATTTGTCCTCCTCTGCTTCTTCGACCCTCGACAGTTCCCTGCAGTATTGTTTTTGACAAGGAATCGTGCCTGCATACATGTCCGAACCATGCTAGTTTTCCTCGTTTCACTATTGAAAGCAATGGCTCCTGGACACCTGCACACATCTCTACTTTATTTCTTACGTACACATTGGTCTTATGTTCCCTATAGGAAATTCGTATAATTCTTCTGTAGCATTTATACTCGAAAGCCTGTAATCTTCTCTCTATGTCCGCAGTGAGTGTCCAACTCTCACAACCATACAACACAACAGAAAGCACCAGCGACCTATACAGTTTGATTTTCACTCCAACACTGATGTTGCTTTTCCAAATCACAGTTAGCCTTGACAAGGACGCTAAAGCCATCTCCAGCCTTATTTTTAGTTCTGCTTTGCATTTACCATCGCTGCATATACTGGATCCGAGGTATTTGAAGGTATTCACCTCTTCAAGCTTGTGTCCATTCATCATGATATTAGTCTGGTTTTCTGTGTCTCTGCTGTTTACCAAGATTTTGCTCTTATCTGAATTGATTTCCATTCCGTACTTGCTGGTAACTTTTTCTAACTTTGATGTTAATTCTTGCAATGATTGTTCTGACCCAGCTATAAGATCAATATCATCAGCGAAACGCAAGTTGCAAATAGGACGACCTCCGATCGATATAGACGTGTTGTAATCATGTAATGTCTCTTGTATGATGTGCTCTAAGTATATGTTAAAAAGTACTGGGGACATTATGCATCCCTGTCGAACTCCCACAGTTGTTTTGAAGAACTCTCCAATTGTATTGTGTGACAAGACAGCACTATTTGCATTTTCGTACAGAGCTTCAATAATGTCTATAATTGTGGTGTCAAAAATAAATTTCCTCAGTATGTGCCACAGACCATCAGGCCAAACACGATCAAAGGCCTTTGTAAAGTCAATGAAGTTGTGGTATAGATCACGTTGGTGCTGAATATGTTTTTCGATTAGTGTTCGGATGTTAAATATTTGTTCAACAGTGCTTCTGTTTATCTGAAGCCAGCTTGTTCTTCTGCAATTATTTCTTCCGACTTGAATTTGATTATGTATGTCTGCTTTTGGAACATGCCACGATGTTCTTCTGGAAAGCTTGTGTGGGAATAATGTATTTGCAAGAGTACATTTAAATTTATTGGCAAAATCCAATAGTCTTAGACCTTGTTCATTCGTTTCTCCTGTTCCAAATTTCCCTACTGTACCGGCCCATTGATCATAAGCATCAGGTCCTACTTTTGCGTTCCCATCGCCTAGTACTATTAATATATCTTTTTGGGGGATCTCCTTTATTGTGTCTTCTAGTGTTTCGTAAAATGCGTCTATTTCCTCTTCGTCATAATCGGCAGTTGGGGCATAAACTTGAATTATCGTGATGTTTTTGGGTTTAGCTGCTACACGTATTGTTATAAGTCTGCTGTTTATAGGGGTGCAACTAATGATAGATTTAACTTTCTCTTTGTTTACAATAAACCCCACTCCATGTTGGTGTTTTGTTTCATCTCCGCTATACCATATTTTTGTGACCGTCATCCGTTGTTGTTTCACCAAATCCCGTCCACCTTCCCTCTGCCATGTCCATTATGTCCCATGTATACTTGTTTAATTCGTGTGTAAGTTTTCTGACCTTTCCGCATGCGTATAGCGTGCGCACATTCCATGTGCCGATAACACAGTTTTCGGTAAGTTTAAGAGCTTTGCTCTGTATTCTCTGTGTGTGATTATCTATTGTAGTATTTCAGTGGGCAAAAGGTTTAGCTAGTGGTTCCCATCTCCTCTCCAGCTGTCCTTCTGATGTGGTTATATGGATGTGTCTTCACTCTCCGTCTCCATTGCACTTTGCTGATGTTCACACTACATCACGTTTGAACTTCGCGCTGAGCGCATCGCTACCAATTCACTAGGTATCAACTTTGCTTCGTACGTATCCACATTAATACTTCTAAACTTGATAATACCTTCACTATGTTGTTATCGTTTAATCCATTAACGAGTAACCTTCAAGATATTATCCCGAATTGACATATTTTTACTGCACACTAATTCACTGAATATAATACATAACATAGATCCCTGCTTCACAGAATGAAAACACAACGCCATATTGTCGTGATATGCATGTACGACAATAATAATAATAATATATGGATCAATATTATAACAACTTAGTACAGAAAATTGATCCTACAATAAGAGTTAAATGACAACATGAAAAGTCTGTGAATAAAGAAACAAACGGTGGACAATCCAATTAATCCCAGGTACATGCTAAGTTATTCGTCTGAGTTGTGTCATAGTTACTTATTTTAAGATGGTGCACATTTTGTATTATGATAAGTTTAACATGCTTCTTTGAGCACTATTAATGACATCGTTGACACTCATTTTTGACTTGTCATACATTGTACACATCTCTGATATACCACATATTATTAATATCTCAACTGGTTCAGTTTGTGACATTCCAATCACAGTCTGAACGGGACACGAGAATATAGACAGCTATGAACTAGCTGTACAAGGTATTTCCGAATTGTTTATATATATATATATACTAACCAACTAAACTCCTAGTATTAGAGCACGTATCACGATATTTATTTTCCCTTACAAGGAAATTTTCCAACAAAGTATATCCTTATCTCCGTGTTCAGAAACTCGCATGCACCATCACGCGCAAGCTCGCGACCACGTGAGAGCTGCACGCAGTCTCATCTCGGCCATCGAATGGTTGATACTTACTACCAGTTATCGCCGAATACCGTGTGAGTCTACTGCTAGAGATGTGACATCGTGACTATACCAGTCAGCAATCATCATGACAAATATTATTCATCATTTGTAGAGGTATTTAGTACGTTTTTTTAGTTTGCAGGACAGCACTCTGGCAGGCCGATTAGAACTCAGTCCCATTCAATATATGTATAAGATACAATTGTAGTTCCTGTAACTTGGTTTTATACGCTTTAGAATGACACCGTGTCTGAGCAAGCGCTAGGAATGTTGGTATCATGGGAAAGTTCGGCTCCCCGTTACATAAACTACCAATTTATTGCAATTGTTGCGCCCCTGAGTATTACATTTAGAACTTCACGCCGATAGGTCTTGCCTAATTTGAGTACTGCACAGAGTAATGAGTTCCCACATCCACTTCAGTATAAATTATAGCTAGACACTGTTCTATTTGATGATAAATCGAAGCAAAGTCTAATGTTGTGGCGCTCTGTTGTCTGTTTTTATCCAGATGGGTAATAGTTCTGTGGATCAACACCTGAGGTTAAGCATTGGAATCGGAGCTTTAGCTATCTCTCTAAGGTCATATATGTTGCCTTGATTGTGCTTAATCCATGTTTGTTAAGGTTTATTTTGATGTCTATGTATCCTTTTTTCTGTCTACCTTTGGATTTGTATCCAGATCCTATTTCTTATACGATTATATCATTAGCTGGTTATGATTAGTTCTCAAAAAATTAGTCTTCATCAAAAGACGTACAACATCCGAAAACTCGACCTATAGCTTTCATTTGGTGATCAAGTAAGAAGCAGACCACATCTACGCTATAAAAATGCATGCATGTCGTCAAATAATGTATTTTCTTTCGTTTCTGGCAGAAGAGAAACATGGATGAACATTGCACTACACAGAGATCAATCATGAATTATCTATCCTGTTTTCTAGAAGTCTGTTGTTGGACGTCGCAGGCTTGAATAACCACCGGTTTGTTGAGCACGATTGGTCGCTCGATGTGCACTAATATTGTATTGTCTCAGAACGTTGGTAACTCTTTCAATCCACCTTCTCCGTGATCTTCCTATGTCACTTGCGGTTTCCTTTCTCATGTCGTATGCTCAAGCTGCTATGCAATCATGTATACTGGAGTTAAAATTGATATTAAGTAATAACTGCAGCAAAACGGTAATACAAAAGGCCAATTTGAAAAATGATAATGACGTTTTGATAAACACTGGTAATACAAATTATAATACTCAAAACTTAATTTTCAACCAAATGGCCTTTATCAAGTTCACACATAACACACGATGAGTAAGAAACGGCACCGTCCACGTTCACATTCTAATGAAAGACGGGATAAATTCGGATGAGTATAAATGATTAGAAACAAGGATAGAGATGAAACAAATTCACAGAAAAAGTGGCTCAATATCGCATAAAGTCGACAAAACAGAAATATCATAACACGATATCGATACTACTAGCAACCGTAGCAAGACTGACATTAAACATACTATTCCTTAACAAAATATTTATCCATATGAATGACCGATGTTAATTCCAAACAGCTGCAGTGTGCAAAGTTGATAGATATACCGGTTCTTAGGCACAAATCAAGACCAGTCATAAGGAAAGCAAGATTTAATTGCCGCAACCTGAACAGCGCGGGCAACAAAATAGACTGAGACATTAAAGGTATCAACAATCAGAGTTCTATACCAGTGTTTGATCCTGTGCAAATAGTGGAAGAATCGTTATGCTAGATTCAAGACCATCTCCTCTATGTACGTCATGGTGCAACGTTTGTAAATGATTGCGTACATGACGTTTTTCACGGCACACATATAAAATCCTCTTCAATGGTGAAATTGTCTTTATGCGATGTTACAGAAAGGGTTTGTACGACATATGCATATATGTGGCACCTCTACGTCTACATATGAAAGTGTATCAATGTTTCAAGATTTCCGTCTGAGGCGGCTGTAGACCCATATATCCTTGAATTATGTTCACGTTTATAAATGACCATGAGAGTCCAAAGAATTCATAACGATATCTAGGATCTGCTGATAACGAAAAAGGTACGAAACATTCACACCTCGGACAGCAGAGCAGTGGTGGTGAACAATAATAATGTTTGACCATGTCTATAGAGGAAGTTCTATGTGTTATATTGTTTATTTGTTTTGCTGTCGTCTGTCACAAATGGCGATGACCATTTGTTATATCAAATTTTTAAATTCAGAGTTGTGACCTTGACTATAGGCTCCTATGTTGCTAATGAGATCTATTCTTGCAGCAAATGTCATTGCACAGATCAGGCATGGGATGACCACTGTAGATGGATTTTGGTTTGCCCGTGACTTTCTAGCTACTCCCCGATGTTATCTATTGCAAAGCTTCTCCTTTCACAAGATGCCGTACCTCTTTTTACTTTATAGTGTCATTTTGTGCACTGTCTTCCAATGTTTCTTGGTCTATTTCACAGACTTTCAGTTAGGTCTTTAACGACTCCTTGTAGCACTTCTCGTGGTCACCTTGAGAACGTTCTATTTTCCGCAACTCAATATAGAGAAGTATCATTTGACAGGCGATGATCTGGCATACCTACCACATGACCTGCCCAACAAATCTCTGTCGGCATCAAAGTAATGACAATGCTGGTGATATCAGTTCGATTTGTCATGATCTGTGGCATCCGGAATATTCTTGCCATCGGATGTTCATAATATTTCTGAGGCCGGTTGTGTGAATGTGATTGAGGTTCCTCACATGTGGTCTAAAAACAGTCCATGTTTCACCATCTTATAACAGCACTGGAAGTACCACTGCTCTCTAAACTTTCCGATTACTTTCAAAACTTTCATTAGCGTACAATCTGTCAAAACTGCTGCTTGTCTTGGAGATCATGGAATCCACTTCATCAGCATTTTGGGATAGTGTATTACTTAGATATGCGAATCTATTCACAGATTTCAGTGCTATATCATTTACATTTCTGCAGGGCTCGTGATAGATTTTGCCAGTTGCTGGTTGTAACATGACTTCCCTTATATTAGTAACAATAAAGAAGTTGATACAAGCTTTGTAGAATCTGTCTACAATAATACGTAGATCAGCCTCAGAGTTGGCATTTCTAGCACAGTATCCCGCAAATTGGATATCCCTGATGATATGTGATTTTAATTTGGTTCTCTCTAAAAGTCGCCGAAAATTGAACAATTTTTAATCAATGTAATATCTAATGACCACTGTCACGTCCAGATCTTTGAAAACGTCATCCAACATAATGGATAATATGATGCACTATCTATAGGGTAGGTGCTAGTACACATCCCTGTTTAACTCCTTTTGAGACAGGAAAAGTTGCAGATAACTCTCATCATCCTGAACTCTAGCTTGCATACATCATGCAATTGCAGCACTATTGTGATACATAACCATATTTTGTCATTATCATCCACAGTCCCTCTCTACTTACTGTGTCAAATACGTTTGTTAAATATATGAATGCTGTGTATAGGACACATTTCTGACAAATTTTTCTATGAGTTCTCTAAGGGTATCAGCAGAATAAGTCTATCACCTCATGACTTTATCAAGAACTCTTTGTTTTTGGAGTTGGTTGACAGTGCGCATTGAACAGTGTATACCGCCAGCCATGGTACCATTTATTTATTTCTTGCATAACGTTTCCGTTTATTTTATCATGTTCATGAATTCTCCTTGCATGTGATTTTTCTTTATTAATAATTCTTCGATGCCTCTATATTATATTACATTCCCTAGAGACACTTTCACAAACGAAGAGAATTTTATATGCTTATCCCGTAACTTCATTTACACAACCATTAGTAAACGTTACATCAAGACGTGTATAAAGTATATGGGTTTTAAAGCGCGCATAACGAATAAGTCGGCACTTACACAGTATCACATACCGGTCTATAACTCCTTTTGCTTATAACATCAACAGCGCAGATTATAGGGTTCTCGTGATGTCCGATTTAGGGCAAATCTTGTGACACGAATGACCGAACTCGCTATGGGCTTGAGAACCGGTATATCTACTAAGTGTGTACATTGCAGCCCCCTGAGAATTAATATATGTCATTCACATGTGTAGATATCCATTCTTTTGTCGTTTTGCTGTGTGTTTATTCTTGCTGAAAAGACGTGTTATTCTGCCAAATTCTGTTTGGTTTTGTTTATACAAGTTATCAGTTTTGGACTTCCCGATTTATCGCGTTTATCCATTGTTATGCGAAAGTAGACAGTGCCGTTTCTTACTCAGAGTATATTATGGTGTGTTTTTCATAAAGGCCTTTTGGTTGAAACGTTAATTTGTATGTGTTATCGTGTATATTACCAATGATTAGCAAAACTGATTTACACTGTTATACGTTTCTCATAGCGGTGCTAAGACATATGAGAATTAAATATTGAGCGGAACAAACAAACGACGGCTCTGACGCAAGATGCCACAGTCAAAAGATATCATAATTTCATGCTTATTCTGCAACCAACCAAAATCACAGATGGGAGATTGAGAGTTAAACCCAGAAAAAGATCTTGAATCAGGAGATTTATAAATGAATAATTATGGACTTATGCCAGATTGACACAGCTGATAAAGACTTGCTTCAAACAATTAGTCCAGATGAATATATATATATATATATATCCGACCAAGAAAACGATGGGCCATCGAAATAAAAGCCCACAAATACTCAGCACACACGAGGTCATCTCCAAAAAAAACTCTTCTACCCCTGATGTTGAAAGGCAACAAAGGGTTTAGCGAATATATATATATATATATATATATATATTTCCCTCGTAAATTGAGTCACCACGTTTTACGCCTTCTACCACACTGCATCCCTAAAAATAGATGTGATTATAGTAAAGACTTCATGTGTGTATGTTGTCATACTACTATGAGTGTGTACCACTCTGTCGACACACAGACAACACACTCACACACTACACAGGTATGTGAATATATATTTTAATATATATATATATATATATATATATATATATATATATATATATATATATATCAGCTCAGAGCCCCTTATCCCATCTTATTCATTATAGATCTCAGTAGTTTACCGTGAAATCTATTAAATTTAGATTTCAGTAGTTTACCGTGCCATCTATTTATTACTGCAGTAGATTTCTGCAATATATTCTTCCATCTATTTCTCATGTAAGTTGGTTGATTGCTGATTCAGCGGTCCATGGGTTCAAGTCCTGTGACCTAATGCAGTTAAGTGGCATTATATTGCTGGGAAGTATGTGGATTTTCGTCCCACCCCGGAACAGAACCAGAGAATAACTATCAGACCTCCAGGATGATAGGTTTCACCTGATGCACTGCACCTAACCACTGTAGCCAAGATAGGGTTCACTGTGCTCATTCCCCGATACCAAATGACTACTGGTTATGCCGAACTTCTTCTCTATTGCTCCAGGCATGCAACCAAATGTTCAAGTCAGAAGACTTATTACTTTCCAAGTTACTGTGCATCTATCACGGGTTTCAGCTATAGGAAAAAACAGTGCTGTAAGTTTCCTCCTCCCCAGTGCTGCACAGTACATCTCTGGCTCCCTCCCAACCACAGTTACATATATATTCAGTTAAACATGAAACACATTTCAACAACAAAAATAAAAGCATAATAAGCATAATTTTATAGATGACGTGCCATGAAGCTTCTATAAGAAGATAGCCTCAATATAGCGGCATATCATTAACTAGGGTTTTCTGTTGCATGGGTGGTATGTCTAGTAGGCCATTGGTGAGACACACAGGCGCAACCACATGCGACTCATATAAGTAAATTTCAGCAATTTATCATCTCGGCAATTTCCTATATAAGTAGATTTAACTAGTTTACCATCTCATATATTTTTCCTTACACAAGTAGGTTTCTCGTTAGTCAAGAGCAGGTAAAGAGCCAACGTTAGGTTTCACGTTAGTCAAGAGCAGGTAAAGAGCCAACGTTAGGTTTCACGTTAGTCAAGAGCAGGTAAAGAGCCAACGTTAGGTTTCACGTTAATCAAGAGTAGCCAAAGGAAATCACAAATCAATCACAGGTCAGCCGACAAATGTGACCATTTCACAGGACTACATTTTAATAAGAGCTTGACTCGTGTATACTGTTGAGATATACGTGTATCACCAAAATGAGGCTTTAATTCCCCAACTACCAACCAATCAGATAAGCAGAAACTGAACTAAGTGCTTCAATTGATTAATTTTCCCTAAAGACACAGCATTACGTGATGGTCACTGAATTCTTCGCCACATGACAGACAGTTGGAAATAAATGAATTGTTTGCTTCTCTTCAGCTGAACATGTTATGGTTTGACGGTAAATAACTGCTTCATCTTTGGATAACAACGTACAAATCAATAACATGATTTAAATATATGTAGAAATAAAGTTATCATTTTAGGTTCACCTTTGTATTTAGATACACGCAGGTATGCGTTCCTAATTGTTTTTTTAATCGGTGAGATTAATGAGAACAGAAATCAAAGCAACCCACAACAACAAGTAGTGTTACGATTCATGCCATATCGGAGACAAGAGATAAGAGTAAGATGATCTGTTAAAAAAAGACTCAAAATTCGTAGAGGATTGAATTCGTTGTACTCGGCTTACCATATGTACTCAGTGACTATAAATGAAATGGACCGCCACCTGCTGAGAGTACATCATATAGCACGTAACTCCTTAGCTTCAAGCTATAATTCCCAGCGACATCCAATAAATTGACTTTATAAACTCGACGACGAGTGTGGCATGTGAAGCCGAGACCGCTTTAGCACGAAACAAACGGTTAAACAATTACGCCAGAAAGAAGACAATTTATAGCTGGTCGCATATACATATGCATGCACAGTGTATTCGACATAACCATTTACAATTAACAAATATTAATATTTCTTATACTATTAATGGCAGACTGATTGGAATTCGATTTTCTGTTAGGCAAACGCAACACGTTTCAATATATCTCAATATGGACGCCGTAAGTGACACTAAGAATGTCAAAACGGTGTTATATATATATATATATATATATATATATATATAATTTATGTGTCTTAAAACCAAGTCTTTGATTAAAACTCTACATCTAAACTGACGTTTCATCAGAAATAAAATCTAGAGCTTGCTAATTTACTACACATTCAAGAGATACATGTGGCCCGTTTATAGAAGATTATCCACATCTATCAGAATATGCCAGCAATGCCTTTAAATGCAACAAATAACGTGGAATAATTGTCACTATCAGTAATGGCATTCAGGGACATGCCACTTGCCCGTGGGCCGTAGGTTACAGACTCCTGCCCTAGAGGCTATATGCGCAAGGCAAGCACGTTAACATATTCTTTCATTTTGCCACATTTGATAAGAGCACAGTGAAATGTTCATGTCATGACTAATGTGTAATAGAGAATAAAAATACAACTACAATGAAAGTCATGATAATAGCAACTGAGACCGTCGCAGTGCCACAGTAGTATGTATTGCACCGTTTCTGCAATTACGAAAGCCAGATAAAAGGAAAATCTGCTGAAATATATGCGTACAATATATATATATATATATATATATATATATATATATATATATATATATATATATATATATATATATATATATATATATATATATATATATATATATAAGAGGAAAATGGACTACATCCACTTAAGAATGAGATGTAAGAAACAAACTACTGAACTATATTTTTGTCAGAACTAGATGGAAGGTTGACAATCTGCTGAAATACATCATTTGTATAAGTAATAGGCTATATTTGTGTAAGAAATGGAATTACAAACTGCTGAAACAGATCATTTGTGTAAGAAATAGATGACATTTATGTAAGAAATATATTACATTTGTGTAAGAAATAGGTGGAAGGACAGCCTGCAGAATTATGTTTATGTAAGAGATGGATGCTAGGTAACACAAACTGTAAATGTGTTATCAAACTCACAAACCTTGTTCAGAGTAATGGAGTTTTGCTAATCAGTGGTAGCACACATAATAAAACACACATCGACGTCTTGGCCAAAACTCCTATATGAAGAACAAATTCACATCCGAATATGACGTGTAGAACTTCATATATTCACATGGTAATTACA
The DNA here is from genome assembly GCA_034231615.1 of Meghimatium bilineatum. Lineage (NCBI taxonomy): Eukaryota > Metazoa > Mollusca > Gastropoda > Stylommatophora > Philomycidae > Meghimatium > Meghimatium bilineatum. The sequence goes on from CM067311.1 coordinate 41,245,550, forward strand.
GAGATAAATATAGATACACACCGAAAGAGTAAATACTATGCCGGATGTGAAACAGCATTAAATATAAAAATGACAAAGCATAACCAAATATTGCTGAAACGAAACAAACCGACAAATGAAAGATCAACATGATATCTATTGTAGAACTCTCGGGCTTTGATCTCAACGGGCTCTATGGGATCAAATTGATAGATGTGTCTCTTCTAAGGCTCGTGTCAGGACTGGTCACGTGAGAAGCACAACTTAATGGCAGTCACATGAACATAACGGACACCCCGATGGTCAATGCCATTGAAGTGGTCACTAACAGGAGTAGCATTCTAGTTGTTGATGCTGTATACATGTTGAAATAATCTGTCTTCAAGTCTCCTTCCAGTCACACATACTTACGTCATGGTGCAACAATTGCAGATGATGGCATAATTGGCATTGCTGGACGCACATGTGAAACTGTCTTTAATGGTCAAGGTGGCTTGTGGGGAATGTGACATAACGTGTCTGAGTGAAATTTGCACTTGTGTAGCATCTCCTATGGGTGTAGGTGTCTGCGGGTCAATACATCTGAGATCTTGCCTTGTCTTTAGAAAATTAGAGCGGGGCGGTTACAGAACAGCTAATGTGCTTTGAGATCTGCCTGTGTATAGGCCACGTTGAACACTATGTATGATAATCCTATTTGGGGACATTTCCATTGATGTTGCATAGGCACATCAATGATGGAATTAGAATCATGTACATGTATGAGTCTGATCTGCCTAACTTTAAACACTTCAACAATTTTCACCCAGCCATCAAACTCACATCCGCGATTTCTTCATCCCATGTGAACTTTCATGACACATCTAGCTCCATCAAATTCTCCTGTCTTATCATATCGGTACACTACAAACCGACTGGTACCCATAGCTTTCTCCTCAACACATTCTCTTCTTTGTATGCCTGTCGCGATTCGCAAAGCTTCATCTCTTACGACGTTTGTGTATTGGTGAGGAGAACTTTCTCGAGAAAATCCATGAGATGAGTCTTTTGCAGCAGCTTGTACCCTGAGAGGGCCCTCAGATCTGCATTGCTTTCAATGTTCTCCACAAAACCCTCAAGAAAACTGATTAACTGCAAACTTAGTAGACACTACACCTGTGCCTATGTCGCTCAGACACGTTCAATACTACTCCTCAAAATCTATGCCATTATCTGCAAGCGGCGTTGCACCATGACGTACATAGGTGAGACTGGAAGGAGGCTCGGAGTCCAATTCTGTGGGCATTTGTACAGCATCAACAACGGGACTGGCACTACTGTTGCTGACCACTTCAATTACACGTATAACCTGCTGAAATATGTTTGTGTAAGAAATAGATGGAAAGACAACTTGTTGAAATATGTTTGTGTAAGAAATAGATGGAAAGACAACTTGCTGAAATATGTTTGTTTAAGAAATAGATGGAAGGATAACCACCTGGAATATATTTGTGTAAGAAATAGATGTTAGTTAACAAAAGCAGTACATGTGTTATCAAACATACGAAACTACTGACTACTGACTGCAGCAGCTGACTACTTCAGTGGCACGGACAATAGGTGTGCCCATGATGTTCATTATGCTATGTTCATCAAATGACTCGATTCAACACCCGCTTAATCTATCAGTTTGGCCATTTGACGCCATATGCTATCTTCTTAAGTGTTCATTTTCAAACTCCCACTGGATCTCTCTTGTAGCAAAGTATGGTTCTACTAGATTTCCAACATAATGTAGTCTAGAGAATGGAAATGCGTTACGCCGTCGTTTTACTTGCGCCAATGGCCCGATACATACGTCTTCAGTTGTATTTGCGACCGCTGCCCGACAGTCATACGGGTAGAGATCATATTGTTCTTTCATTTTGCTGTTTCCTTTGTTTCACTGATTTTGTTTTCGCTGTAAATTTTATGTTGGTGTTATAGTTTATAGTACCAATATGTCTATGTCACTCAGACTTGGACATATATGTTACTCCTCCAACATAGAATCTTAAAATTATATGTAACAAATAGTGATCATCACTTGTGATGAACAAGTAGCACAATAAATGACACTTCTGGTGTGTATTAATATTTGATTATCATTGCCACGAATACGTGGACAGTTCATACTCTTCATAATATGTTGCAAATATGTTCTTCACAAAAGCCTTCTGGTCGAAACTTCGATTTATGTGTGTTTGTATGTGTGTTATCAGTGATTACCAAAACTGCATTATCCTTCTCAATGTTTTGCCTATAAGATATAGATGGAAGGACAAACTGATGAAATTTACTAGTATAAGAAATATATAAAAGGATCATCATCATGTGATATTTCTTTCACGAACGTTATCTTCCTTATGGATTCTCTAAGCACTCTGTGATTCTAAGCGAGTTAACCTGTCGCAGCTAGAGTCATGTTTAAACAATCTGATATATCACTGCAGAAATACAACGTCGTTATAATTACGCAATAATACGTCCTTGGCGCCCTCTTCCCCTGTTGCCGTTAACTCTGCCTTCAGATATTAAAACTGTCCATGCTGTTATGTTTCTCTATATAACATAACAATCTCAGTTTTGTAGTTTTGATGTTTTTAAGGAGTCAGCCCTCTTCGACGTTTATTGATCTTAACACTACTTGTTTTGCGTTTTTAGATACAGATAATAGGATTTATTTTGTTTTTTTACTAATTATGGTGTGGTTGTCGCAGTATTGAATGACAATCGGTCTTCGGGCTATTGCTCGTCTGGTCGCTTGATATACAGTAATACTGTGCGGTGTCAGAATGTTGGTAACTGTTGATAAGATAAAGACGATACACTTCTGAAATCTGTTCTTTGAAGAATGAATAGATTATATCACAAACTGGGGACATCTACGCCTATAGGATGTAATACCTGTCGCAAGGGCTAGAGTTGTGCTCTGATGCCGACGTCTGTTTCGGCGATATTACACTCGAAACACAATCGATTCGAATGGCTGCTGGAACAGAGGGCGGAACACTTATGGGAATGCCCCACGTGCTGTGAGGCCAGTTTCTAATCAAGAATCAAGAGAATCAAGATGTTTGTTTGTTTGTTTTTCGTTCGCTCCATTGTAACCATCACGGATATCCGTGCGATTTCCGCCGGGAGCGTGATTACGTTGTGCCACCGTTATGCGCCGTGTAGGCCTAGCACATCCGATTTCGGCATGCCTTGACAATTCGGGTGGGCTACCCTTAGCCTGTGACAGCCTCTATATCTGTCTCCAGGCACGCGTAATGGAGACTCTTCGCCCAGACGATTTTCTTGCTCTTAGTCTGACTCAAACGAGGTGTTCCACTGTCTATGAACTTGCCTCGTGTAATTGGACGTGCTGTGCCTGTGCCCATTGGGTACTGAACCGTTTCTCATCCGTGAGCCTGGTTCCTTAAGGGGAAGAACTCAACAGAGGAGTTGGACCCTGGCTCTTTCGCCCTCTTAGCCGAGGTGTCATTCACCGACGTGTACCCCTTGCCCACGTTCGAGTCTCACACCACACGTTTGAGAGCAAGGCGTTCTCGAGCTGAGCGTCCTTGTCCCAATAGCGCCTGAGCCCATCAGGTACTGAACCCTTTCTCTCTTCAAGTGTATTTCCGGTGTAGGAAAACTTGACAGTAGAGTTGGGCCAGGGCTAAATCGTTGTCCCTTTTGTGCCTGAGCGAATCAAGTACGGAACTCTTTCTCTTCGCGAGCATATTTCCGGTTTAGGAAGGCTCGACATTAGAGTTGGGTTAGGTCTTCTTGCTTTACCAAACGCCAGTGGATGGGTCTGGGTCTCTGCCTGTAAGGAACTCAGGTAACTAGAAGCCCGTCTCGAGCTGACGGAGCTTGTAGCTCCCACTTTCCTAGGGACTTTTCACTTTCTATTTGCAGTTCGCGCTGCCCTCTAGCGCTGTTCTGCCCTTTCATTGTTTCATTGTACTCGGTATGAAATCTATGTCTCTCGCCATGTATCTACCTTTACGTGCATTTTACATTGGCCGCCCCTCCAATGTTCGGACTGGACTGACTAGCTTCACTGTATGTCGACAGTGTCGCTATATGTGGTGATGCTGGTGGTGTCGGAGATATGTCTGTCCGTGTGCAGGCAAATCTCTTTCCATCTGCTACCTCCACATTTTCGGACACGATCCCCAAATGATTTGGCCAGAATCAGCTCGAGCTGCTGTATTTCTGTTTCCAGGGTGCACCGCGTGGAGGTACATTTGGGATCTTGGTTATCTGCTAACCCTGGGTCCGCCTAGAGCAATGCGTTCCCTTTGCACCCCGAACCAAGATGAAATGACAAACTATTTAAATCTAATTATATAAGAAATTTCTGAGAGGATAAAAGAGGATAAGCCTAGTTATGTAAGAAATGGATGTAAGAGTAAATTGCTGAAGAAATAAACTTGTGAAAGAAAGATGTAGAAGGACAAAATGCTGAAACCGACTTGTTTAAGAAATAGATAAGATGACAAACTGCTGAAAACGATTCGTGCCAGAAGTAAAATATTTGTCCAATGGTTATCGCTGAAAATGTAAATAAAATATTCCTAAAACATTGTTTAAATCAATTGATATATGTGGGTACTGTTTGTATCGTCAACCTGTATTTATTGCTAATGTTTGTAGCATCAACCAGTATGTATGTTTGTATTATCAACCGGTATGTATGGGCTATGTTTGTATCACCAACCAGTATGTATATTTGTATTATCAATCAGTATGTATGGGTAATATGTGTATTATGAACCAGTATGCATGGACAATGTTGCAATGTGTGTATAGTCAACCAGTATGTATAGGCAATGTGTGTATAGTCAACAAGTATGTATAGGCAATGTTTTTATCATCAACAAGTATTTATAGGCAATGTTTTTATCATCAACTAGTATGTATAGGCAATGTTAGTATCATCAACTAGTATGTATAGGGAGTGACTGTAAGCTTACAGCTAGCAATATTCTGAGACACAACTGGAAGTTTTCACTCACAGTTTCTATGAATTATATTTCCTGGTCACGTCAGAGTCAGTTCATTTGTTCGTCGATACAAGCACAGCTCAATTTATTTCTCTGAACAGCACTATACGTCTTCTAGCCGAGACAACTGTTCACTCTCTATTACAACAAGCATCAGTGGACATTTGACAGCAACAGATGATCACTCGGAGAGACTGAAGAATTAACTCCATCTATCAAGTGACATTTCCAGCACTCAACACTTTGATGTCGAGTATTTCTGAGAATGTTCCATGAGAAATTTAATATAGACACGATGAAAGTACCATCAATCAAATTTGCGTCACCTGATGAATGAAACCGATCTATGGATCACTGAGAGTTAAGTGATTGTTGTTTGTGAAGTCGTGACGCCGTCTATGAGGATGTGGATGTAGTCTGTGAATGAGATATTTTGTTTGGAGAATATTTCGTTGTAATCTTTCAAAAAAATATTTTGTGAACAATTTTATTGTAACCGTTGAAGACGGTTTGTGAAAATTTAATAACACTCTTTAAATGTAAAATTTTTGTGTGTGACGATTTTGCATTAATTTTTGAACGTTTTATTTTGTTTCTTGAAGATTTAATTACAATGCATGAAAGTCTTTTGTATAACAATGTATGCTATCGCATGTTTAGGTTTTGTTTGTGTTTTTAAAAACATGGCTACAGTTTTACAAGACTGAATATACTCTAAGAAGTCGTGGATCTTGTCCAAGAAGACATCGATACAGTGCATGAAGATGTCGATATAATTTAATGATTTAAATAAATTTTCTATAAATAAGTCAATATATTCTATAAAGACGTAAATTTAGTCTATACAGACGTCAATGTAGGCTATAAAGACATCAAATTAATCTGTAAAGACGGCAATGCAGTATATGAAGACGCACAAGTTTATGATTACACAAATTAATGCCATGAAGACATGGATGTAGTCAATAATGATGGCAATATCTTTGTGCAAAAGTAGATACATGAAGTACACGTATATAAAGACATGAGAGTAGTTTATAAAGGGGTAACTACCTTTATTAAACCATTTGTTACTGTCTCAGACTACATTAATATTAGTTAGTACATGGTTAAAGAAAAAGGCCTCTTCCTAAATATCAAGAAAAAAGAAGTAATGGTTATTTCAAAGACACAAAATAACACACCTTGCAAGATCAAAGTGAATGAAATAGTATTAAATCAGGTCCACCAATTCAAATATTTAGGTACAATGATTACAGCAGATGGAAGAAGTTCAACAGAAATAAGATACAGAATAGGACAGGCAAAAACAACATTCAGAAAAATGAAAAATATACTGTATAATATGATCTTGTCATTAGAGGTGAGAAAGAGAGTTCTGCAGTGCTATATAACCCCTAAACTAACATATGGGTGCGAGTCTTGGAAAAAAAACAAACTGGAAAGTGAGAAATTAGAGGCAACAGAGATGTGGTTCTACAGAAGAATGCTGAGAATACCATGGACTGCCTGAAAAACTAATGTAGAGGTGTTGAAAGAGTCAAATGCGAAACGGACCTTAATCAACAATATAAGGAAAAGAGGCAATCTTCTTTTTTTGGCCACTTCATGAGACAGGCAGGTTTAGAGAACATAATCACAACAGGCAAAATTGAAGGCAACAGAGACAGAGGGCGACAAAGTAAGAACATATTAGACAGTTAGACAGCCTGGCACGGCAAGGAAACAACAACAACCTTTATACATAATACTGTGGACAGAGAGCTGTTGAGAGCCATAACCGCCTACGCCAGCTGGCATGGCACCTGATGATAATGAAGTACGTGCACTGCGCCATTCTCTTGATTCTAATTGGCTGTCACCCACAGTATATTCCAGGCGAAAATCACGTAATACTTACATGAGTCATTAAGACGACTGTATTTACATCACGTAATAATCATATGAGTTATTAAGTAGGTCGTATTTACATCACGTAATAATCATATGAGTTATTAAGTAGGTCGTATTTACATCACGTAATAATCATATGAGTTATTAAGTAGGTCGTATTTACATCACGTAATAATCATATGAGTTATTAAGTAGGTCGTATTTACATCACGTAATAATCATATGAGTTATTAAGTAGGTCGTATTTACATCACGTAATAATCATATGAGTTATTAAGTAGGTCGTATTTACATCACGTAATAATCATATGAGTTATTAAGTAGGTCGTATTTACATCACGTAATAGTCACATGTGTCATTAAGAAGACTGTATTACATTTAACGAGTAGATCTTATACTATAGACCATACGTTTTCAAACTTTTCAAACAGCGAACATAACCCCTCATGTAATCGTTAGTGCTCTGTTTAATTTGTATAACACGGGCATATGTACAATTTCCTTGCAAACGCAAGTTTGAGAAGGCCTGCTGCAGACTTACGTTCATGGTTGAGACAAAATGAAAACAAAAATTAAAACAACAAATAATAGCAACACTGTTTACCTTCCACGCAGGTCGTAAGTTTCGACTAAGGAGGTTATGGGATGGGACAGCCAACTTCATCTCATAACCTCCTTACTGTCCCATCCCATAACCTCCTTACTGTCCCATCCCATATAGGGTCAGTGACCTAAAGCCATGCTGAATTTGGATATGTCAGGTCGAAAGGCGCAGATATCGTAGTAATGATGTAAACCATGACACAACGTATTTCATTCTCGGTATTACATCCTGCTAATCTACAGGATTTTGAGAACGAACGCAGACGAAGAAAATAAAAATACTACTTGGAAAATACTCTGATTATAAAACCGTATTGATCCCATTCCAAGCTAATACTGGTCAGTCCGGCCCGCAGACTCAAACGAGTGCACACCTATGATCTGTCGAACACACAGCTTGAAGTGAAGCAATATACAGAAATTCTACTCGTGTATATCTGTGTTTGTGTGTGTATGTGTTTACCTGATATTGTATATGCATTCCAATACTCCCCCTCATGTGTTGGTACATTCGCAGACTACACACATCTCCCGTAGACATCAACAAAGTCTGGGAGCCCATCTTCGTATCATTAAAGTCCGTAGATGAATGCATTGTTTCGTGTTTAATCTGCATACGTTTGTATGATGTGAGTATGAACAATCTCCTGTACATTGTACTTATTCTCTCAGCAAGAATGACAACAATTTCTGTTAACCTGCATCTGCCTGAGAGTTGTTTAATGTTCACATATTTTTACAACGAAATACTGCTCAACTGGTGAGGCTCAACTGGTGAGGCTCAACTGGTGTAGAAGACAGACTCAAATGTATTCAAGTTTTCCAGAATGTACATCAAAACTATCAGCTACGTTCTGACTTCTTATATAAGTAGATTCCACCAGTTTGTCCTGCTATATCGAGTATATCTCACAGAAATTAACTCCCTTGCTTCAAGATATAATCCCAGATATCTGGAAAGTAGAAACCAAACATGTAACACCGATAAGGAAGCCGATGTACTAAGTACCGATGTGTCCTCGTTATTTAGATATAACCTTGTTTTAATGTTATCTGAGATAATCACGATGTAAACTGACCACTGACGTAGAATCTATAATATTGATGTTGATGAACACACACAAGTCACACTTTGTTTTATCACTTAGACCAGCGTTGGATTTAGACTTGCTAAGGCCCTGAGCTATTTGAGATATTGGGCCCTTTATTAATTAAGAAATATATAGACAGTGAAATTTAAAAAACAAAATGTAGGGGCCCTCATAATAGTGGGGGGCCTAATTTATAGCTTGTTTACGTTATAGGTAAATAATGCACTGACTTAGGCCATGGATTTCATTATGCTTCACTTGTACGTATTTCCTTTTTCAGTTTTTGAGAAAGGTAATTTGATCAAAACGTTGATTGCATAAATATGCTTATTAGAGGCTATCTTCTTGCTTACTGTTTTAATAAAACATATTTAAAAGAATATATGAACGTGTAATTCAAGTGGAAAAATTGTGGACGCAAACAATGATGAAGTGAAGTCTGCAAAAAATGTTATCGTCCACACAAGCGTCGCTGGATCTGGATGTGGGGCTGTGAATCGATCACCTACCTTGATAAAACTGGACAGCTTTCACGAATGGAATCTAAGATGGAATGAGTGGATTGAGATGTAATCTCTGTTTGGGACTGGGCTTAAAACTTTGGCCATCGTTCACTTTCCAGAGCGGTTTTCACAATCCGATAATCTTGCACGTGGCGCACTTCCATCAAATGAGCTTTTGCAAAGAGGATCCATAAACTCTTTCACAGGTTACCGTCCTGAGTTTCTCTATATCGTAATCGTGTATGTGTGTACTCAATGATGCTAATAGTCGGTGCTCTTTCACGTGTGATCTTCCGTTGATTGTACAAGATCTTTCAACGATTTTAATTCGTATGTAATCTCTGAATGACTATTTTCATCAATAATATCTCAATGATTATTGTCCTCTGTAATCTCTCAATAATCACTCACTACCGTCTATACTCTCTCAAATCAGTATTATTCTCTGTACTGCACCATCGGTGTTTAACGTTTCATTTACTATATCATTAGTTATTATCATGTGAGTTCATTTACTAAATATTATCATCGCGCTGTTTGATATATGGCAGCTAACTAAAACAGGATCAATTTGCATCTTCGTAACTTTTTAATTGTTTCGTTAACTCATTGGCTGCAAAGTATGAGTTTTACTATAATCATACCACAATTTTGAATTGTCCCTCTTTTAGACGTTACTATTCCTCCTGGATATCGACAGAGTACTACAGATCTTCTGAAATCATTAATGAGGCCTTCATTCGTTACTTTTGATTACTTCCATTTTTTCCGTTGGACAACCATTTGTATATATTGAATCCCATGTCAAAAATAGCCAAGGCTACTCCAAGTATATAAATAGTAACCAATACAAAACGTGACAATAATCAAAAACGTACCGAATAAAGGCTTGTTTACGTTTAGCAGTTAGGTCTTCTATATCTGCCGACGTCACGTACAAGCACACCATAAGTTTTAGTTATCCCTCTTGTAGACGTTGCTATAATGACACTGTAATGTTTAGTTATCCTTGTTGTAGACGCTGCTATAATCAGTTTTAGTTATCTCTCTTGTAAACGTTGCTATAATCAGTTTTAGTTATCCCTCTTGTAGACGTTGCTATAAGAACGCTATAATGTTTAGTTATCCCTCTTGTAGACGTTGCTATAATCACACCATAAGGTTTAGTTATCCCTCTTGTAGACGTTGCTATAAGAACAGGATAATGTTTCGTTATCCCTCTTGTAGACGTTGCTATACACAAAGTATGTACAATTACTCGTACTCCTGTTTGAGACGTACTATGTTAGTTCCTATATTTTAGACGACATTTTAAGCATAGCATATTCCTATATGGTTTATACCTTGCAGATGTTACTATAATCATACTGCCATTCTGAACACGTCTCTGGACAGTCACATACCCATTACTTTCATATATTTTCTAGCGGGGAAAGAATCGAGGATTGAACGGGTAAAGGTCAGAAAAGTCAATATTGTATTGATGGAATCAAGAAATGTTGTGGCCGCTATTTCTCAACGCTATTTTTGCATGGCCTAGAACAATTATGTTTGGTGAGCTTTTCGTTCTGAAGACACTAGGTAGCACATATACGACACTAAATGGTTTTTGGTTTTATTATTAGTATTATTATTTTTGAATGTTTGTGATTAATAAGGCTTGATGTATTTCACAGATTTGTTAGCTACATGTTATCATGCAGAATTATATTTATAAGTTGATTTGAGTGTGTTTGAAGTGATGTGATGTTATTTCAGTGTGTCTGAAGTGATGTGATGTTATTTCAGTGTGTCTGAAGTGATGTGATGACATTTCAGTGTGTCTGAAGTGATGTGATGTTATTTCAGTGTGTCTGAAGTGATGTGATGTTATTTCAGTGTGTCTGAAGTGATGTGATGTTATTTCAGTGTGTCTGAAGTGATGTGATGTTATTTCAGTGTGTCTGAAGTGATGTGATGTTATTTCAGCTTAGTTGTATCACTAATTTATTAAATAGATGATGATAATCATGAATTAATCCCTTTAGCTTTGAGTAGTTCGATCTTGGAAACCCATAGCCTTTCTGACAAATCCGCAAGTTGTTCTCAGATGAGTAGCCGAGGTGACATGTGAACTGGCAGAAGCAGTTGAGTAGCCGAGGTGACATGTGAACTGGCAGAAGCAGTTGAGTAGTCGAGGTGACATGTGAACTGGCAGAAGCAGTTGAGTAGCCGAGGTGACGTGAACTGGCAGAAGCAGTTGAGTAGCCGAGGTGACATGTGAACTGGCAGAAGCAGCTGAGTAGCCAAGGTGACATGTGAACTGGCAGAAGCAGCTGAGTAGCCGAGGTGACATGTGAACTGGCAGAAGCAGCTGAGTAGCCGAGGTGACATGTGAACTGGCAGAAGCAGCTGAGTAGCCTAGGTGACATGTGAACTGGCAGAAGCAGCTGAGTAGCCGAGGTGACATGTGAACTGGCAGAAGCAGCTGAGTAGCCGAGGTGACATGTGAACTGACAGAAGCAGCTGAGTAGCCAAGGTGACATGTGAACTGGCAGAAGCAGCTGAGTAGCCGAGGTGATATGTAAACTGGCAGAAGCAGCTGAGTAGCCGAAGTGACATGTGAACTGGCAGAAACAGCTAAGAGCCGAGCTGACATGTGAACTGGCAGAAGCAGCTGAGTAGCCGAGGTGACATATGAACTGGCAGAAGCAGTTGGGTAGTCGAGATGACATCCACACTCACAGACGCAACTGAGTATGCGTGGTGACATCCGAATTCGTAGAAAATTTGCTGTCTCAAATAAATGCTTGTGTTGGATATTTGGGAGAGAGAGAGGGATAGATGCAGATTTAGTCGCTGAAATGAAGCACTCCAGTAAGGCAGTATCCCAGGATCATAACGCAATACTTAGAGCGTAACATATACTTCTATGACAACTAGGTCATTTGTCTTATATCAGATCTAGTGACATGTCTGCAGTGATGGCACATCTATCATTCCCGGCTATCTAAGAGTCTGTAAAACAAGGACAAAAGCGCAATGTCATCTAGCGAGTTTCTCAAATGGGAACTATTTGACAGACGACAAAAGTCGAAAATCGTGATAAGTGACAATGGTGATTTGTGACAAGTTGTCAGTCTTCCTGTCAATTTTCCAAAGTCGCGTCCTACAACATATCTGGAAAGAAGACAGTGGCCCCACTTTTCTGTACATCCTGAACTCTAAGTCCAGGAACCATGCGTGGCACGGACGTATAAGATATACATAGTTTAATGTTTATCTTATACACCAAAGGACATAAGCCCATGGACCTCTGGAACAGCAAACAACCAACTATCATCTACATCAATAAATTTTCTTCCCAATGAACTTCCTGAACCACGCTCTGTCTTAAGCCATTGTCTTTAATTATCCAACGACGTATTCCTGATATCTTTAATGTCGTCAGTACATCGTTATCTTGGTCAGCCATTTCTCCTCCACCCAGGTGCTCTGCCCTCCATTAATTGGCTTTATAAACAGTTGTGTCTCTATATCACCAAACAGGCTAGAAATTAGAGGGGAGAAAGGAGAAGAAATTAATGAATGAGTGAAAGTGTTTTCAATACAGATGATTGCAGCGTGAACTTCAGCAATACAAGTCCAAGACACAGATTCAGTGCAAGTTTTCATACGTTATGATTCTGATTATTGTCGTGATTTTCCTGTATCACTATGTATATACATTGTGTCTCCTACCAATACCGACCAACGAGGTACACGGAAATAATGGAAAGCATTACGTAAAGAGGCGTGTTTGTTTCTTCTTGTTTGTCTTCTATTGTCGAGGGTGCCTCGGTTTGAGAGTGTCAATGATGTCCTGAGTCGGTTTCAGTCGCACAGCAACTTATACTTAAAGGGTGGTCCGATGTGCGCAATCTAATTAATGGTAGTGACCGAAAGAAGTCACTCGTCTCCTACATCAATTTACACAGATGAATTAATATTTTAAAGTCGCCGGCAAATACCACCACCTTTTACCCCAAACCTCTAAATATTACATAATGAAGGTGCCTTCAATAAGGAAGATTTAGGAAGGCAATGACAGAGGAAGGTTTAGGAGGGCAATGACAGAAGATATTCCCAATAGAGTCTGGGAGCTAGAATTAGGAACATGCTGAGAATGGACGAAAGTATTCAAAGAGAGAAAACCGTTGACAAACGTAGTAAAACAGCTAAGAACAGATTCATTGAAGTGCCACCAAAACTGACGGAATTCTTCAATAGCTCATCCAGAATTGAGGGTTATATAAGAACTCATCCAGTAGAACTCAATACCACGAGATAAAATTATCTACACAGATGGTTCAGTAATACGAGAAACGCACATATGGTTCAGTATTCGGAGAAACTAACAGATGCGGATGACGTTTGTTAAGCGTACAAAATTGGTAGGACGGTTAGAGATATATCTGCAGAATATTCAAGCATGTCATCAGTACTCGTGTGTTGTGCATAGTTCTATAACAGATTATTGAGAAGACATATTCAGGTATATTTATAGCTACTATTTGTCATATTTATTTTCACGTTATGACTTTTCGAGATGGAAATATGAATAAAATTTCCTCCGACAATATATGTTTGTATTTTATTTGTGTATGCTATAATATGCTACATTATGCTTCTTTGTTGCAAGCAAACAAGCTGAACTAATTCATGACCATAGCTGCTGAATTACTCCATCACCATAGCCGCTCAATTAATTCATGACCATAGCCACTGAACTAGTCCATCACTTATGGCGATGAACTAATCCATCACCATAGCCGCTGAACTAATCCATAACCATAGCCGCTGAACTAATCCATCATCATAGGCGCTGAACTAATCCATAACCATAGCTGCTAAATTAATGCATGACTATAGTCGCTGAACTAATCCATTAGCATAGCTGCTGAACTAATCCATGATTATAACCGCTGAACTAATCCATCACCATAGCTGCTAAATTAATGCATGACTATAGTCGCTGAACTAATCCATGATTATAACCGCTGAACTAATCCATCACCATAGTCGCTGAACTAATACATCATCATTGCCGCTGAACTAATCCATCACCAAAGTCCTTGAACTAATACATCACCATTGCCGCTGAACTAATACATCACTATAGCCGCTGAACTGATTCATCACCATAGCCGCTGAATTAATCCACGACCATAGCTTCTAAACTAATCCATCGCCATGACAGCTGAAATAATCCACTCCCATAGCCGATGAACTAATCAATGACGGCTGAATTAAGCCATCACTATAGTTGCTGAAGTTATGCAACACTATAGCCGTTGAATTAATACAGTCCCATCAACAAACAGGAGATTGCCCAGCAGAGATCATATAGAGATTAGCAATGGCCCTACAAAGAACATCACAAATGAAAAGTATATGCTAAGGGGCAAACAGAAAAACAGTTACCATATTAAAATGCTATATTTATTTTCTAGTGGCAATATACGGTTGTGAGACGTGAGCGATAATATCCGAAATGGAAAATAAAGTATCGGAATTTGAAATGAAATGTTATAGACAGTTCCTAAGAATATCATGTATAGAAAGACGCGCCACCGAAGACGTCCGCAAAGACCTGAACATCAAATAAGACTGGCTCCTCAAACTATCAAAAAACGCAAGCTAACATATTTTGAACATATAAAGACACAATGACACAATGGCTTGAAAAGATTAATCATGCAGGGAAAAGTTCCAGGTAAAGAACAAGAGGCAGACCAAAAATGCAATAGGCATAGGATGGACATCAAGAATATGTTTCAAACATCATAAGACATCGCAGATGGAAATGCCTGAGTCACGTTCTAAGACTAGATGCAAACAGAATAAACGAAGAAGCCCATATGTGCATACCTGAGGGTAGAAGAAAATGAAGACGACCAAAAGCAACCCTAAAGAACACCATATTTAAAGAAGAGGACATAACAGGTTGCACGACCATACAAGAACTAAAACTGCACGCAGCGGACAGCTACACATGTAGAATCAAAACATCTGCCCTATGTGCCAGCTGCGGCACGAAAGGAACAAATTAACTAATAGGATATCGAAGGCCCTCTGAACATGAAACTTGAAGAAATCGGATAGCTTGCATAGAGCAGAGAGGCATACAGAATCGCTGTGAAAACAATATCCTGTTAAGGACACGTCACATAGACATAAAACAAATTCACAAACAATTAGGTAGCTTGGATTGTTCTGAAAGTCTGGCACTTCTGTCGCAAAATTACAGACATATCAAAGACATTACATGTTATCTAAAATAATAAATCGACACACACGTCTGAATATACACAAAGAAAAGTCAACTATTCATAGAATAAAGGCAACTAATGAGATGCACATTAAACTGGATGAAACAGTGCTTCATGAGCTTGAATCATAAACATATCTTGGCATCAACATAGAAAGAGACAGGTTGAGACTGTTAGCAGACAATCATGTCAGAGTAGTAATACACATTCAACGCTAAAGTTAATAACATTGACAAATATGTGGCAAGCAATGGCATCAACCTCGACCTGCATAAAAGACATGCAAGCTAATTGAAAAACAGCCTTCTAAATGAATCATTAGATGTCCCATGATTTTCATGAGCTGTTGAAACGGGTATAAACACAGTAAGCAATGAAAATGACAGGAAACTCTAACGAGTCATTTTAGAAAGTGGTTTTCCAATTATTCAACAAGTGCATATACAGCGAACATCACGGATCAGCTATACATCTTTGATTCAATCGTTAAACCAAGGGTTCCCAAACGTTTTCGGGCTAACGTCTCTTACTTGTAGACTCCAATTTAACCCAACCTCAACTTTTACAATAACATCGTTAGGAAAAAAACTACAAACAATTGTTAAAGAATTGACATCCGTATGTCTTGATATGTGAGTACAATTTTAGTTTCTTCATGAACATTACTTCGTTACAACACTGGATATTTACATATAATAAAATTAGTGAAACAGTATATTTGAATTAAGGAAACATTGCACACTTTGCAAAATGTTAATGTTAAGGATGGCACTGTTTTGCACTTATATTTTATTTGAATATTTGGTGCGAATGTAGACAAGACACAGCGGTAATCGCAATGTCAAGACGACATGAATTTGTATTTTTAAAAGAGTGCTGAAAACCCCAGCTTAATTACATACAGTATGTTGAAGAGAAGGCGACAGTGATGACCGTGTATGCTATAAGATCGCCTGACTAAATCACGCATTCGTAAGAACTCATTTGGCTATTTCCCAGATTTTAATTGGTCACTACAGTTTTACTTTGTGTCCTGTGCTGCGGCCCGAAAAGGGAGCACAGGATAGCAACCATATTTAACTTACATACATGTCGTAAGAGAAAACTAAAGATTAAAAGGGATGAAGATGTATGTTCCATTCTATATATTGTAAACTTTACACATAAACCATGCTGAAGTCAGATGTACACAAAACCGAAAGGCGGAATTATCACTGCAAAGCTAAAGAAAACATGACACAATTCATTCTGTTCTCCGGTCAACATCCTGCTACTCTGCAGATGTTTGAGAGCGAGGGCAGAAAAATATCATGATGATGAAATAATTCCTTCAGCTCTAGACAACCAGCCATAGCCTTTCTGGCAATTGCATAGGTTTTCCCTGTTACTGAAGCGACACTGGCGCATACAAGGATGATAAGAGTGAGAGGGCTTATGGATGCATGTTTATTGTACAAAGAAAGGAATTCTAGTGCGCTAACATCCCAGGATTACCATATTCTGCCAGGAGCACAGTACACACTTCTGCTACCCCAGGATTACCACATCCTGCCGGGAGCACAGTACACACTTCTACTACCCCAGGATTACCACATTCTTCCATGAGCAACAGCACACATTTCTGGTACTCCAGGATTGCCACATCCTGCAAGGAGCACAGTACACACTTATACTACCCCAGGAATACCACATCCTTCCAGGAACACATCACAGACTATGGTACCCCATGATTACCACATCCTACCAGGAGCACAGCACAGTCTCTGGTACCCCAGGATAACTAGTTCTTTCCATGAACACAGCAAAGACTTCTGGGCCAACCATCTATTCATTCCTCTGTCACATGTGTGGATTCATCTGCAGTGATGGTACATCTGGTCCCATAGGATTCCCCATTATATAGGATCCCCCGACGTATAGGATTCTGCCACACAGGGACAAAGGTGAAATGGCAGCTTTCATGCATCTCTTTGTCATCTATGATGATTATTTGATAGAAGACAAAAGTAACAAATGAGACAAGATGCATGAATGATTTTTTTTCCAGGTGACAGGTACTTAGTCTATCCACCACTTTCCTTAGACGTCTCCTGCGACATGTCTGGAAAGAAGGCTGTGGCTCCACTCTGAACTAGTAGTCCATGCCTATGTTGCCACATGAGTGAATGCGGACGAAGACGAAAAATACTATAATAACCAAGGAAAATCAAGGAAAATTTTAATGAATCATTTTAGAAGGCTTTTTTCCCAATAGTCAATAGTACCTATATTAACGAGGTCATGGTACAACACAACTCATCGCTATGGTCGCTTGAATGTACAAAGGAAGATAATGTATCCACAATTTGAGAAGATTCATCCTTTTAAAATCATCTTTGGCAGTTGAATCACATTTCCATTATATGGGTTCTTCTTGAAAACTGAATGGCAGTAAATAAAAGTAATTTACAGTAATTAACAAATAAATTTCTCGTTACTATCCAAGATCAATCATCACATGAAATATCAGGAAAGTAAAAGTTGAATTCTTGCATCAGGGATTCCAAATGCGACTCAATGTTAATCTTGAAATTCATTCTGATCAAAAGCTGTTTCATCCAAAAGTTAATTTAAATATGAAAAAAAAACGATTACTAGTTTTTGGATTCATGTCTCCGTTTCAACAATTACATTTGTTCATGAAATTATAGCATCACATAATAAGATTCAGCAATGTTGGAATTTATACCTTGAAGATTCCGGGTTACGTAACTTCAAATACATGAGTCAAATTGTTCCTTTCGTGCCACAGGCACGAGGTACTCTTTAATAAGGAAGAGGTTTTGATTCTCCATGCATTGCGGTTCGCTGTCTGTACTTTTAGTTCTTGTATGGAATTGCAATCTAGTATTTCTCCGTCTTTAAGTATGGGGACAAGCCACATACACACACAAATATATTGTAAGTGAAGGAAAAGTATCGTACAGCTGATTTCTTTCGTTGCTCATTAAAAACATTCTCTCTTCCTACCCCAACTCATATTATCTGAGACAGCATGTTTCCTTCTAGTAACCATTAGGCATGTATGTAATGAATACTTGTCTTGTGTTCTGTTTGAAGATCATCACAAAGCACTTGTACTAGTCAGGTATTTAAAGTGTTTGTTTTCATATAAATAGTCTGGTATTCAAAGAGTTTGTTTTCATATAAATAGTCTGGTATTCAAAGAGTTTGTTTTCACATAAATAGTCTGGTATTCAAAGAGTTTGTTTTCACATACATAGTCTGGTATTCAAAGAGTTTGTTTTCATATAAATAGTCTGGTATTCAAAGAGTTTGTTATCACATAAATAGTCTGGTATTCAAAGAGTTTGTTTTCATATAAATAGTCTGGTATTCAAAGAGTTTGTTATCACATAAATAGTCTGGTATTCAAAGAGTTTGTTTTCACATACATAGTCTGGTATTCAATTAATTTGTTTTCATATCAATAGTCTGGTATTCAAAGAGTTTGTTTTCACATACATAGTCTGGTATTCAAAGAGTTTGTTTTAACATAGTTTAAAACTCATAAAACCAAACTTTCAGTAAGCTGCTAGATTATATACACATGAACCATTGCTTTTAATTGCTAAGCGAAGAACACATGTATGGTGTGGGCACGTATGCCGACGTGATAAAACAATAACAAAAATATCACTAATAAATACTGTCACAAAGAATACTGCAGGGAACCGTCGAAGGTACAATAAGCTGACGATCACAAATAAAATCACAGACATCAAGGACTGGACAAAAAAATATTTTTCATCACTCTTCGGCTTCGTTGAAAATAGAAATCGATGGAGGACTTTGTGTGTTGATGTATCCAATGTGGTACTCCTTCGACCCTGACGGGTTACGGGTTTATAGATATAGATAGAGATAAGATTTTGCTGCAAGGTTTTGACTGCCAGAGCTTGTCTATAAATTACAAAATGTATTTCAACAATATTTACTTTCTTAGCTAAAACATGTTGGAGAAATCCATATTGTGAACCAATCATCGCAGATGCACCATCTGCTCCCACAACCACAACCTTTTCCACTTAAAAAGTCACGATTAACTGACAACACTGAGTTAAGTCGGTTATTTTATCACACTGAATGGAATAAAATAATGAGGTTTCCATTTTTTCAACAACTTGTGTTTTGATATCTCCTGCCAGATCGTTTCTTCAACACTTCACGGTATTATCAGAAAGAGAGAGATTTAAAAAAAATAACATTTTTTGACACCACCCAAGAAATTATTAGATGCTCATAAAATGCATGGTTTTATTAATATTTCCCATCTGTGTGGGCCTTTTTTTTTTTTTTTTTTTTGCTTTAGCAATAAGCTGAACCAGTTCATATAGTGTTTCTACAACCTTTTTTATTCTGTTGACTTGAGCTCGAAATATAATTTTATGCGCTTAAGAGAGTTGACTTTATTGGCAAAGGAATAGCTCAGTTTGTCCTTTAATGCTGGATGGTTTGCGTTCAAATATTGTTTCATGTGAACTTGACGCACTGCATCATTACTTAGAATGTGGCATAAAGGGTCTTGTCGTGCTATGATGCGGAGAGGCGGCCGTATCAGGCGACCTTTATCAGAATATATTTACGGGTCACCATTTCGAACAAACAATTTTTTAAGGGGGTGGCATTTAGAAGACTAGCATCATACTGAGGCGATCTACCGCACGGTCCTGGTTGCAATATATAACACAATGTCAAAAAACTCACTGTGGCTGTTGTCACCTGTTATTTTCAATAATCGTAAAGCAGTACTTGATTTAATCATTATTATACAATCACTTCTTTAATTTACACATTTCAATCAATAATTAGAAATGCACAAAATTATAAATACAAAAATTAAGAAATATGACTTTTACTTTTACAAGGACATGTAAAATATAACTTCACACATAATTCCGGGAAAGTGCAGGTAAAAATAGCCAATTACCGGAGCGTAGGAATACAAAAAACCGTTTCACTCTTTCCGTCATTACGAGATGTCGATAAGGACATTGTAAAATTAACTGTGGTGATAAAAAATAATGTGTATTTGGAACAACAGTCATTTATTTTGCGATGCATTGAATATATTTTATGAAACATGTTCAGATTTTTAACAGAGTACAATCAAGCCTTTATTACACTCAATTCTCACAGCGTCCAGTTCTCCGCTTAAAATCACGTCATTCTCTCTTCCTCCCGCAGGACTGCGCACCCCCTCCCACTGTGAAAGACACTGCACTAAACCAATACTGATTTATGGTTCAAAATGATAGAGACTATTACATGGGATGAGCAAAACGCTTAAGGCATTCATAAATGTAATCATAGTTACAATATATGGCAAGGTTGTCAAATATCTATTGGAATTTTTCATGGTTAAACTTTATTAAATAAGTGACCAAAATATGGATAAACACTAAAGTTGTGTATGGAAGTCAAAGCCATATCGCTAGTTGACCAGTCGTGCGTTGACATTTATTTAATAACTTTGTCGGTTGGCCAGGTTCATTAATGTGAATGATCAACACGGACAGTAATGCTTGACATTTTTTGCTGATATCTGTGTCGCAATCGACGTGACTACAAAAGCCTATGTGTTCATCATTATTTCAATATCTTATTTCTTATCAGTGTAATGGGCTGCTTGCTAACTGTATTTCTTTCTGTGAGCGATTTCTGTCTTTATACAATGTCAGTAGAGTGGAGTGCCGTCCTCAGACCCTTGTGGTACCGGATTCACTCCACGGCTGGGACAGGATTTTTTTATTTCGGAGGTACAATCAAAATGTTTCCTGTGCATGTCGCGGTGTCTGCTATGGCAGAGCGGTATTTAACGAACGTTAATTAAAGCAATCAAAGGGTAATGTTTCTAGATTAGCAGTCATAATTATCATTCTTGTGCCCATATAAATGACTTCAGTATACCCATCTTTGCTAAACGATAATACTACTATATAACGAATTATCAAAGTCGGAAAATTCGCACACGAATAGAAGCCAGGTCTAAAAAATAAATTACATCTGCGTGTATACCAAACTTTCTGATCAGTAAAAGCATACACAAAACAATAAAGACCAAAAATATAAAGTATTTGAAAACTTCAAGCAAGGAGCGATTACGTAGACTATTAAAAAAACCTTCAAGCAACGTAACACAGAAAAGTGTGTTGTCAAAAAAGGAATTGCACTTGTTATGAAGATTTCTCATCTTTCAACCAAAGTAAAGTAACCCATAATATTTATTAATGCCGTAGGGGTGTGAGATGTTAGTGATCTCACATTTCAGAGGCTCTGCAAATGAAGGCGGTAGCCATCTCCTTTCTCTCGCAGTCTTTATTTCCCGGATTAATACGCTACCCATTTAATGCTGGGTCGACCGGGAGCCGTTGCAATCTGAGATACATTTCCGCCTCAACTGGGGAATGAACCCAGAACCACTCATATGCGAAGCCATTACTCTAGCCACTGTGCTACGCGGCTCCAGAAAAACCTTTCAACCGTGACACTAGTCCAATATCGGTTATATATGATATTTTGACCGTCCAATATTGGTAATGTCTGATTTGCTGACCATCAAAAATGTACACCTTGACATTAGTCCAATATAGGTTATATCTGATCTGATGACTGTCCAATATTGATTATATTTGACCGTCCAATATCGGTTATATTTGATCTGTTGACATCTAAATCGGTTATATCTGATTTGATGACCGTCCAATATCGGTTATATCTGATCTGATGACCGTCCAAAATCTATCTAATCTTTTGACCGTTAAAATTGTATGAAAATAATTGTTCTTACTTTTTATTGAAATAACTCTTGTTGTGAGCACGATCCTTTCAATCTCGGACGCTAGTACGATATGGTTATGAGGGACCAGAAAAAATACTACAAATACTACAGGAACGATGATGCATTTTACCAACTACAGCTGAATATTACATCAACATAGAACAAGATGTGAAAACGAAAACAGAAACAACCGACATCGATGAATTTTGGAGAAAATCGGATAAGATAAGAGGAAGAGACAGAGGTGAAAGAAGAAGAATGATAGGAGAGAAAGTGAAATTGTGATATAAAAAGAAACATCTAGAGATGACTACTTATGATGATAACATAAGGTTAAAGAAACTACAGAAATTTGCAATTCAACCGAATTGTTCTGATATGAAGTAAATCTATGACGTAAGAAGAAATGTATGGTATCACGGATTATCATGATGTTATCACAAGTTTAAAGGAACTAAAGAAAATTGAACTACAAACGAATTATTATGATATGCTTAGTCTAATTTTATCATACTAAATTTGTGGATAGTGCATCAGGCAAGAATACACATTGTGTACAGAAAGTCGTCTATATCCATCAGACAAGAGTACACATTGTGTACAGAAACTCGTCTATATCCATCAGACAAGAGTACACATTATATGCAGAAACTCTTCTAGACTACTGGAACAAAACTAAAGAAAGATTAATGAATTTGTTTGTGATTAGTGTCATGTTTGTATGTAGCGAAAGTTATAGTAGGAATAAGTACATAAGTATATACTTTTATTTGATCTCATATAAGCATGTCTCTGGTTAAATTTTCTTTCAAAACATTCTAGGTAATGGAGAAATGGTTTTAACGAAACAATTTCTCAATCCCTTGTGGTTCCGCTTACGATAGGAATTACTTTCTATCAGACATGTGTTCCACGTTGTAAATGGCGGTCATGGATCACAACTCTACGTGAACTATCTTGAGTCTATATCGTTGTCGACTATCCGCCTAAACACCATGTCAAACTAAAATATGTGTTAACTACATCCTCTATTGTTTCTCTTCCTGCAATAATTTGCTGGTGTCACTCAGTACTCCATGCAGCCCGCACTACCCTGCCTTCCCATAACATGTACATACAACAAATAATATATCTGCGGGATTTTGGGACGTAGACTCCATTTGTATTTGCGCCTTCTAACTCCACTTTCAGTTGTTATATATCTTCATTGCACACTCAGCATTCTTCTAAATTTTATAGAATGACTTCTCAGTAGTTAGATTTGATGTTATGTAGCACTAAAGAGCTCTCCTGCTAAAAATTGTTGATAGAGATATATTGCACAATATGCTCTTTATTGTTTGGAACGATGCCAGTGTGCTATATTTTGCTATTATATATCTTAGCTATGCACAAATTATTACCACTGACATGTTTCCAATGTTTTTATTGGTGAACCGGTTTTAACTTTTAGTGACAACAAATTGTGACTTCATCGCGTTCGACTTAAGAACCATCACCGCCTCTAAAGTGTTGTACAAAAGATAGGCCTCCAGACGTTTCATTTTACCCAGGAAACCACCTGTTTTCAGTCCTTCTTCCCAAAGTCTCATTTGTTTTCTGGGACGCTTCAACAGCCTTCTTTATATAGCGAGCCACTGATATAAGCCTATTTGTATGAGTCCGAGTAATTAAGAAGTGTCTGAACATGCACAAGCTGACCTCAACAAACTAAGCACCAACAAGTCTCCTTCGATCTGTCCCAATAATTGACGTTGCACATGAATCTCTACATAGAAGGACACCGGCCTGTCCCTATAACCGATTTATTTGGGATATGAATTTAGATAGAAGAACATTTCGACCTGTTCCAAAAACCGATTTGGAACATGAATCCCTAGATAGAAAGATATGAATCGAGATTTGCGACTTCGTGGTAAGTGTTGGTTATAAATACAAACATCGCTGTGAGTTGTTGTAAAGTATATACAATTTCTAGCTAAACTTTCCAGTGTCGATGGCATGGATACGGAATTCAGCATCAAATCTCTAAATTCTATAAAATAAATGTTGCATTTGATACACTGCAAGACTGTGTGCATGAAGGGAAAGGCATAAACTTCGCCACAAAATGAAAAAGTCTATTGCGTCATTGTGTGCACTACCTAGCTATACGCTTTTGAGAAATGGACAGTGTCCAGTACGTGAGACATTGACAGTGTTCAGCATGTGAGATATAAACAGCGGACAGCATGTGATACGTGAACGACCGTGTACGGCATGTGAGACCTAGAAAGTGTACATCATGAGCGACATGGTTCGTGAACAACATGTGAGACATTGACAGTGTTCGGCGTGTTAGACATAAACAGCGGACAGCATGTGATACATGGACTGTATACATTATGTGAGACATGGACAGTATGCAGAAGACACGCCACAGTGTTAGGTCACATCCACATATGCTGTATCCGCAATCTTCTCAGGATACAGTGGCAAGATCAAGTACATGATACTGAAGTTCTCACCATAGGGACCAAACCCGAAATAAAGTAATGACGAAAACGGATGTGCTGGACCTCGGACGTCCAGGTCACAAAGTGGCCAACCGGGGTGCAAATAATCACAGTTCTACTGTGGAACTTGCAGCACAACGTACTTCACGCTCCCCGGCAGAAATCACACGATAATTTCGTTGTGGTTACTAGAGAGCGAACGCAGAAGAAGAAGAAGAAGAAGAAGTCCTCACTAGACTTTGTACCAGGAATTCATACAATGCTTAAAATAACCCAACTGATGCGGTCTGGGTATGTTTTACGCATGCCGGAAAACACATCCCAAAAGAACTCTTATATGGTGAGCCTCTTAAGGGGAAACCACTGGCCAGTTGACAGAATAAATGCTTCAAGTCCGCTCTGAAAGTGTCCCTACGTCAAACCCACATCTAAGGAGTCTGTCACTCAGAATCGCCCAGTGTGGCGCAATTACTCCAGCAAAGATGCTTGTATCGACTACAAGCATCATATCTCAGAGGCAAAGCGATAACTGAATGCCATAAAAGACATAACAACAAACAGTATGTTAACCAATCAGGGTCATACGTTTCCCAACTGTGACAGGGGATATTGTGTCAGGACTGGATTTATGAGTAATCTTCACACAAACCAGAGAGTTGAAATAACACAAGTCTGAAACTGTTGTCATCATCGCCTGCAGGTGTCGGTAAAATAAAATCCATCTACAGTGGTCATCTCATACCAGAACTGTCCAATAACATTTGCGGTCAGAATATGGCTTTTTAGCCACCAATATACTCACTGAAATGAAATGTGTGAGACGTATGATTGGAGTTAGCTTGAGAGACAAAATCAGGAATGAAAACTAAGAAAACAATTAGAGATCAAGTCAACAATAGGATACATCTAGAAATAACAAGTTAAATGGTTCGGCCACATAACCAGACAGAAAGAGCAGTATTATCCAAAAACCACTTAACAAACAATACGAAAACAATCGACCTATTGGACGCCCTCGTAAAAGGTGGATAGATTGTGTTAGAGACACTCGGAAATAACAGCGGAAGAGGCAAATATAAGGGCAAAAGACCGTACACTCACTACCCCCTCAACACCGAAAGGTACATGAGGACAGAAAGAAGAAGAAGAACGAACGAACTCATAATGAATGACATAAATGTCCTGAATTTCAGATTGACCATGTAACAAATGGTCATCATCACTTGTGAAGGACGAACACCAACTGGTCAACATTATATTCAGGACGTTTTAGACAGTAAATAAATGATCGCAATTAAAGTTCAAAATCTGGTACGAAAGCTCTCAGTACTGTGAAGAAAAGGCTAGCAGTATTTATGGTTATAACCAACCCTTGACGTGACATAATAAATCGCGCTGCGTATCTTTGTACTAGAGATCCCCATGGAGGTTACTCTCAGTCGTAACAACAGAATTCCAATATGACATTTGTTATAGAAAAAAAATCGTGTCATCGTTAATCTACAGTTCTATCTGGGCCGCTGAATGTTGACATTTATTATAACTAGGAAATGATTTTCTTTTTAGTTAGGGCGTGAGCAGAATTGTCATTATTGCACTTCGGACATCTCTATTAGATGATGGGGGGGGGGGGGGGGTTATTTTTTCATGCAAAACAAGAATGAAGTAATCATGATTACAGTATGAACATTTTTGCAGAAAATGTGACAACTTATATAATTTAAATTACAATTTCCAAATTATGTGTTCTTCAAACTCTCCTAATAGCGATTGCACTTACCAATATTTTCCAATATTCGTGGAATTACACATTTTTCGCACTTCTAGTATACACAAGTAAAACATCATATTTCTGGTGCTGCCAATATTATTTTTGCTATTTCTGTGATTGCTGTTGACATATGTTGCCTTTTAGTTAGTCGAATTCTTGCTTACTTTTTTTATTTTTACACAATGGAAGATGTATGTGGTTGTAATGACATACATGAGAAACATGGATATTTTACCATAAAGTCACTTTGCATCAGCTTTACTATAGGGAAGGAAATTGTACATATTAGGGTATATATATATATCTAGTATCACAACATTGGCTCGAAATTCCACACAGTTATTTCCTGAAATTACACAAGAAATGGATTCTTTCATTTAGGCCTGCTACAGAAGATGCTTGAAGCTTTAAAATCATAAGGGTAAATGGGAGAACACAGCTAAAATATATATATATTGTGTCAGACTCGTACGATATAATCCACAAAATACAGAATGGATGGCTGCGTTATGAGTGTATGTAGTATAATGATGTTTCACATCTCCATGTATTTACGTGGATATTTTGTCCTGGTCACGGTGGAGTTGAGGTTAAAGACAGAGCAGACAGACTGGCGTCACATGTTTCCGGTAAATGACAACGGACAGGGCGGACATTGTAAATTCAGTTAATATATGCGACGGACTAAACTATGGACGTCGTGGGGGATGGGACCTAATAAGATATTGCGAGAGTGTTTAATTTGATGAGATAATCTAGGGTAACAATTGTCTGGTAGGAGTAGGAAAAAATACAATACACGCGCTACGGGAACTATCAGCATACATAGTCTTCACAATCTAATGAAAGACACGGAACTTCTATGGGGAAGCCCAAAGTGTATCGCCGTCGTTTCAGATAATCAAAAATAAATAACCAAATGGCCAGAGGGTGTCCGACAAAGTGGATGGTGCCGCAGTAACCTAATGAACAAATAGTAATGCAAAATGATGTAAAAAGGTTACTAAAACACTTACCTAGCCTATTAATAAAAATATATTTTTAAGAAAAAAAACAAAAAAACATACAATAAAACTAAACAGGACAATTCTCAACGTATCGGCTCAAATTGAACCTTTTTCAAGAGACAAACAACAGAAAACGACAAAATAAAAAAATAAATAGATGTCTATATTTCATCAAGCCCTCGTCTCCATATTAGCGCAGGGATGGCAACGCATCTAGTCAAAGTGAAAATGCGTGCATTCATTATAAACAAACCGAAAGTGGGAAATTAGAGACACTATAGATGAGTGCAAGAATAATAAAAGAAAAAGATAAGAAAAATACCCCTTTTGTCACTCTATCAGACAGGCAGGTTTTAAGAACATAGTCACAACAGGCACGACTGAAGGGAACAGAGACAGATGGGGACGTGAGAAAATATTCATGTGACAACCTAGCAAGGCTTGGAAACAACGATCCTGATAACAATACTGTGAACAGAGAACCATGGTCACCTACGCCAACAAGAATGGCATATGACAATGATAGATGAGTAATGATGAGGTTGTGTGGTGGTGGGGTGAGTGGGTTTGGGGAAGGAAGGATAGAAGAAGAATCAACATTTGAAAACGCATGGAATGAATGTGAAACCAAATATAGACATAAACATATATATAAAACCAAACCTAAACATACATAGAAATGTAAACACACACCAAGAGTCAAGAAATAAACACATAACAAGATGGACACAGATGTGTGAAGGATACCCACACAAAATGCACAGGCATGTAAATGTATCCACACACAGGAAAGGGCTCACACCAGAATAGGTATACACATTGACACAGAATGGAGATACGTGCATTAACATAAAAAAGCGCTCACATAAATATACATATATATATATGTATACAAAAATATGAACATTCATGCACATAAACACTTTCTCGTATAAATAACATGAACATTCATACACATAGAAACATATACATATATTAATGTAAATATAAACGTTCGTTCACATAAAGATAATGCTATAACAACTGCATATGTATACATACAAATGTGTGGCCCAAAGTAATTGTGTGGATACATAGAACCATGTAAAACGAAATGCATATACAAATAACTATATATGTGTGGGCACCCATCGAAGAGACAACTGCAATAAAAACGAGGAAATCAAAATCTAAATATGTAAATGATTTAACAATAACAAAATGGCAGAGTACAAAATAATCACATATTGACATACACAAACGAAAGAAGACATAAAGGAATGATATAGAAGAACGGCAAACACAAAAATAATAATTATTCACGAAAGTGTACAAAGACAAATAATTACAAGAATCAGTGCAATACGGGAGTAGAGGGTATAAAGAAAAGGTAGGTAACTCAAACAAAACGGTGATTAATGTTCATTCCGTTTGGTTGCAAGACTCCCATATGACAAATGAGACGATATTCCAAGGACTGACGTTGCCGGTCACCGGTATAACAACGTAACAAACCGGTTACAGAGACATCAGAGCTACCATGATGTGACGGGCTGTTAAAATGATTAGCCACTGGGGAGTCACGATGATTCGTGATATCTCTCAAATGTTCGGCGAATCTATCAGCTAAACGTCTACCAGTCTCACCAATATACTTCATATCACAACGCTTACATATGATAGAGTATATTAAGTTACGGGACACACATGAAAAAGAATCATGAATATCAAAGTGAGATTTAGGAAACTGTAAAATAGGAGTGAGAATAACAAAAGGGCAAGTCAAACAATTTCGATGACAAGGGACAGTTCCTAGTTGACCTGCAGAAGTGCGCAGACGAGAATGAACTAAGAGATCCCGAAGGTTTCTGTCCCTCCGAAAAGCGACTAGTGGAAGAGAGGGAAATGCAGGACTGGAGATGGGATCTAACTGGAGGTAAAATGTCGTAATAGGATACGTTGTGCCGGCATATTATGAGGATGAAAAGTGATAGCCAGTATTGGGCGATCAGAGGTATGTTTAATAGATGGTACGAGGGCCACTGAGCGGGAAATAGTACGAACACGTTGTAAAGCTGATGACAGAATATCATCAGGGTATAAGCGACGGCGAAAAAAATCCAGCATCTTAAGAGATTGAACCTGAAAATCTACATCGTCTTGGCAGAGACGACGAAGACGAAGCAGCTGAGAGAAAGGGAGGGAAAAATGTCGTAATAGGATACGTAGTGCCGGCATATAAAATGTCGTAATAGGATGCTTGTTTTAGTAACCTTTTTACATCATTTTGCATTACTATTTCAGATAATCACTAATCAGTAAACGTCCATATTAATGGATGCAACATAGACAACAAAATAGTAAGCGTAATTTATGTAGATGCAGGGTTCAAGTATCAACATGAATCATGGTTTCATCCTTAGTTCATGGTTTTCCCATAAGTGTTCAGCAGAGCAGTCTTTGTGTGACAAGAAATCACGTAACTGGTACATTTAATACTTTTCTCAATTTTCGAAGACAACATTCCTGATTGTTCGTAGCGCATAGATACATTACCTACAAAGATTCAACTAAACAATAAAGACTGACTTAGTCACAACACTAATGCAGTTCCCATATCTATTTACGTAAAGAGTCAACAAAATATTGTAAAGCCATTTTAAATAGATAGTTTAAAACATGACGTTAAGTTGAAAATTAACCAAAAACTATGAAATATCCACTTTATGAGACTCAAATAAATGGAACGTCCATACATAACGTCAGCATATGGGGGGGGGGGGGGGATATGACGTCTGAAAAAAAGGTTTGACAGTTGTTGACATGGAGGAAGGGGGCTTGAACCACTTTAATGTAAATAAACCGACTTTTTACACAACAATTAAATTGTTAGAATTAGAAAACAAATAATCTAAATATCTGAACAAATAATGTCATTTTCTTCTAACTTTTTCTGCTAGAACAATTATTTTTCGGCTGTTTGGGAGTAGGGTGGGGGGAGATTTATGCATAATTAAGCAGGATGGGTGACTGAATTCTGAATAACTTGTTGACAAAGCGATGTGGGAGAAGTCAACTTCATTGTGTATTTCATACAAAGCTGCCTGTTTAACATCTAATCTAAATGATCACAACATACAAACGTGTCCAGACCGAAATGTGGTTTTATTCCTATTTCGGTTGTACACGTTTGTGTGTTGTGATCATTTCTATTCGTCGTCTTTTGGTATTTTGCGCGTATCTTAATAAAGGACATTTGGTCGAAACATTTATTATATCATGTGTATTTTTATTTGTATGATTTCGCTTGTTTTGTGTGTATTATTTCACGTGAGCTTCCGATAGTGATAGTGTGTTAGTCGTTGTGCAGTAAAACTGCATCGTCTGTTTTCTACGTAAGTAACTATTATCTCACGTTGGTGTCTTTTAATCTTACATATGTGCTGTCTCTTCCAATCTTACATTAACGTCGTTATCTTACACAGTATAATGACGATGATGATGATGACGATAATGATGAAGTAATCTCTTTAATTGTGAACTGGCAGCGATTGACAGCCCATAGCTTTTCTGACAAAAGCACAACTCCTTCTCAGGTGAGTAAATGAAGTAGAACTCGAAAACATAAGGTTTGGTATCTCAAAGCCACGGTTGTGTGTGTGCGTGGGGGGGATG
This sequence comes from Meghimatium bilineatum, assembly GCA_034231615.1. Taxonomy (NCBI): domain Eukaryota; kingdom Metazoa; phylum Mollusca; class Gastropoda; order Stylommatophora; family Philomycidae; genus Meghimatium; species Meghimatium bilineatum. The sequence goes on from CM067311.1 coordinate 41,276,672, forward strand.
GAGTGGGGTTTCTGGTTGAATATTTATTCCCCAGTGGAGGTATTCCAGTGCGGCAGTATCTCTTGTTCTTAACGTTCTGCCAAGAATCTAGCATATAATTTTTGGTCAAGTAGTTCATCATACTCATGTGGAATCTGTTGACAAAGATGTAGTAATTGAACATTCCCAGCCACTTAGAAGTCTGTTAGAAAATGACAATAGTGCACTGCCCTCATCTCTTTGTCATCCATACAAATAAATTCAAGTAGGAAGCATGAAGATAAATTAAAATACTTCTTACAAAGCGATTCGGTGCTGCTAGAACAGACATGGTTCAATTCCCGTCAGCTGTAAGAATTATTTGTCATCCATGGAGATCATGCGATAGAAGAGATAAGTAATAAATCGAGACAAGTCATGCAGTGACAATGATTATATCTTTAACGATTTCAGGTTGTCAGTCTATTCTCCAACTTTCGTTAATCGTTTATTACGACACGACGATTACATAGAAAACAATCACACTGTTATGTGCTCACTGAACTACTGGAACCACATCCGGACATTGAAACCTATAAGCACCTGTTCCACACCGGTGAACTAAGGAATACACAACAAATGTTTTAATATAGTGTGAACTAAAACATATAAAACAATCGGTAGGTTGTAAAGTCAACTGAAGAGTATATACCAACCGTTAGATTTTAGTGTCAACTAAATAAGTGTAAAGCCACCATTAGATTGTAGTCATCTAAATAAGTGTAAAACAACCTTTAAATTGTAGATTCAACTAAACAAATGTAAAAAATTGTTCAATTGTAGAAGCAACTAAACAGTAAAGAATAGACACCAGATTGTAGAGTCATCTAAACAGTATTAAAAGTCCGTTAGAACGTATAATCTGCTAAACAGTATAAATGATGAGATTGAATAGATAGTGAATTAAAAGATATGAAAATCTGGACAAAATTCAAAATGCAGGTCTCCGAATCATAATAGGAGGACTAAGGAGCACACCTATAACATCAATGGAAGCAACAGCAGGATTACAAAACCTAACAGACCGCAGGGATGAGAAAATCGCAATAATGACAGAAAAATTTAGACGCCTGAAACATCACCCTATGCATAAAAAACAAAAGAACTAACAAAAAACAGACTGAAAAGACCAAGCTTCAATCACCTATCAAAAAAACTTATGAAAGCCAATAAAGAAGTAACCAGCAACAATCCGGATGAATGGGAACAGCTAGAAGCATATTGCAACATCACAAACACTTCACTGATATATACTGCAAAACTTACAATACCAGGCATTGAGAGCACAACTATAGAAACTCCTACTTCCCTTAAGGCAAAAACACTTGATCACCTAGACACCCAATACCCTACCTCACAGTGGATTCATGTCTTCACAGATGGATCATCAGAGGGTGCAGTAAAGAAAGGAGGAGCTGGGATACTAATACTCATACCAAACACCCCAAAACTAGAACTCTCAATCGCTACTGGCAAATTATCAACAAATTACAGGGCAGAGCTACAAGCAATCTTGGAAGCATCAAAGGCTCTAGAGGAACGGAGGCTCAAAGGAGCTAACATAGTCTTCTTGTGTGACTGCATGTCAGTACTCCAAACCATCCAAAAGGAACCTAAAGATCTCCTAACAAAAACAACTGTAGAACTTCTAAATCAACTATCTGCCAACAATAAAGTTGTGCTGCAGTGGATCCCTGCACACTGTGGAATAGCAGGAAATGAAGGAGCTGACAGACTGGCAAAAGCAGGTGCAAAAAAGGAACAATTCCAGCACAGAATATCACTGACTGAAGCAAAAACCCTCATCAAAGGAAAATACAAACATACATGGAGTCAGAGAACAGGCAGTAACTTTCCACAGGACCCTATTCTAAAGCTAAACATGTCACAACAAACCACAATTTTTAGACTTCGCACAGGACACTGCAGACTACAAGCATATCTCCACAAAATTAAGGCTACCCAAACTGACCAATGCCCATGTCAAAAGGGTCCCCAGACTCCAGAACATATTCTGCAGACATGCCCACTCTTTGATAACGTGAGAACCAAAATATGGCCCCAAGAGACAGATCTGAAGGTGAAGCTGTGGGGCAACCGTGAGGACCTCCTACTGACGACTGAATTCATGGAGGCGGCCCTCCTTCCTGTATAGACTTATGAGCATAGGAAACTGATCGCAGAAGAAGAAGAAGAAAAGATAGGAAACATCCGTTTGAGAATTTGCAGTGAAATATCAACAATTGTTTACTTACATAGAAGCGCTAGTTTTTTTGTTGATTGTAATGGTACTGTGAGATACAGTGAACAATTTCACACACTAAACTAGAACACTGGCACTATTCTAGCTAACGATATCATGAGGATGAAGATAGTTGGCATCCTGTGTGACAGGAGTTAACAATGACGGATGAGATAGGAGTATACAAATATAATTACTGGAACTAAAAAAATACATACCATTCATAAAAGGAGTCAGCACTTTTGTGCTGCCGGCATGTTTGTTCAGGGTTTCTCAATCTTATGAGATCGCGAGCATCTCCAACATATAATAATGACAGTGCAAACGCCATGACATATAATAGACAATAAATGGATATATATGCTGACATATGGATGCGAGTTTTGGACAATAAACAGACAGGACATTGGGAAATTAGAGGCAATAGAGATGTGGTTCTACAGAAGAATGCTGAGAATACCATGGACTGACAGGAAAACAAATGTGGAGGTGTTGAAAGAATCAAAGAAGAAACGGTGCTTAGCCAATAATATAAGAAAAAGACAATCTTAATTTTTTGTCCACTTCATGAGACAGGGAAGTTTGGAGAACATAGTCACAATAGGCAAGATTGAAGGCAACAGAGACAGAGGGTGACAACGTGAGAAGATATTAGACAGTTTGACAACCTGGCACGGCAAGGAAGCAACAACTATATTGATACATAATGCTAGAGTTAGAGAACTGTGGAGAGTCATGATTGCCTACGACATCGATATTGCACCTGATGATATAATATTCAATAAAAAATAGTTTGAACCTGTTACTGTAACTAAACCAAATTTTATAAAATTATATTCCATAACCATTTAATCTTAAATTGATTTCTAGAAACAACCAACATTCAACACCTGCTGCATGGCCACCAGCAGAGAGTATGACTAGTGTGAAACTCAGCAAGCAAATCATGCTGCCAGGATGTCAAAGTGTGGATGTTTTTAATGATGTCTTAGCATGACCAAAAAAAGCAACAACAAAGTCATCATCCAATAACGGCGTGATGAATTTAGGACAGTATTGTGTTGTCTTATTGCGCTCTTTACTCATAAAATTGTCTTTAAAAACAACATAACTGGTGTAAAACCAATGCACAAAAATATATCCCAACGATGAAAACTGAGTGTTGTAATTTTTCTTTAAAAACCACCCCCATTTTACTGGTGGCAGGAATGTGTTACTGTCTAAGATGTGGCTCAAAGGTTTGCAGTAACTCCTTCAATTATTGTCAGACTGCAACTAACATACATGATTGAAAAGGAGCTGTTCAAATAAGCGTATATCAGCGTAAGAATACATTTTACTCAACCAACTAAATCTCTCCATGTATTTTTGTAATTAGCGTTTGTTACTATGTTGTTGCTGATTCGGTTGATTATGAATGTTAATATCTATTTCATTTATTATCTAGCTCATATCCTTTATTTGATTATCGACCTGATAGTCTTTGAAGCTGGTGTTAGATTTCTAAGAGAACTGTGTTATCTGTATCTCGAAGATTATTATATTCTCATTAATCTTGAATCCTGTCAGTCTTGTTATATAAGTAAAAAAATATATATCTTTGTAGATGTTAAAAAGGCTAGGTAATCAACTATTAACATGTTCTCATCATCAAGTGACATATTCTTTCCAGAACGTAGTCTTTCCTATGGATCTCTTGAATTTTCCGGTCCTGAGCAAGTTGCCCTGCATCTTTCAGTGACATGCGCAGGCATTCTTGAACATCTTTTGTCCAACGGCGTCTTGGTCGGCCTTTGCCCCTGTTACCTTCTATCATCCCCTCCAGTAACACTCTATTCATGCCGTCGTGTCTCTTAATATGACCGAAAAAAAACTAGCCTTTTCTTTAATAGTGTTCAGAAGCAAGTCTTCCTGGACGTTAATTGTTCGTAACACCTCCTGGTTTGTTTTCTTCACTGTCCATGGTATTCTCAAACGTGTTCTACTCATCTTATTTCTAAACATAGTAAGTAGCTGTTCTCACACATTATTAACGCGGTCTGTTCCCAATATATTTCTCTGTTCAGTCTCATGTCTCTTCCATCTAATCATATCTCTTATTTAATTTACACGACACGTTGCTAGAACAAACACTAAACTTTGATCAAATCATATCTGCTCCTATTGTTAACAAACAGAAACATCCACATTTCTCGTTAGTTGTGTGTCTTTGCGATTTACAAACATTAGATCAGCAAGACAATATTTGAATACTGAGACATCATTGAGACAGGCAGGTGAGAACTACAGACATTGTACACTCATAGGAAGGACGTGTACAGCCGCCATGACGTGACGGAGTGAGCAGTCATTGTTTATTGTTTGTCCGTGTTTGCTGTGAGCTGTTTACGAGGTTCTCTTGGATTATTCATTACCGGGTTGCTGGACGTGCATGTCCATATATAAAAACCTAGATTTGCTGTGACAAAAAATACTTTGCCAGGAATTGTGGGTATACATCACAGAATGAAGAATATAGTGTAGTGTACATATTTGCTGCATTCAGTGTTACTTGCAATTGATTATGCTTATTTACAATAGATTATGCTTATTTACAATTGATTACGCTTATTTACAATAGATTATGCTTACTTACAATAGATTATGCTTATTTACAATAGATTACGCTTATTTACAATAGATTACGCTTATTTACAATAGATTACGCTTATTTACAATAGATTACGCTTATTTACGATAGATTACGCTTATTTACAATAAATTATACTTACTTGCAATTGATTACGCTTATTTACAATAAATTATACTTACTTGCAATTGATTACGCTTATTTATAATAGATTATGCTTACTTGCAATTGATTAAGCTTATTTACAATTGATTACGCCTATTTACAATTGATTATGCTTATTTACAATTGATTACGCTTATTTACAATATATTACGCTTATTTACAATAGATTACGCTTATTTACAAAAGATTACGCTAATTTACAATAGATTATGCTTACTTGCAATGGATTACGCTTATTTACAATAGATTATGCTTACTTGCAATTGATTACGCTTATTTACAATATATTATGCTTAATTGCAATTGATTACTCTTATTTACAATAGATTATGCTTACTTACAATAGATTATGCTTACTTACAATTGGTTACGCTTATTTACAATAGACTATGCTTAATTGCAATAGATTATGCTTATTTACCAGAGATTATGCTTACTTACAAATGATTTTCCTTACTAACAACTGATAGTGCTTGTTTACAACTAGTTATGCTTATTTACAATAGTATATGCTTATGTACACCTGATTATGCTTTTTTACAATAGATTATGCTTACTTACAATAGATTAAGTTTACTTACTTACGTTCATTATTTATGCGCGCTACGCACTGAGAGAGGGCCCCCGATTGACCAGCTAAGATAAAATGTGTCTTAATTCTAAATACTATTTGTAGTTATCCTAACCTTAGCACACCTAAAGGGTATGAAATACCTCGAAATCAGAGCAAAGGTCACATTGAAGACGTATACTTGCGCCAAATATTTTGGTGTAAAACACAAAATTAATATTAATATTTTGTTTAATGCCGAATAATTTTCTACTTCAATTTTGATGTATAATAAAAGCGATTTCATTGATAATTTAGAGGTGGACTATCAATATTTTCCAAAAATAGTGTTTGTCTGAAAGGTAGCCATACAGTACTCAATGCTTTCTCGGATGTGCAAGAACCTCAATCTCTATGTAGTTTTCTACTACAGAACAGTGTCTATTTTGCCCGTCACTTTGACGTATTCCATTTGATATTTATATATAGTTAATGAGTTGTGAATTTAGAATTTATGCTAATATTAAAGATGGGTGAATTGGAATGTGATTCTACCGTGAATTTATTTGATCGATTGTTTAAAATACGTACATTGAATGGAAAACTGGAAATATAAATACGTACATTGAATGGAAAACTGGAAATATAAATACGTACATTGAATGGAAAACTGGAAATATAAATACGTATTTTGAATGGAAAACTGGAAATATAAATACGTACATTGAATGGAAAACTGGAAATATAAATACGTACATTGAATGGAAAACTGGAAATATAAATACGTACATTGAATGGAAAAACTGGAAATATAAATACGTACATTGAATGGAAAAACTGGAAATATAAATACGTACATTGAATGGAAAAACTGGAAATATAAATACGTACATTGAATGGAAAAACTGGAAATATAAATACGTACATTGAATGGAAAAACTGGAAATATAAATACGTACATTGAATGGAAAACTGGAAATATAAATACGTACATTGAATGGAAAAACTGGAAATATAAATACGTACATTGAATGGAAAAACTGGAAATATAAATACGTACATTGAATGGAAAAACTGGAAATATAAATGAAAGCAAATGGTGAGATCTACAACAAGATCACAGAGGATTTCAGAACGAAAAACAGCGGAGTAGAGCTTAGCTACAACGAGTGAGAGCAGTTAATTAATTATCATTATCAATAAATCTTTAGATATGGGCGAAGGAGTTTGTTATCCCTTTAGTAATCTGAGCATGATAATAAGTATAAACCCTACCATTCACCCACATTAATGGATTTCCCAACCAGGTAACTACAAAGAGGTAACTAAAAACAGGTAACTACAAACAGGTAACTGCAAACAGGTAACTTATAACTCACCAAAACGGATTTAAGATGAATAGAGGAGAATTACTTAATTTTGTAGGTAACCACTCTTAGATTTTTGACAGAAGACGAATCAGCGGCCCTGATTATCAGTATTTATAAATATATGCCTTCTATCACATTCAACTAACAAATCACTTATCTACTGGTAAAGTTATTTCAGACACGACTGTATCTCTCATCCCACTCTGTCTCTCACTCTACTCTTGTACCTCACTCTACTCTTGTCCCACACCATACTCGTTTCCCACACTATACTCGTGTCCCACACTATACTCTTGTCCCTTCATTCTACTCTTGTCCTACACTCTACTCTTGTCCCTTTCATTCTACTCTTGTCCTACACTATACTCTTGTCCCTTCATTCTACTCTTGTCCTACACTATACTCATGTCCCTTTCATTCTACTCTTGTCCTACACTATACTCTTGTCCCTTTCATTCTACTCTTGTCCTACACTATACTCGTGTCCCTTCATTTCTACTCTTGTCCTACACTATACTCGTGTCCCTATCATTGTACTCTTGTCCTACACTATACTCTTGTCCCTTTATTATACTCTTGTCCTACACTATACTCTTGTCCCTTTCATTGTACTCTTGTCCTACACTATACTCTTGTCCCTTTCATTCTACTCTTGTCCTACACTATACTCTTGTCCCTTTCATTCTACTCTTGTCCTACACTATACTCTTGTCCTTTTCATTCTACTCTTGTCCTACACTCAACTCTTGTCCCTTTCATTCAACTCTTGCCTCTCATTCATGACTTACTGCAACATTTTCCTGAAACAATCCACATGAATTCCTAAAAAAAAAACTATTAAACTGTTCCTGTCTGAAAGTAATGTCTGGAGACATGGCAACCTGGAGTTCACATTACCAGACCGGCACAAAGATGCAAGCGTATAACTGTTACTCCCTAGAGTGAAGCATCAACAACACAAACATCACAGTTTAGACAGCTCGTACTTCATACTTTCTATACTGTATCACCATTAACCAGGTTATATTTTTTTTTTAAACCAAATCAAGAACCAGTAAATACAGAAGGTTCCTAGTTCATCTGGAGATCACAGGTCAGTTTTTGAGCTGAAAGAACTGAATTTGATTTGGCTTTGTTAAGCGGTCTGGGACTGTGTGTCACGACTTTGTAAATGTGCTAAATTTGGTAAAGATGTTCCCAAAACATGTTAACCCTTGGAGAGGAGATGTGAGGTGTAAACTGTCTGGTGTTACTAAACCACGTATTATTGTTAACGCATGACAGAGTTCTTTATTTATTTACTTTCCCAACTGTGAGAGACGTGTACCAATTTGGTACTGGACAGCCACCATTTTGAAATTATAATACAAAACCTTTGCGTAATGAGTATTTGCGCTAGTAAACATTGAATTAAGACTTGGGTCATTGTTACATCTAGTATGTTATGAAAGTGTGCCCTGATATAACCTAATTGGGCTTTGTTGTCTTCTGGTTAAAAAAGCACACTTCTCCAAAAGAGAGGCAAAGTCATTAACTACCTACAATTTGCGCTGGTAACTAAACTCAGCACAATATCGTGTAAATAGTCAAGTTAAATTACAATCTTGCTACAATCTCTTGGCTGCCCTGCTTTTTATATCTGCCCATATCCCTGGTATCCGGGAGAGATATTACCTCTGACGTTGGAAGTGACCGTCGACAGTACCATAATAACTAACTGCAAAAAGTAAACAGACCTTTATTCAGTACGTTTTTGCTTATTGCTACGCATTCCATTGGTTACTATTTGTATACTTGGAGAAGCCCTGCCTATTTTTAGCATGCGATTCTAAGAATATAATATTGACCAACGGATATCTTGGGAATAATCAAGAAAAGGAACGAATGAAGGTCTTATTAATTCAGAGAACAAGTCTTCTACCGACGATCGGTCGAGCGTTGTAACTGTCATATTCCGTTTGAGTACTCACTTCATGTAGCTGACAATATGCTACAGTGGTGACACTTCAGTAACGTCTTTTATAGGTAGGCCAAATATGGTAAGAGTAATCGAGGTTCTCCGGTCTGGAGGTAAAAATAGGACATGTCTGCCCACGCATGCGGGGTCTGGATATGGCGACTAGAGCGGATGAATCATACGATGGGTCAACTGGCTGGAAGACACCTTTCAACAGAAGGTTGTGAAACGGAAAGGAATTTGTGTGACATGCAGAATACTCTACGTGTACCACCATGACAATAGACAGGGAATGTTGACTTTCCGTTTCAGCAAGAAATACAAGCCTGGAAACGGCATATTGGAGGTCCGTTGTAGCAAGAAATACAAGGCAGAAGACAGGGGATGTTGGAGGTCCGTTGTATAAAGAAATACAAGGCAGAAGACAGGGGATGTTGGAGGTCCGTTGTATAAAGAAATACAAGGCTGGAGACAAGGGATATTGGAGGTCCGTTGTAGCAAGAAATACAAGGCTGGAGACAGGGGATTTTGGAGGTCCGTTGTATAAAGAAATACAAGGCAGAAGACAGGGGATGTTGGAGGTCCGTTGTATAAAGAAATACAAGGCTGGAGACAAGGGATGTTGGAGGTCCGTTGCAGCAAGAAATACAAGGCAGAAGACAGGGGATGTTGGAGGTCCGTTGCAGCCAATCTTCGTGATAGCATTTAATGATGAGAATACTCTGGTTAAGATACGCTGGATGACAAGAACATTTTGATCATTAAATGCCGTCTCCGTAAAGAAGGTTGGCTGCAACAGACCTCCAACATTGCCTGTCTCTTGCCTTAATGGTGCACTCTACTTTGAGTAGGCTGTCCATCTCGTGATGTTTCTCTCCCACTTTGCAGCCAAATTTAGTTTCGGAGATAGCATTTAGTTATGAGAATACTCTGGTCAGGATACACTGGGTGTATTTTATCATCAAACCTCTTTAACATCTACACATATATTTTAAGCATATAGATGGAATACTCAAGTTGGAAAATAATAAAATACCTGCGATATGCAGAAGACAATGTCCTTTTGGCAGAAAGTGAACAGAAGCTACAAAGACTATTAGGCCATTCCGATAAATCAAGTAAGAATATTGACTAGATATAAACATCCAAAAAGCAAAAACCATGATCATCATAAATATTGCAGAACATGTGATAAACATAGAAATACATTGATACTACAACAAATAAAACATTACCAACATTTCGGACACATTATAACAATTGGCCATAGGTGTAAAACAGAAGTTCAAATGAGAATAGGAAGGGCTAAACGTACTTTCAATGACATGAGATATTATTTACATCTACACAAATTACAAGCTAAACATGAGAATTATAATAGGCTTCATCTATTCTTATTAATGTATGGCTTATACACGGACACTGAGTAAACAACAAAATTCACCGATTTGATATCTTTGATATGTGGATATATATATATATATATATATATATATATATATATATATATATATATACATATATATACAAATGTAAATAGGTAAAACTTCATGAAAGAGAAGAAAATATAACTAAATGGTTTTAACAACATTTCGTATGGAAAAAGACGAAATATTAAAAGAAATAATCAAATACATAAAGTATTTTGGACATATTAAAAGACATGGCGCCTTGTTGAATACATTACTTGAGGGTAGAGTCGAGGGGGAGGCGAGCAAAAGATAGACAGAGATACAAATAGCAGAGAAATATCATGAACTGAACAGGTTACTGCCTAGCAAGAGTGCACCACCAAGGCGAGAGACAGAGGATGTTGGAGGTTTGTTTCAGCCAACCTTCGTTCTAAAGTTCTAGCTAACTATCTGCTCAACCCTTTGTTGCCGGTCAGCGTTAGGGGTAGAAGAGCTTTCTGAAGATGGCCCTCGTGAGTACTTAGTATATTGTAGGATTTTTCGACTCTTTCATTTCGGTTGTCCATCGTTTTCGAGGTCGGCCTCTAGGCCTGCCTTCATTGTGTAGCATAGCTTGTTGTGGTATGCTGCCTGATGGTAGTCTGCTGATGTGTGCAAACCATTCGACCTGTTGTCTCTTAGTATATTCCAAGATTCTTCTAGAATATATTAGTTCTGGAAATAACACTTAATAATGAGAATACTCTGCTCATTTAATGTTGTCTCTGGTGATCTACTGTTGTATATGGTTATCTACAGTTGCATTTACGCATGCGGTTGTGTCTGTGGGTCTCACCATTGGCTCAATAGACAAACCACCCATGCAACAGAAAACCTTAGTACACAACATGTCGTTTTATTGAAGTCATCTTCTTATAGAAGCTTCATGGCCCGTCATCTAGACAATTATGCTTCTCGTGCTTTTATTTTGTGTTGCAATATGTTTCATGCTTTGTTATTTGTATAGATGTATGCACCATCTGTGGTTGGTAGGGAACCATAAATATACTGTACAGCATTTGGGAGGAGGAAACTGACAGCACTATTTTTTTCCTATGGGTAAAGAACATCACGGAAGCAAGCACAGTGACTCAGGACATGACAATCCTTTCGACTTGAACATTTGGTTGCATCTCTGGAGCAATTCGATATAGCCAGTAGTCAATTGGTGGCGGAGAATGAGCACAGTGAACCCTATCTTGGCTAAAGTGGCTCGGAGCAGTGCATAGGTTGAGACCTGCCTTTCTGGTGGGGTGATATTTGTTCTCTGGCCTGGGGTGGGCTGAAAATCCACACTTACCAGCAATATAATGCCATTATAATGGCATTGGGTCAAAGAGCATGAGCCCATGGACCGCTGGATCAGCAACCAACCAACTGTTGTATCTGGTCATCTGTTGTATCTGGTCATTTACTGTATTCTGCTATATAACATGTAATCCTAATTTATCTTGCCACTGGAACACACTTGAATCCAGAAGACATATTTTTTTTTTGGTTATTTTATTTAGTGACATATTTGCCACACTTGGCCACGGTACGTCCTTTTAAACCTACAAATGAAATTCTTTGCTTGTTATATCAGATCATCTGTAATGGCTTTTGTTTTATGTGGCGTTATTGCTTGTTTGGCGATAGAATTTTTCAACCCAGCGGTGTTGCAGCTGTGGCTTCTAGCTGTAGTTCTTACAATGACTATATTGTCGCTTGCTTTTGATCATAAGAGATAATATTTGGTATTCCTTAGACGGAATTTTATGGTGTGCTTTTGAGTGTCATATGAGTGATGTCGTGGAGGTTATTGTCATTTACTGTGGTCATTTACTGACGATGTGGGGCTCCTTACGGTTGTTCTGAGAAGAGAGTGCATGTATCCCAGTGGTCGATGAATGGCTTTAAATAAAGTGTTCAGCTCTAGTCATAAATCACCAGATATCTGGTTATATCATGTATACCTGAAGATGCTAGATATATAATTTGTTTCTTTTTAGGTCCGTCCTGGTTACATCTTGTATTTGTATGGCAATTGGTTAGACCATGTCTGTCTGATGTAGTTAGAGATTGTTCAACACACTTAAGCTCGTGGCACCTAGTATCATAGTTGCAATATTAAAATAATTATATAGTTTGCTGTAGAAAAATAGCAAAGTAAAAGGAAGGCTTAATTTTAGAACAATCAGATCTCTCATATAGACCATGCAAGTTGGAGATGGGGACATACGAACCACAGGTAAAAACCGGCCAGACACGCAATTTTTGCTTGACCCGCAAGGTTGGTCTAACAATACTCTATATACTGGTACCAAGCTCAGAAAACACTACTTGGAGATTCACATATATTTTAGTACACGAGAAAGCTGAATCATGCTCGCCGACCAAACATGGTTGCCCACATTTAATGTGTGTTCATAACCTGTACATCACATGTCCCCTATAGGATCAAAATAGTCTCCTATCAATAGAAATAATTACGTCTGATCTGTAAGAATGTTCTTTCATGAGGTTGCAAAAGTAACTGTTTTACTAACTTCAACATTCAGTGTGCCTATGTGTTCAACATGCATGTTTTGATCAGCATATAGTCTTAAATTTTTGTGAATATTTATGTCTCTAATCAGTATTCCTGGTCGTTTTATTCGGTCTGCATGCCACACAAATTAAGCATAATCTTATCACGCTTGGTGACTAAATTACACGCCTATGACTATACAATTTGGATTTAACTTCACTTGTGGTTTTCTGAAACCAACTACAAAGGCGGATCATTAAGAAGGAAATAAGTACCAAGGAAACATAACGCGCACAGACAATATGAACAGAAAGACAAAGGAACACCAAGATATATACGCACACATTGACACATACATATATATATATAGATTCAAGTACACACAGAGACACAATGTCTAAAATTACAAAGACAGATACACAGCGTCTACAGTTACAAAGACAGAGACACGACGTCTTCAGTTACAAAGACAGAGACACAAGAACACGCACTTAAGGACATTAGCATCCCTAGAGTTACAAAGAAGAGCAGAGACACAAGACCACTTAAGCACAGACATACGCACACACCGAGTTACAAAAGGCACTCAAAGACATAATGTCATGTACACAGACATAAACACCCACGGAGTTACATTGAGACTCAAAGACACGATGAAACGCACAAAATACAGACACAAGCACTCACAAATACACTTAGAGACACAATGGGGTGAACAGAATATAGACATACGCTCCAACAGTTACAAAGACACTTGGAGACACAACGACACGTGTACCCACACACACACACACGTAAGCACCCTCAACAACAACACACACAGACATAAACACACACAAAGACACGTACACACTGATATAAAAAGAGTAACAAAAACACGAACAAATAGAATATACCAAAGATATAATTACTCACACACGAAACACAACCAACCGCACAAGTGCACAGGAAGAAACACGCAGAAACACATTAAGTACACAGAATGAAATACTCGCTTACATACAGACAATAACTGAAGAAGACGTAGACATAGATAATAAACGACATCCACACACGCAGATATTAACTCTAAGACACACAGACAAAAAGAACATTAGTGGCCCACACACACAGACAATAATAAAGACAGACAGCATCTCGAGCAAAGAAACTAAATAACGAACCAGAAATGTTGGGAAAGTTTGCAATCTGTTTGAGTTTCCGAGACACCTAAGAGTAATTTGTAAGACACGTATGTCTCAGCTTGTTATCTAAATTGTATTTGACACATCCCGCCACATCATAATAAGAAAATCATCATAGACCGTCTAGAGTAGCAGTACAAATAATAATGTAGCACAAGAGGAAGTAGCGTACTGGTACGCTGGTGAGAAAATAACCACTGCGGCGAGTAAAAAGGAATGAGCCCAAGGACAGCTGGATCAACAACCAACCAACTATAAGCTCTGCAGTGGTACCTATAATCTCTGAAGTAGCTTACATACTAGCATATAATAATAGACGTAATAGTAATAATAAATGTAATCGTACCAGTACAAGTAATAGTACTGGAAGAAGTCACAGTACTAATAAAAGTAATAGTACTGAAAGAAGTCAAAGTACCAATACAAGTAATAGTACTGGAAGAAGTCACAGTACTAATAAAAGTAATAGTACTGGAAGAAGTCACAGTCCTAATAAAAGTAATAGTACTGGAAGAAGTCAAAGTACCAATACAAGTAATAGTACTGGAAGAAGTCACAGTAATAATAAAAGTAATAGTACTTGTAAAAGTAAGAGGACTAGTAGAGGTAATAGTATTACTAGATGTAATACAAGGTAGCTTCAAAACGTTCCCGGAATCAGTGGATTATGTAGAAATAAGTCACAGTAGAGTTTTCTACACTACATTTCTTTCACAGTAGTTTCCTTCGGCAATTGCACACTTTTATTAATGCTCTTACAGCTGTTTGAATCACTTGTGGAACTCATTCGTTGACACCTCAGCTGTCTTGATGCATTGGTGATAACGTCATCGGCATTCTTGTATAACTGTCCCTCCACTGTCTATTTCAGTCGAGGGAACAAGAAAGAATTAGCCGATGAAAGGTCGGGAGAATATGGAGGTAGTTACAAAGTAATCGCATTGTGCATTGAGAGGTACAGCTGTACCAGTAGACATATGCCGGCGCATTGTCCTGCAGCATAATCTAACTGTGTGACGATCGTCACGGACACTTTTTTGCAACAAAAATACTTGCGATTCCTGCATATGCTTTATTCAGCGATGTTAGTATCTTTGAGGGTGACTTCTCAAGCCAAACAAAATAATTTGAGATATATATGTTGTTCAATCGAGGACTGTTTCAACTCCGACGATGTAACAAGCACAACACACAAACAAACATCAAACATTCAATTCGAGAGTATATGTGAAGATCACGTCTACCATATCCATCCATCGCGATTATTGTCAACTTCTATACATTTAACCTCCATAACATCATCTTTTATTCAAATATTAGTCGATTGTTCCTGGAACTGTTTTAATATATGGCGTAATACTAGTTGAAGTAATAGCACTAACAGAAGTAATAATATTAGTAGAAGTAATAATATTAGTAGAAGTAATAATAATAGTAGAAGTAATAATTATAGTAGAAGTAATGGTACTAGTGGAAGTAATAATACTAATAGAGGTAATAATACTAGTTAGAGGTAATAATACTAGTTAGAGGTAATAATACTAGTTAGAGGTAATAATACTAGTTAGAGGTAATAATACTAGTTAGAGGTAATAATACTAGTTAGAGGTAATAATACTAGTAGAGGTAATAATACTATTTAGAGGTAATAATACTAGTTAGTGGTAATAATACTAGTTAGATGTAATAATATTAGTTAGAGGTAATAATACTAGTTAGAGGTAATAATACTAGTTAGAGGTAATAATATTAGTAGAGGTAATAATACTAGTTAGAGGTAATAATACAGTAGCGGTAATAATACTAGTTACAGGTAATAATACTAGTTAGAGGTAATAATATTAGTAGAGGTAATAATACTAGTTAGAAGTAATAATATTAGTAGAGGTAATAATACTAGCAGAAGTAATAGCACTAGTAGAAGTAATCGTACTAGTAGAGGTAATAATATTAGTAGAAATAATAATATTAGCAGATCTAATAGTGTTACTAGAAGTAATAGTCCTAGGAGAAATAATAGTACTAGTAGAAGTGCCCTCCTTTCTTAACAACAGGATAGTGAATTCTTGCATAGACATACACAAGAGGAAGAAATACACAACAGATCATCCAACTAGTCTAACTCCTCGAGTGCATTCAAAATGTCAGCACTGTCCACAGGTCTACCACTAGACACTGTGACCACGATGACAAGTCTGTCTGCTCTTGTTTAGTGTACTGTGGTCAGTCTGATGCATTAAAACGTTATTGGTGTAATTGCCATTTATTTAAACACAAACTTGTTTATTTATAATTGTAAATATTTTACCTCGATGGTAAAAGTACATTTCAGCTATTTATGTTAATACGAGTATATGAGATATCAAGCAAAAATCATTCTCACAATTTTAAGATTGTCTGCATAAATATTATATTTTGTCAGAAATATATGATGAATTTATCCACACAAATAATATACTCCAATAACCAATAGCACTGGTAATACTGGAAAATGTAGTGACAGAACCACGGGTAATTATAATCTTTTTTTTTCTTTTTTCTTTCTTTTCCCTTTATGCCCCTTTATGCCTTGCAGAGTCAGGGGTAGAAGAATTCTCTGAAGATGTCTTTTTTGTGTGCGCTTCATATATGTTTGTTATCGTTGACTCTTTTATTTCTGTAATCCATCGTTTACAAAGTTTGCCCTTGGCTTTGTATTCGTCGTGACTGTATAGTAATATTTTTTGAGGGGCATTCCCTGATGGTACTATGGAAGCATGTGAAAACCACTAAATCTGTTGTTTTCCGATGTAATCCAGGATTGGGATTGTGTTTGTTAGTCTTCTGATGTTTTCGTTCCTGATTCTTTACCTTATTGTTACTCCGAGGACTCTACGTAGACAATGTATTTCTGTTTTAACAAGTTTTCTTTTGAATTCTGTTGTTATTGTCCACGTTTGACATTGGTAGCTTAGTGATGGTATGATGATCGTTCTATATAGTGCAGTTGTTAGTGTTCATGCCCCAAGATCGGGTATGCTATGTTGTATCTAAATTATATTTTTTTGGTGTTTTTCCCATTCGATGATATGATGCTTCCAAGATAAGTGAATTCTTTCACTTGTTTAAGTTGGTGGTCATCTATTAAAATAGTGATGTTTCTTTCTGTGTTTATCTTCATGTTATAGTCCCTATATGTTGTGTGAAGTCTTTTTATATGTTGTAATTGCTCTTTTGTTGTTGATGTTAATGCTTGATCGTCTGCAAAATAAAGTTCGCTCAGGAGGTAGTTTAGATTGTCTTCTTCATTAATGTTGACAATTTTGCATATGCAATTGATATATGTGATGAATAACAAAGGATATAGAACACATCCTTGTCGCACTCCAGATTGTAGTTGAAATGTATCTGAAAGAACAACAGCCGTTCTAATTGCACTTTGACTGCTTGTGTAACTACTACACAAGTTGGTTAGTGTTGTGGAACCCCATATTTTGATAGTATTTTCCAAAGTTTTTCTCTGTCTACTCTGTCGAAGGCTTTTTCTTTGTCGACAAACGCGTTATACAATTCTTAGGTTTTTTCAGTTGTTTTTTTCTGCCAGTTCTCTTCTGAGTGTAAAAATGGCACCTGCAGAACTCTTGTTCTTACGGAATCCCATTTGAGTGATGTTAAGCTATGGTTCTATGAATGCTTGTAATCTTCTTTCTAGACTTCATTTGAAAATTTGTCAAGCGTGGCTTAGAAGTGGAATACCTCTGTACTTTGTACAATCTCTTTTGTTGCCTTTATTCTTCCATAGAGGTATTATTACAGCGTTTCTCCAGTCTTGTGGTGTTTCTTGTCTACTCCATTGTATATTAAACAGCCTAATTACTATTTTATCCCTATATCAGCCGCTACTTTGATTAATTCGACTTGTATATTATCCGGTCCTGGTGCAAAATTGGTGGAGTTGTTTGTTTGGCATTTTCTATTTCTGCTAGCAATGTGTTTAGTTCTAACTCTTCTGTTATATTGTTGTCGTCCCTTCCGTACTTTAGATTTATTACAATCTAAAATATATATTTATAATTATAATCGCAGTACCAGATTAGTAATGTTAATAGAAATATGTTTGTTATTAATTATAGTAGTAGTTATAGTTATAGTTGTAATAGTAATAACAGTAGCAGTAGTGGTGGTGGTAGTAGTAGTAGTAGTAGTAATAGTAGTAGTTGTAGTAGTAGTAGTAGTAATAGTAGTAGTTGTAGTAGTAGTAGTAGTAGTAACAATTGTAGTACTAGTTGTAGTAACAGTAGTATTAGTACTAGTTACGTTAATAATAGCAATAGTAGTACAAGCAGCAGTAATAGATGTAATGCTAGTGTTAATATTTTAGTAGTAGTAATAGTAAAGTAAGGTAACGGTAGGTCTCATGGCAGCAACCTTCCGTTGAGGATGAAGATAACTGTTCATGTTCTAAGCCGCAGCAACTTTTATGTGGTGTGACTGGTTCCGTTACTTGCTGTCTTTACCTGCCCTAACTCACGCGTCAGGTACCAGTCGCACAGGGTGGACCCTTTCGATGTATAGGGTCCGGTGATACTTTTGTCTGGTGAGTCGACAAAGGGTTAACATCGGGATGCGGTAATGCAGATGTAGACATTCATGTGCGATAATGCATGTCTGATTGTTGCAGTGCGCCTTCTGGCCAAATGTCGCTGACTTCAGCACATTTACTTTCTAAGAAAAACTGTGGTCCAGCCCGAATGTGGGAGGGTCCGGCCAGTATTAGTTTCCAGCCTCTGCTGGCTGGACTACGCACCCATCTTCTAGCTGGCATTGATGGGCGTAAAGTAGGTGAAACAAATAATGTTCAAATACACTGAACACACAGTTCAGTAATAACAGATGATAGTGTCTCATATACTTGTTTCCAATTCCTTTGTTAAATGGGTGTTCACGCCTCTTGCCTTGACATGACTCTTTCAACCGAAAACTGGAATCTATGGTGGTTATATCGAGCCGTTTTTACTTTTGTCTATGAGTGACTTTATGGTCTGGGACAACAAGAGTAAACGGGTTGCGAGGAGATTTGGTGCCGTCAGAACGGAATGGTTCAATTCCTGTTGGTCTCAAGAATTTTTAATTTATTCTCTACTTGAATTTACTTGTAATGTCAGAAGGATTGTGTCATTTCTGTGAGGGAATCTTAAAAGTTTATGTTAGAATGTTAGTGTCATTTCTGTGAGGGAATCTTGGAAGCTTATGGTTGTAGGATGGTATCATTTCTGAATTCTAACTTTTTATCTCTTGTTCAAATATTGATTCTTAACGAAAGAATATCAGAACGTATAGAGGTCCAGGTAAAATTATCCGAGACATCGGGTAGAAAATGTGACTAGATGGAGAACAGTTTTTGGGGCGTATTTTTTGCTTTTGTTTTGTATCTGCCTTGAGTTTCAGACTTAAAGTCGCCAAAATTGCAAATAAGAGTCATTTTTTCTAGAAAATTATCCGCTTGCGGGGCACGGGGTCGCAAAACATTCAGTTCGCCCCGAAAGCGATATACGCTAAATACACCATTACTGTTATCCCTAATGAAGAGCGCAGTGTGTCAGTCAGGTTCACAATTCTAGCTCATACGTTTTCTGCTTTCTTCGCATGTGTTTTTTAAGTCTCTAGCGTCTTCCTCAAAATCTAAAGATAATGGTTTCTTTTTGTAAGTGACATTTCATAGGAGGGACTTTATGTTCTTCAATCTTATGTGTCTGTT